>CM014086.1:1784254-2171754 GCA_004119915.2 Collichthys lucidus
CTTCGCACATGGGGCTGATTCTTTGTTTCTATTGTTTCAGCTGCTCAAATGAGTCGGATGGTTTCAGAAAAATGTTAGACAACCTCATTTGGAACAGAAAACGTCCAGTTTGCATCCAGGTTCAAGTCAAACCCAAAAAACTTTGCTGAAGGTTCATAGAGGTCGATACAAATACGTCGACACCGATAGAGGGAAGCACTGATCGGATGGACGTCCGATAAACTCTGGTTCTTCTCGTGGGTTTCATCTGCTTCCTGACATGTTTCATGTCTTTCCTCTGTCGCGTCTCCGACGCTCTGGGAAGCCGAAACGTTTTAAAATATCCTCACAGGTCTAAAAAAAAAAGGCTCGATGGCTGCGGCGAGTTGTTTAAATTCTTCTGTCCACTCGATGGCCTTTTAATAGTTTCCATTTTAGAGAATGCTCCGGTTTGCCAGCACGTCCAAATGGTTCCTTTGTTTTACAGAGAAGATGGATTCACAAAAAAAAAAAAAACTGTCAAATACTGGAAGGAACATTTGAGCAGCGCAGCCAGTTTGACTTTCTACAATATAAAAACGCTCACAGTTGAGTTTTAAAACATCTGTTGTGATCTGGGAAGAAACTTTTGTGGGTTCTGGGGCGTTGCTGTGCACAGAACCAGGGAGTAACTCATGTTTGGACCCAGAAAACATTCAGTTTAATCTGTATTGTGCAGTACAAACTCTATGTTTTCATTCAAGCATATTAATCCGTACCTTTTGCTTCTTATTTTCAGAGGTCGGCCCTCCTAAAAATCTCGTCACCAGCGATGTGACTGACACCAGCTTTGTTGCGTCCTGGACGGCGGCGCCCGGGAACGTGAAGGCGTACCAGGTTAAGTGGAAATCGCTGTTCTCAGACGAGTCCGGAGAAAAAACGGTGCCAGGAGACTCGACCAGCACGGTGCTGGATGACCTGACTCCGGAGACGCTCTACCAAGTTTTCGTGGTCGCTGCCTATGATAGCAAAAACAGCGACCCGCTCACCGGACAGGAAACCACTGACGGTAAGACCGCAGAGTCCTGGAGACGATCTGCAGACGCTCGACAAACAAAGCAAAGATTTTTAGAGAGTGAAACGGCTCATGCCTGTTTCTCGCTAATTGTCTCCAGAGAAGCTCAGGACTTTATCTCCCATAATCCTTCTGCTGTATTTCATTGTTTATATTCACCTGATGCACACGCAGGAAGCGGCAGCGGAGATTAACGTTGCTGGAGGCTGCAGAGATTATAGCTGCTCTCAGATCTCCTCCGCAGGGTCGACCCAGGTGTTTTAGGAGTCAGCGTTCGGGTCGTGAACCCTCCGAGGGGAAGTTGAGGAAGTTTTTAACTATATTCTCCGAGAAGACGACTGGCAGAAAACCCCATGTTTTGATTACGAGGCAGCGTGCCACATGAATATGAGTCAAAGCAGATTAAATACTTCCTTTTATCACAAAAACAAACCGGATTTTCAGAGTTTACATAATCATACAGTTGGCATTCGGAAGGTTTCGGCTCTCTGGTGTGTGGAGAAAGTCCAAATTGAAATGAAAGTGTTCACTTCTGATTCTTTTCAAGCTGCGGCCTCAGCACGGTGACAGTCTGCTCTCCGTAATTAGCCGGGAATATCGCCGCAACGTGTGTGTCCCGTGCATGACGCATGGCGAACGGCACGCTGACATCATGCGTCACACACGGATCACGCTTTAAAAATGTCAACACGTTCCTCGTGCTGCGTTCACACACGCAGGAAAACAAAGCGTCTGAGGACGTATCGCCGCTGGACGCGGAAACATTTCACGTCTCCGCCTTCACGGATTTGTCCAAGTGTATCAACACGTAGACGAGTTGGATGGCGTGTTTTTTTTCCGCCAATAAAAGGGAAATCAAGTAGTCAGAAAAAGTTTCCTCTGGATCATTAAATATAATAATATTCCCTTTGCAATGTTTCTTTTTGTTTAATCACTTGCAGAATCATCGGAATAAGTTAATTTCATTTTATACGTCTTCGGTTGTTTCGAGGGGGGGGGAAGGAAAATGTGGTTATGGCGTTTGCTCTAAAATTGATCACTTCTGGGCAAATGCCTAATTCATAACCAATTAGTTTTGGCATGGAGCTGGTGGCGTTCCTCAACGTTTATGTCTGCTGTTATGAAAACATCACGATTAGAAGGAATATAAAGGGAAACCACAGCTGGCCTGAAAGCAGGGAGGCAGAGATGATTGTTTCTAGATGGAAAATAACTGCATGTTTATGGCTGTAAAGTCGAAGACGTGTGTGTGTTTGTGCACGATAATCCTGCACATGCACGAAGCATGAAGAGAGAACGTCGGGTTTATCGTCTCCGTCAGATGAAAACCACAGAAATCGCTTCTTTCGTGAGGTTGCAAAAACTCTGTAATGAGACACGTTTAACACCAGATATAAAAGTCTTTGTTTACACAGTCATCAGTTTATGATTTAAATGGATTACGTGGTTTCTGTCCTTCATGTTTCCACAGAGCACAGAAGCTATTTTTACTGTTTTAGATTAAATTATAGAAGAATTATCCAGGTTAACGATCATCTGACACCGGCGCTCGTTCAGTAATCTGACTCAGAGGTTCAGAGACCACGGAGCTCGTCTGGTGTCCTACATACAGTACATAATGTGAATAAGAATATGCTCATTACATATATAGATATATGGATGTTTGGGTATATTTACAACTTTTATATGAGAGCCCTTTGGATGAACAGTCGAACAAAGGTTCTGTGTTCTTCTGAACTCTGAACAAGTCGCTGTGAATTAACTGACAAGCCGATGTCTATCATCTGGTCAGTTGCTATCTTTATCGTAAAATTGATCCAATAATCTTTTGGGGAACCACAGAAATTTTAATCCAGTTCCACGTGGTTTTGAAAATCTATTTATGTTTTGTTTTCAGCCAATGATGCCGCTAAAATCTTGACCGTGTCGGACGAGACCGAGCATACCATGAAAGTCACATGGACGCCGGCGCCGGGCAAGGTGACCCACTACCGGCTGAAGCATGTTCCCGCAGACGGAGGGAAAGAAGTGACCCTCAGGGTCCCGGCCGCGGCCACTTCCACAATCATGAAGCGCCTGCAGCCCAAAACCACTTACAACCTCACCGTTCACCCCATCTACAGGCACGGGGATGGAAAAGCAAGGCAAGGAGTAGGAACGACACGTACGTTGGTCCATAATTCAACCCTATGACAGACAGTACACTGCAGAACCATCTTAACCGAAGACGTTTAAACCCGAGCGAGTCCTTCAAACGTTATCTTTGGTGGAATGAAAGTCAAGAGGTAGAGTTCAGCTTTTTATGGATCCCATCTTCTCAGGCTGTCGTGTGATTGGCCTGCGGAGCTGGATGTTAAAATTTGGGTATTGAATTAAAGTGTTAGCTTTTGCTTTTGGGTAGTCCCACATATCCAGAGTCAGACTAACTCATGGATGTGTTTCTTTTGGTCTCTGCGTAAAGTTTGAAGCTTGAGATTTGCACATTTTAGCAAAATTTCTGGACGTCAATGAGATCCAGTAGCGGTTCCTGTCAAATGAAGGTAGTTGTATCTGTAAAGTCCATGACTGACCCTTCTTTCCATCACTGAATCTGAATTTGGACTGAACCTTTGGAGTGACCTTCACCTTCCTTTAAATGGATTCAATGTATCTCATGGCACTTTCCATGTAGATTAGATCTAGAGCGTACTCTTTATAATATTACTTACAGGGACCCAACAGTTCCAACTATGAGCAAGCACTTGGCGACCGTGGCGAGGAAAAACATCCTTTAGGAGGCGAAACCCAGCTCATGGTGTACGGGCATTAACCTTACGAATCTGAATGTTTCTGATACATGCAATGGCTTTTTGTTTTTTTTACTTGAAGATATATTTAATTTAAATTTGAAAGGAACTGGTGCTTCATCCCACAGACATCCACTTAGGCTAACCTCACTGTTAAACAAGACTGATTCTGATTAAGTAGGAAAGAATTGTTGAAATACCCCGAAATGAAAATATCCATCGATCACTGGGATCAGGAACTCGCAGATGTTCTCTTAAATGTCAGTTCTGGGAAACAAAAAGTGGCTCATTTGACAGTTTTGACAAGAAATATTAACACGAGTCACGCTGTTTTGGACGCAGGCGGGATTCTGTCGTCCAAGTTTTCCATTGTTTCACCAAAAATAAGATTTCAGGACCGAGCTCGAGTTTAAACGACTTGTTAAGATGAATATTTTTCACACTACGGGCGCTTCTGCGGCGTCTTTTCACTCCAACACTAAAGTCACAGTTTTTTTTTTTCTCCCCAACATATGCTCAATCACACGCTACCATTACTAACACACAGCATGACACTGGGCTTTGTTAACCAATGACAACGGGTTCAAGGTATTGTATTATGGACTAATGAGAAACTGGCTTGAATGTGGTGTGGCTGATCTGTTCGTCAAACTCTTTGCCAACAGTTGGAGATGTGTGAAATGTTTTTTTCTGCGTGAGTTGGTCCTGAAGTTCTGCGCCGGGTTCTTTTTATTTCAGTGTCGCCTTTCAAGGCTCCGAGAAACCTCCAGACCTCGGAGCCCACCAAGAACAGTTTCAGAGTCACTTGGGATCCAGCGCCCGGAAAAGTTAAGGGATACAAAGTGACTTTTCATCCCACTGGGAACGATGTTGATCTTGGGGAACTGTTGGTTGGTCCCTATGACAGCACGGTCGTTCTAGAGGAACTCAGGTAAGCTTTCCTAAAGTTCATGCCTTAATGCAGAGTTCACCATAAAGGGAAACCATAAATATTGAAGGACAGACTAATGTACACATTGACCAACCATCTACAGATGTAGCACCCTTAAAATGCAGTAAAGGGCCAATCAAGCGTCACATTAAATAGAGGAATGCTTGTGGTGATTGGCTGCAGACAAAGATGTACAAATTTTGTCCCATGTTGAACCCATTTCTGGGCACAACAAGGATTTAATTCAGATATTGCTTGACTGGAGAAGTTGGGATATTACTCGGTGCTGGATTATTTGGATCAAGCACTAATAGCCAGTTCTAGTCACAGGAGAACATGGACCTCACCAGTTACCAGTTGTTATACCTAAAAGAAATTTTTGAAACAGATGGTTTGTTACACAAAGCCATCGAGACCGTTGTTGGAAACTGTTTATGAGAAATACTAGGGGCGTGTTTAGCTCAGTTGGTCGAGCAGCCGCTCCGTGTGCGAAGGGTTCGAATCCCGAGTCACTCTTCAGCTGTCTCTATCAAAATAAAAAGAATAAAAAGGCCAAAAAAATCTTTAAAAATAAAAGAAAAAATACTTGTCAGGTTCTTGGACAAACCAAACTTCAACCAGTAACGTTTAACGTACCATGAAACGTAGTCGAACTCTTTCCGAAGTTTTTTCTTCCAGTGAAGAAATACTCTCCAGTTCGGATATAGCGGATACTAGATTTAAACTGTAGCTCATGACTTTGCATGCCAGTGCTTCCTTAGTGGACGCTGGTTGGTCTAAATCACTGTTGGCGGAGCTCGAAGCCTGGCGAGATGGATTCTTGTGTGATTTCATGATCTCACGAGTCAAGCTGCCTCATTACCTGCAGCTGTAGGAGATCCAATAAAGGCTTTTCTCTGGACCAGGAGCTACTTTTTTCAAATTTCATTATCTCATTATGGTATTAGTCTTCTAAATGAGATTTTAAAGGTTTGTTTCATTTCCTCTTTCCTTCAGGGCAGGAACAAAGTACTCAGTTGCCGTGTTTGGGATGTTTGAAGGCGGGGAGAGTCTTCCTCTGGCAGGAGAGGAGAAGACGACTCTCATCGAAGGTCCAGATCCGCCTCCTCTCGACTCTTCTGGTAAAAGCCGATAACTCCACCACACTGCAACCCTCGGTCTCCGATTAGCAGCCCGTAATAAAAGAGCAGGCCTGCAGACCAGACGCGCTCTGATGCAAATCACTTCAAAACAGGAGTGCCGCCCCGATTCGTGCCAGAGCGTTGAGTTATATGTTGTCGTGGGGAATTAACATCACTGTCTCTGCGGATTCACGCACCGAAATGTGGTGCAGATGATTATGATTACTGCGAATTATTCTGAGCCGCTTGGCTCGCTCCTCACCTCCCTCATATCTCATTTGCAGTTTGATCTGGAGCGTAACGACATGCCATTTAACAGACATGTGCTGAAGTGTTGACACTAACATTTATAAATTGCCCAGTTTGCATCACGTACACATCTGCCATGTTTGTGTGAGCAGCTACCCCGCGATGTGCTGACCTTCAGCGGCGTCGCCTCGCACATATATCTTCATTATCTGCAGGACGGGTTACTGCCTGCTGCACAAATGTTTTTTTTTAGTCATGCAAAAGTAGATATTTCCCATTTGTATGTTTTTCAAAGCACGGAGATGAGCTCTGCTTGCAATTACAGACTTTTTTAAAGATCCAAAGAGATGCAGTAAGAACCCCGAGGAGGTTCTGACCCTGGGCAGAAATTCTTGCTGTAATGGGGAGCAGACACGGTGACCAACTGCCCACTGAGCGGGGAACAGTCCAGGATGTTCCACCGAGGTTCCACTTGGAGATGCTCGTATATTAACCCGCGGGCGGCTTAGCGGAGGCTTCGATCCAGACTTTGTGACAGGTCCATATGGTCTGGCAGAGGCCGTCCTTCAAACGCTGCAAAAACATCGACCGCTTGATTCCTTCCTTAGGTTTTTTTCTTTAAAACAAAGTGTGAAAAACTCGACAGGAAGGTGAGAAAATTCAACTAGTTTCCAGTCACTTGACGTTTTTTGGAACAAAGTCGAGCTTTTTAAGATTTCTGAACAATAAGTGAAGCGCCGTTGGAAACGTTAAAGTTCGACACGATGTTTTGAAATTTATATGTTTTTAGACAGTGAGAGACAAACGGATTAGAGGGCAGCTCGACTTCCATATTGAAACGAGGCGGAGAAGCACTACCGCTTTTGTCCACAGGGGTCGCCAAAGACAAAAAAAATTACACTTGTAGTTTTTATTATTTTAGTTTCGTCAAGAGAAAGAAAGAATCCCAGCTCAGGGTCGCGTGGTCTTCATCCACGGTCAATAATGAACTTGACTGTCCAACTTTATATAAAAGACACCCCTCATGCACTGCTTCGAGGTCTTTAAGTGTAAACAGTTTGACAACAGACAAATCAGCATCGAAGCTTGCCATGATGTAACTAACCCGCGTACATCTGCGGCCATGAAACACTTCAGATGATGTCACTCATGTTGGCGCTGTCAGTTTGCGTTTCTGACTTTTAGATTGAAACATCATTTTATTTCAGACTCGCAGCTGCTGCGAAAAACAGAAAGTCCGAGTCGCCGCGGGTTTGTTGCAGGGCCTCTGATTTATCTGAGCTGCATATTTATTTTCTGAGCCTCTCGGCTCGCGGAGACGCTGGATCCAGCCGTCGTCTGCAGTGTATTAGATGCCTCTTAAAGCTGCCTCTGTTTATGACATCTGTTTTTATTAATGAATGTCGGAGGGACACATGAGCATGTTGTTTACCAGCGGTGGTATAACTCAAACAGACTGCGGCCAAGCATCCGACTCCGCTCTTCTTAGCGTCGAGCATCTGTTTCTTCAGCCTGCTGAAAGAGAACAAAAAATATTAAACCGGTTGTGTCCTAACCCTGTTTCCATTTGTGCACACACACACACACACACACTGGCTTTTTCAAACAGGGCCAGGTCCTTGGAAATGAGGACGAGGTGGCCGTTTTTCACCCGCACAGGTGCCTGGAGCAGGAATGTACTTTTTGGAGCAGGAGGCCTCGTATATCACGGTGTGAGAGGCTCAGTGCTGCCGCTGGAGGTGACAGCAGCAGTTTGAGCCATGAAACGACCACAGGGCCGACTCGCCGCTGGATGTAAAATCCCAAACGACTCGGAGAAAGAGAGAAAAACAGAAGAAGAAGAAGAGGAGCAGTTAATCCAGAAACGACAGCTGTTACATAATGTGTCACCGATGTGAATTATCTGCTGTAAAACATTGTGCTGTGTAAACATCTTGTGATTGTGAGACTTCCTGTCATGTACTCCTTCTCCTTCAAGTTCATTCCTCACTCTTTTACACTTCTTCACACACACATTCATCTCAAATGCCTCGTATGAAACCCAACGGACGCTCGTGGTGGTGGTGAGTGTCTGTGGTGTACCAGGTGTGTCGCTCACCGCCTTCCTCTTCCTCCTCCTTCCTCGTCGTCCTTCTGTCTGCAGACACTCAGTGTAAGACCGCGGCGAAGGCCGACATCGTGCTGCTGGTCGACGGATCCTGGAGCATCGGCCGCATCAACTTCAAAACCATCCGCAACTTCATCGCTCGCATGGTCAGCGTGTTCGACATCGGCGTCGAAAGAGTCCAGATTGGTACGATTTTCACCTGCATTACTACAACTGTGATCACAATTAACTAATTAACAAAACTAATTCTAACATTTTCAATGCTAACATTACTATGACTTAAGCTATTAACAGTTTATATATTGTGACTCTGTTGTTTAAATTTCAGCGATTTATCATATTTGATGTTGCATGTTACGTACAGCCGTTAAATAAAAGTACACGTGATGTAAAAAGTACTTTTCTAAGAATATTGAGTCTCAGAACTGTTTCTAACTTTCAATCTACAACTTCTACAACTACTATTACTGTTAAGACTACTTCTGCTAATACTGCTGCTGTCATGACACTATATGGACAAAAGAAGCTATAACAGCTTCCACTCTTCTTGGACGGCTTTCCACAAAATGTTTCTGTAGGAGGTTGTGTCCATTCATTCTGTAGAGCATTTATGAGTTCAGGCACTGGTGTTGGACGAGACCTGGCTCGCAATCTCCAGTTCCAGTTCATCCCAAAGGTTCTCGATGGAGGTTGAGGTCAAGGCCCTGTCTACGTCTTTATGGACCTTGCTTGCTCCAACCAGCGCCGGTCGGTCTGTCCGCCGGTGGGGTGCCCGCTCTGCTAACTTGATGAGCGGTATAAAAAATTGGCGAGGATGCGTCCTGGGCGGTCGCCCACATTGCCCATAGCTAAGACCGGCCCTGGCTCCAACAGTCATGTTGGGACAGGGGTTTTCCCCAAGGTGTTACCACAAAGTTGGAAGCATCGCATTGTGCACAATGTCTTGGAGCATTAACATAAACCTTCACTGGAGATAAAACAGCCCCCATACCATCATCCCTCCTCCAACAAGTTGTTGTGTGTCCAGATACTTTTGTCCATATAGTGTACTTCCAATGCTCTAATACTCACCCTGCTGTCACTACTTTAAGTACTGCTATAAATACTATTCCTACTACTGTTGTATTAATACAGCTTGTACTGCTTTGACTGCTGCTGCCAGCTGCTGATGTTACTGCATAAATGAAGGTGACTGCATGGTTTTCACCTCATTCTGGTAAAATTGTGTAATTGGTGTTTTTTTTTTTTTTTTTTTTTATTTTTACATCGCTGTGTGTTTTTCTGCAGGTCTGGCTCAGTACAGCGGAGACCCAAAGACAGAGTGGCACCTGAACGCCCACCCGAACAAGGCGTCTCTGCTGGACGCCATCGCCAACCTGCCGTACAAAGGCGGCAACACTATGACAGGTGAGTTAACAGCACTCACGTTGTTTCTATTAACCGAAGAAAACTGGAGCTCAAAAAGTGCAACGGGAAAGTTTGAAGTAATGCACGGCCAACAACTCGCTGGTTTGTTCCCGTCACGCAGGAATGGCTCTGAACTACATCCTCCAGAACAACTTCAAGGAGAACGTAGGGCTGCGTCCAGACGCCCGCAAGATCGGCGTCCTGATCACCTGACGGAAAGTCGCAGGACGAGATCGTCTTCAGCTCGGAGAACCTGAGAAACAGCGGCATCGAGCTCTACGCCATCGGTGAGTGAATCATCAATCGTGTTTTTTTTAATGGCGTTTTAAAGATGCAGTTTGTGACGTTGACGTCCTTCTTTTTTGTTTTGTTTCTCAGGTGTGAAAAACGCAGACGAGAACGAGCTGAGGTCCATCGCAACAGACCCCGACGAAATCCACATGTACAACGTCAACGACTTTCAGTTCCTGCTGGATATCGTTGACGACCTCAGCACCAACCTGTGTAACAGCGTCAAGGGTCCAGGTAGGAATCAAACTTCTACTGATGCAAGAACCGATTGAAAGAAATGCCGAATCGAAAAGGAGCCAAACTTTGTTTTTAGTAAGATCAAAACTTTGTGAAACACAGTTGACCTTTGTCGTACGTCCATGCAGATTCTCAAAATGTTTCGTTCAAAGAATTTTGCAAAAAGTTGCAGTTTCATCCAAACGTATTTTCTTCAATCTGATGCTATAAACTTAGAGATGCATTGTCTATAATTCAGAAGAAGCTTTTTTCTTTGAATACCGCTCAGTCAGATTTTCACCTTTCAGCAGTAACTTCTGCTGCTGCTGCTGGTGAAGGTCAAAAACTTCACAACGTTCGGCTTTTCCAGAATTTGTCTTTAGTCTGTCAGTCGTATATTTTTTTGAATTGTCGCCGCAGGCTTTCATTTGGTTTTACAGGTGCTCGAGGGCGTGAACGTCGCTCTCGACATTCACCTTTAGTCCAAGTAAAGACACGAATACGAGGAACATTACACTTCCTCGCTACAGCTGCTTTTTCGGATAATGACGCTAATGAGTGTTGACAAGGAGAAAGTAGAAACAATGCGGCCCCTGCTGCGAACAAAGTGTTCTGTTATTCACAAACCTACTAAACAAAAAAGATCAGATCCAGAAAAACTGCAGATAGATAAATTTTGCTAATTTCTGCCTGACAACAACAGCTGTTATTTCAGACATTCAGAAGATGTTGCACCACAGATCCAAGCGTCTCGTCTCCTGGAAACTTTCACGTTGGAAGTGCTTTGAGAGTCTGTAAATCAGTTTTGAGAGGAAATACAAAAATGATTTACGGCACGGCCGGAGGAGAAAAAAAAAGTCTCTAAAAGAGTCAAAGAGCTGAAATATACAGCGAGCCAACAGCTTCACTACGCGGCGAGGGCAGATTTGTGGCGGCGGGGTTTACGGTGTGAAATACTTGACGTGTCGGATCATATTCCCCTTTCAGGACTTGAGCTGGATTCGCCCACCGACCTGGTGACCTCGGAGGTGACCCACCACTCCTTCCGTGCCAGCTGGACGGCACCGGGCACCCCTGTTGACAAGTACCGCGTCACCTACATGACCGTGGCTGGAGGACCCACCCAGGAGGTGAGATAAAGCTTCTTCCTTCCTCTTCTTCTTTCTCCTGTTGGTCCTAACTTGAAGCACAGGGATGATGTCATGGAACTGGTTTGGATATTGTTCCTTGGGAACACTTCTTCCACTCCACTGTTTCAGGTATAAATGCTCAAAAGAGTCACACAATTGCCCGACTTCATTGAACTTCATTGGAGGAATCTGCACTCCGTGCTTCCTCCCATCTGTGAGCGCTGGATACGATCCTGGATATCAAACATCTTGTTTGCTTATTAATTCCCCTTGGCTCGTATTGGACACGCCTCAAACTGCAACAGATAACTCTGTTTGTTGTGAACCTTACAGCCCAACTTCCTGTGAGTTTAGGTAGTGACAGTAGTTCCTCCTGTTGTTTTAATCTTCCGGTTTGTGTCGCCCCGTGTGGCAAAGGTCACAACTCCTGAGAAGTGAAACACCCGGATCTGGCTTCCATTCAAAGCCCCCCCTCCGGGGAGCTGAAATCTGGATGCCAGTTGCTTTTTGGGGGAACCTGCATTTAGTTTACACTTAACCTCCTGTCAGTCCTGTCTTTAAAGATGCAGCTCTGGGTCCTTTCCATCTTTTGTGGGCTTTTATTGGCCCCTGTCAGACGGAGCCTGTGCGATTATAATCGGGCTCGTCTGAAATCAAGCAGAGTTTCCATCGGAGCCCCTTTAGTTTAATGTTATAGACCTCACACTGGGTCTGTTTACATTGGCCTGTAGAACATGTATGAGCATAACAGCATGAGATATATGGTATTTACACGCTGGGTATTTAGTGCTGCTCTTATCGACGGTGATTTACAGCCGGCGTAACCGTAAATTACAAGCAGCCGGCAACAAGGAGGGGCAGGGCTGAGGTCATGGCGTGCGGCCAAGAGATGCAACACAAATGAATGCAGAACATTTATGCATAAAGTAGAAACAGAATGTGGACAATAAATACAGCTGACGTGGATGTTGTTGAATCAGTGTGAGCATTTAAACTTTCCAGGAATTATCGGGGGGGGACATAGAACCTCCTTAACGGACGCCTCTAATGGTTTTTGCATGTAAACACACAAGTTTCACTTCAGGGGTGGGACAAAGTCGTAGTTTTGTGAACCACAAGTGTCGAGAATGGATGAATCAAGAGGACAGGGCTTTGTTTATTCTTACTGAGGCTGCTCAGTGGATCATAAAGTGCCCAAAAGTTTGATTTCTGGGCATAAAATCACCCAGATCTTCTGCATCATGTGTTTTATAGAGCAAGCACACTCGCTTCCATCTACTTCCACCGAGCCAAGATGATAAACTTCCTCTTTTTCAAGAGACTTTTCAAATGTTATCGGACAAAACGGATCAAATTCTTGTAGTGAAACCCACAACGCCCCAAAAAATGACTCAAATCCACCATTTACAGCCTCTTTTTTTTTTTTACAATGTCAGCTTATGGAAAACTTTTGGCTGTCGTTACACGGTTTGAGGCCTCAGCGTTGAGTCTTTGCTATGAAGTCCCGAGGCACGAGTCCTAAACTTGGTGTTACAAGTCTTGAGCTGTTTTTGGGGGGAGGGGGCTGTTGGGTTGTAATCAAACCCTCGGTACCAGGTGAGTCTTTATTTACCTGTCATCAAATTCTCTGCTTAGTAAACAGACTAACAGTCAATTTAACTACAGTAATAATGTGTTTTGAAGGTGTGCATCTTGTTTGAACATTGAATCAATGTCGCCGTGTTATCCGGGATGTTTCCATCAGTTTTTTGTTGACCACAGAGGCCATGCGGGTCCATATGGGTCCATGCGGGTCCATATGGGTCCATGCGGGTCCATATGGGGCCCATATTTACATCTGACTCTGATAGTCTGAGCGATCATCTGCTGTCTGACTGCTCGTCCACGGCGTCGTCTCTGCTCACGCAACGTGATCGGCTCCTGTCACAATTGATTTAAAGTCTCCGGTGTTTCTTCTGTGTTCGTTTAGCGGCGATTCACCACCACTACAAGGAAGTGACTCCAGCTGCACGCATACGTGTAAACACAGTGATTTAACTTTAATGTTATCTGCAACCAAACTCAGTGTAGTCCACATGCTTCAGTTTATAGAAGTACTGTAATTATTGTATAAGATTTGTATCAGAACTTTAAATATAATTTTGACAACAACAGATACGAGATAAAACTGAAAGAATCTGGCCCAAAGCAGCTCAGCTGTATTAAGATTACCGAGGAAACGCTGATATCCGTTTTATAATTTCTAATAATTTTTTTCTATCTTTGAGACGATATCAAATCACTCCAAGCCCGAGTGAAGTCAGGAGTCATTAAGTCGGCTCGAGTTGAAGTCACGCCTCTGTCTTCCATTACCGACCTCCGTGCGTGTTCGTGATGCTGCGGTCTTTGAATGCATCATAATAAAACACGTCTGCGCTGCGATGTTTCTGTTCTGACAACATTCACGCCAGATTAACTGACCCAGCAGGAAACCGCACACGAAAAAGAAGGATTGAATGTCTCTGCTGTGAAATAATTCAATTAGAGAAATTATAACTACTGTGACTAATTAATGTTGATTGATGCTAAATTGATTGAGGCGTAACCACAATATGTTCGGGTCCGGTCTCTCTCCTTTTTATACCGACTGCAATCAAAAAAGAAACAAAACAAAACACCAGCCTGGTTCTTTTAAGTCGGGAATGTGGCCTGATGACGTTATCCCGATGATTTGGTAACATGGCTGCACAAAGCACGCTACAAAAAGATCTTTATTCCTGAACACGGGTAGAAAAATAAAAATATTTTAACCAACAAGAAACCAAGACTTTTCTAGAAGTGTGTGCTCGAGAAAAACTAAAGCTGATTTTTGGAAAATACTTGACTTGTTTTGCATTGGAAACAGGTTGAATTTAATCGATCACAGACTCGAATAACTGGACGTGAAGTGAACATACCACCAGCTCGAGAAGCTGCAGCCTCTTCGTGTTTGTTTGTCGCTTCTCCTCTGGGTTTGATTTTCCAGCAGAACAGTGCAGGAATGTGACGCTGTTTAGCAGCCAACTTGAAGACTTTCCCACCAGCACATGAACGCAGCACGCTACGTTTGGACACGCTAAGACTAAAATCATTTAATGGTGAAAATACGACACCTGGACCACCACCAGTCAGTGATGGACGGATTCTGACGAACCGATCGCCAGGAGAGCTCAGACTGCCGTCTTTCATCCAGACCTTTAACTTATGAAGTCATTAGCTCATCTTTTGATGTGATGTTATATTCCATATTTAGCTGAGTCAAATTTCTGCCTGGAATTGACAAAAGAAACCTAAAAAAAGCCTTTTTATAAATCATTAAATCATTTCGGGTCACGAGTTCATGAGACGGTCTGGCAGACAGAAAAGAAAAGTAAGTTTCCAGCCCTCCTAACCCGCCCCGCGTCCTCTGACATGGATCCGAGTCAGCTCAACTTGAAGAAAGTCGAATTTCATTCCTGGTTTCTTGCGGATCAATCCTCCTGCAGCTTGTGATGTTTTTGCATTCAGCTGATTGGTGATCAGAACATTTTATTCTCAACCTGCCGTCCTGTTGATCCTTTTCAGACCGCACTGATTTTCGAGTCGAAGATATTTTATCCAAAATGAGATTTGGTTACTTCATGAAAAGAACAAAACATTGGCAGCTTCACCTTCAGCTACCGGCCTCCCAAAACATAATGACATACTTTACAATAAGACCAGGCAGCAATACAATATATCTAAGATAAACAGTATAGTAGAAATACAATATTTTACTCATGCGGATTATAGCAACATTTGTAACTCAGCTACAATTAGGACAACAGTTTATTCAAAGCCAGCGATTCTTCTTCGATAGCTCATAAAATACAGTCGAGCAGATTTAATTTAAGAACTGTCTGATTAAACCATTAAACAATATTATGAATCAGACACACGACGATTGATGCCAGCTCTCGAAACAAATTTATTTGGGTACAGAAAAGGATTTAATCCCGACCTCTCAACAGCTCACTCCCACCTATCCATGCAGAAAGTTTTTGGTTTTATTTGGCCAGATCTCCGTCACTGACTCGTCTCTGTTTACCTCGACTTGATCTCAAAACTCAACAACTGTTGAAAATCCTCAGAACTTCCTGTCAATGGAAATATTTTTCTTGCGAAACCTGAAATGTGGAAACTATCTCCAGCAAAGTCTTTAAATCATCCTGAGATTTCACTTTGCTCATATTCTCAGACCAGACTTGCCTGCTTTTTTTAAGGACATTATTATGTAATGTTTTGGAATCAAATCATCCTTGGATACAGTTTTTTCTGACCTCTGCTGATACCTCACCTCGAGGTGGGTATGTTTTAATCTGGCTCAGATTTGGTTGAACTGTCGGCAGGGTATGCGCCATTAAAACTTTACGACGTGTGAGAACTTTGTCGCGGTTGTTCCATCCGTTGGGATTAAATCTTTAAAAAATTAGTCAGACTGGAAAATGACTGGCCATGATGTAATAACCAGACCTTTACTGTTTCAGATGATGGTCGACGGGTCGGTGACCACCGCCGTCCTGCCGGGCCTGACTCCGCTGACCGAGTACCTCGTCAATGTTTACTCCGTGGTTGGCGAGCAGAGCAGCGATCCTCTCAAGGGAACCGAGACCACCTGTAAGTGTGTTTCCTCTTCACCGCCGCCTTCCGACTTTTTGGCCTTCGCCACTGAAGCTCAAGAGACTTTCCCCTTTATGAGAGAAGTCCTTTTCACAAGACACCGGCTGCCCTTTGGGTGTGATTAAACAGGGCTGGGATAGCATCATCTCTCTGCGGTGGGAAAGTCTTCTGTTTCGTCCATATGTTTTGTGAGATAAACATCTTGATCTCTCTGCTTGTTATCCTGTTTCACACACATCGTTGGAGCTTGTTTATTTGCTTTTTTTCTGCTCCAACCTCTCTGTTTATACGACATATATTTAGCATCTGATCTGAGGCGGAAAACTGCAAACGCAAACAACAGCCCACGATGCAAATGTTGTGAGCAGCTCGCACACAAAGTTATTCATCATGGCTGCGGTCTTTGCGTAATCTTAATTATCATTGCAGAGCGTTTTTAGTGCTTTTATTTGCTCATGTATCCTCAAATGTTCATTTTATTTGTTCTTAAATGTAACAACAAGCTGTCATAAAACAATGACAGACTGTCGATGTGTGGACGACGCTCAGACTCTGCCACAAAGGAATAAGATATGTTAACCCACACTGTTAATTGGATTCATTAATTGTTAGTTTGAAGGAAAGTAAAGAGCATCGTCAGCCTGGTTTGCATGATGTTTAAGAAATCAGTTTTCAGACAGTAAACAGTGACCAGGTTGCTTGATCCAAAAAACACAAAATATAAATAAAAACCAGAAATCCTCACTGGACATGTGATACCACATCTTCAGAAATCAAAAGTACAAACATTTTATGATCTCTTTGGGACACACTTGGATTTTTTGAAGTATGACCTTGATGTTGCACGCCTGTTTGTATCATCATCCCATTTTCTGTGCCAGAACGTCCTCCAAATATTAAATTTATATATAAAAAGATCATTTCTGACCCACTTAGTCCGTCATTTGGTCCAAAGAATCTCCAATTGCAGCTTTGGAAATGTATACGCTAATATTTGGGGTATTAAACCGAATGTTCCTGTTTTCCTTTCAGTGCCTCTGTCAGCAGCTACCAACATGAAGGTTTATGACGAGACTTCCACCACCATGAGGGTGAAATGGGAAGAGGCAGCCGGTGCCACAGGTTACATGCTTCTGTACCAACCCACCAACAGCACCGAGCCCCGGGTGTCGAAGGAGGTAAAGTTATTCTACTTTCAAATGCAGCTTGTCTCGCGTTCATGTCACAAACATCCATTTAAACACCAGTAATTCATTTTCGAGGAACTCTACAACAGAGAGGAGGCGACTAACTGACTTTCTTTACCCGCTGGAGGTTTACACCAGCTGAGACTAAGTTTGCTGGCATTGGTTTTCCAGTAGCTAACTAAACTACTTAAAACAACAAACTGACTTAGCTGAGCAGCTGATTGGGTAGAGGGTGTCGTCAGCTGATTGGTGGTGATTTTGCTTGGGTCAACCCCCCCCTCAACTTCCTCCTGTCTGCATGCTGCGGTGTCCTTGGGCAAAACATTGAACCCAAGGTTTTTTTCCTTGGCCTCTTGCGTCAAATAAAGGCATCCGGTATAAAAACCTGGAACTCAGATATGCAGATCTTGCATGCCGGGTTGGACAGGGCTTGGTTTTCCAGCGACCCCTTCCAGAGAGAAGCCTCATGTCCTTTTAGCTGAGGGTAGACTTTTTGTAGCTTAGGCTGTAAGACAATGCTGTGATAAATCCAACTGGACATGCCAGTGAATGATGGAAAACTGAGTGCTCATAGGAAATCAGGAAGCAATATAGAGTATATAAAAAAAGAAGGGAAACATTACCCTTACTCTAAGTGTTAACAGCATTTTGTCCCTGAATGTTGGGTAAGACCCCGTAATGTGCTGATTAAACAGATGTCCCCACAATGTAGGAAAATAAGGAATATACAATACATCAAATAAGAGTGTACTGGTCCATTGAATTCAAATTTAAAGGCCCCAAAATGAAGTTTGTCCCTGAATGTGAGGTGAGACCCCATAATGTGCTGATTAATCACAGGTCCCCACATCGTAAGCTACACAAACACACTACAACACCAGCGATACAAACACACTTAAACATAACAAACACACACACGTTAATTTGTGTGCTCAGCATTTCCACATTGATTTTATAAGAGGGGCTTCTGCTCGCGCCCTCCGTCCTTACTGCTTCCAGATGGCGACTCGACGAGTGCTTCGCAGAGCGGGAAGTGGACTTTAGCAGCACAGCTCGGGCCAGAGCTACAAAAAGCAGAACCCACAGACACACACACCGGGTAATGGGAAAGGATTAGCTCACGGCGTGAAGTCATCGGGGTGATATAAACAGAACAGATGCTGTACGAGTGGGACTGAACGCCTGTGTGGTGTTAACCTTTATGTGCTATTATACAGCACAGGAAAATGTAAGGGATGATTTAATGCACAGCCAGGTGGTCTGCACTGGAAAATATGCACCTGAAGTGTAAATCAGGACCTCAGAATGAAGTGAGGCGTCGCATTATTTATCAACATTAATCATTTGACGTGAAATACTGATTTAATAGTGAATTTAATGTCTCTGTGAGGAGGAAGGAAACATTCATGAACTGCATTAATCCATTTATCCGCAAAAGGATTAGTGACGCTGACGTTTGGTGATCAGCTCGGAATTTCAGTTCATCCTCAAAGGTGTTGGAGGCGGGTTGAGGTCAGGGCTTTTGTGCAGGCCAGACGAGTTTTTTTTCCCAAACCTAAAACTGGGAAAGACATCTAGAGCTTTGCTTCTCTGGCTTTGCACACAGTGGCATTGTCATGTTGAAGCAAAGGAAAGCGACACATGCACAGTGCTGACACAAGATTAGAGAAACTTGTACACAAAAGCATTAAGGGGCTGAAACCTGGAAAAAACTCAACTCAACTTTATTTATAAAGCCCTTTAAAAAACAGCCGCAGCTGACACAAAGTGCTGTACATAGAACATGAAATATAAGACATATAAAACAAAGAACAATATAAAAACACTAAACGATAAAACAATGTTAAAATAATATTAAAGCAAAAACAGAAACAGAGTCTCATGCTGGGTTAAAAGCCAAGGAATAAGAATGGGTCCCCAAAAGCACCGAATAATGTATTTTAATTCATTAATCTGTTGGTATGCTGTAGGTAATTCGTGATAAATCAGGGTAAACATCAGGAGTTGTGGTTCTGTTTCTCTACAAGGCCGTAGAGTGTGTGTTGTTTTCCAGAGGTCAGCAGGGATGAGAGTCAGGCCTGTTCACCAGGTGTTGAGTTAAAAGTGCAATAACAAAATAAAACACTTTCTTCTGCTGTCCGACCCCCACCTGCATTCCTTTCCCCCTCTCTCTCTATCCACCCCCATCCCCTCCTCTTGTTTTTCCCCCTGCAGGTTCGTGTCGGAGGAGATACGACTAACACCGAGCTGGTGGAGCTGATTCCCAACACCGAGTACGCCATCACGCTTTATGCCCTGCATGGAGAAGCTGCCAGCGACCCCCTGGAGGGGAAAGGAGTCACCTGTGAGTATGAACTCTGCATGACATGAAGCTTTACCGATGTTTGTTAGAGGCCGAGCTCCTCTGGAGACAGTTGAGTCAAACCTCAGTTGACAAGAAAGTCCGTAATAAATGTGTAAGAAATGAAAAGGAAAATCCAACAAAAAGTCGATGTTGTTCCACCACAAGCTTTCAATAAAAGTGAATCTTGAATTCTTAAAGTCTCTGAACTCTACAGGAGGGATGACGACGTTCTTCCAAAACATGTTCCCTCATTCGGTGTTTAATTAAAAGATGAAGTGGTGGAGAGTCGTGTTTGCTCGAAAATCTCCCAAATGTGTTCAGTTGGGTTGAGATAGCAAACATTCCCAGACCAAAAAGCTGAGATGCAGTGAAGTGTAGCCTGGTTTCAGACCTCTGAATGCCACCCACAACATTTTACCTCAGCAATTCAAATAACGGCCGATTCCCTGGTTAGAGAAATTATGTCTATTTCTAGCTACCATCATTTTCATAGATGCACCATGAAAATTAGCAATAAAGGAACGGTGGGGACTTTGGAGGAGATCTCTCGAACCAAGATACTTCTTCAAACTTTGTGAAACGTCGTAAGTTAACTGCTCCTTACGACTACTGCTGTAGCGTCTGTGCCGAACGGTTCAGACTGTCAGGCCGGACTCAGAACAGGAATCAATCGCAGAGGTGTCAAATGAGCTTATGCATTGATAACAAAATCCCTCGACAGAGTGAGGCTATGAAAACGGCCTAAACTAGGGAAAACAAAAACACTCACAAGGAGAAAAAACAACAGGCTGCGAAACATGAACTGAAGGCTCCAAAGAGGCTGAAAAACACTACGCTATGCACTATGAACCAACAGGACTAGACTAAGAAGTTACAACAAAAAATCACTCATATGAGAAAAGAAAAGAACACTGGAGCTATAACGCTATGGCTGTGGACAAGGAAACAAGGTTTGGGTGATCGCTACAAAGGACGAGACACTTTGGCGCGGGACAAAGGGAGACAATATATACACAGGGTGATGGGGAACAGGGGGAAGGGCAAGTGACCTGAAACGAGAGGACAGGTAAATATCAAAATAAAACAGGAAATGACGAGACAGGACAAAAACCCAACTCGACCTCACCGCGGTGTGACAGGGGCAAAACCTGACAACAAGAAAAGTGGCGAACATGAACACGATATCGAGTCGAGTCTGATTGTCAGGCTAACACAAGGTTTAAGAATCCAGTAAAATATGCAGAAACACCTGATGTGAGGTGGCTCAGAGTCAGTTGGCTGTTTCCTTCAGTCGAGCCACGTGTGATCCTGATTCCTGTAATGTTACTTTGGTGTTTTGCAGCTCTTGAAAGTTTGTTTGTGTCGTTGATCCCACGTCAGGGTGATAAATGAAAAGACTGAATTTCTAAATATCCTGTCATTTCTGAAATCAGCCCAGTTTCCTCAAGATGTTGAGTTACTTTTCTTAATTACACGCTAAACTTTGGCTGCAAAGAGTCAAAGAGTCTTTCCAAGCACATAAACCGCTCAGCTGTCACTCATAGATCGATTGTTTTCATATGCTTCTCAAAGTAATGAGATTACTTCTGTCTTCGGACGAGGTTAGTCCAGCGAAAACAATTAGTGCTTATTAAGAAGTGTTAGTGTTCGGACACATTGTTTCACAAATGTTTGTATTATGTTATGCATGCGTTATTTACAGGATACCAGAACTTACATAACTTCATTTTATTAGAAAGGTTTTAATCCTCAAACATCTCCCACATGCTGGAGAACTTATAGATCGAAAACAGATGCACTGAAAACCTGAATATAAATAAAACTGGCTGCTGTCTGTAAGTTTCTGGCTCTGTCGTGTCCGTCAGCGTCTTTTAATGTCTTCATGAAAATGACGGATAGTGATGCTGGGGTAGGATGGTTACAGTTTTAATGGATGTCCGTCCCCCCCTGTCCTCCCTCAGTGCCCGTACCTCCTCCTGGAGTCCTGACCATCAGTCATGTTACTCACAGCACCATGAAGCTCACGTGGGAGGCCGCTCCTGGAGCCGTCCGCAAGTACTTGATCACCTACAAACCGGAGGACGGAGAGCTGAAGGAGGTAAGACCGACGTTTTGATTTGAAAATGCTGAATGATCAAAGAAGGGGAGAGACCTAATCGAGAGGTTGGGGTCCATCCATTTGCTTTTCTTCTTTGCATGAAAACATTTAGGTTTTATTTGTTTTGGAGTCCTTCTTTGTTAAATGAGTTTCACGTGTATAGCAGGGGATGTACAGCTGTGACCTTCTATTATTGGCAGGTATCGGTTGTTTTTTCCTCACAGTGGCTGAAAGTCTTCGTATTGTTTGAAAAGGTCATTCAAAGAGTTTTTAAACAATAAAACCTCACCGTGAGTTTTGTCAGGGTGAAGCTTTTAGTCAGCGGCGATATCGTCATTCCGGGAAAAAGTGAGAAAGTCAGAACCGAGTCAAGAGTTACAGCCGGACTCTCAGCAGCTCCGCTGTGTTGGCCCATCTCGATGAAATAGCAGTCTGCTGGCAGAGGAGCCGGGCTCAGGCTGTCAGCCCAGCCTGACTGGATCATCCAAGCACCACTCCGACCTCATAACTTCTCACTTGGATGTCAGCGGAGGACAAACAGTCTGGGGTGAATCGGCAGCCGAAGGTGTTGTCGGTGGTCACCTGTTTCCAGGAAGTTTGATGGATGATATACATCAAGCTCGAGTCCTTTTTAAGGATTACGGCTGAACGCTTCTCGTCTCTAGAAGAGGCCCGTACTTTGGATTACAGCCTGCTGAGTGCTCGGTTTGTTGTGGCTCCGCTGCTCTCCTGTGAAATAGAAAATTCAAAGTTAATATTTGATTTTTTGGGAAAAGCTGTTGGCAAAACACTTCAAGGTCCATTTAGTAGCTGTTTTTGATCAAATCGCAGCAGCAGAGGGAGTTTGCTCAGTCGTAGGTGTTCAGTGAACAAAGTGAGTTTGAGGCTGAGAGTTTTTAAAATCCTTAAATTTGAAAAGGCCACGTCACATACCTGAAGAGCAATTTATTGATTTGTGTTCAGATTCACATTGATGAATAATTAAAATGACATTTCTGTGGTTGTTGAAGGTGTTCGGTTACTGTGCTATTATTAGGAATTTAAATAACACCTGCCGGCCAATCAGAACTGGGATGTCGTCCGTGTGCATGATATAATACCACATTTTTTCAAATGATAACCACGATGATGCAGATCAGCAACATTTAAAAAGACTAGATGATTGTGCAGCTTTGTGACTAATAACTAAATTTCTGACCGGCAGGTTGAAGTCAGCGGTGACATCACCACCTTGGACCTGGCCAACCTCATCTCCCAGACCGAGTACGACGTGGCCGTCACCCCGATGTACGATGACGGACCTGGGACACCGATGCTGGGAACCGCTATCACAGGTCTGAACCTGCTTCTTTAAACTTCCTCACCTCAGAGTTGCTCAATTGGACCACAGAAGCTCCGCCGGGCATTCGGTGCCTTGCATAACGGTTCCCCTGCAGAGTTTTTAACCCCAATTTGTCAACGCGTCTTTGTCTGTGTCTGCGTTTAATTTTCTACCATTGCATCTTCTAGTTTTAGACTGTTGATTTAAAGCTCGTAAAGGCTGCTGACAGCGAGGCCTGTGGATTGTTAAGTGTACTTTTACTTGAGGTTCATTGGCCTCCTTTGTATCGGAGTGGCAGCAGAAAGTTTGGTTGCAATTAAATCCAAAACACGGGTTAAAAAAAAAGGAATCTTTATGGCAAGAGAGCACCAGGGATTAGTGAAAAACATTGTAAACTTTAACTACATTAGACTTGATGACCGTGACAAACCCTGTGCAGCACCTGAACACTACATGTGTTTTGTGTACGATGTCTGCGAGGGTGATGAGTTCTGTACTCACTTCCTCTCCCGGAGTGAAAACAGCCTCCAGAGAGAAACTGGAATCTCTCTGCGCACCATTAAATCTGTGCGTGTGATCATTTACTGCATCGGCTCTGTTTATCATTATTGCCAGGTGAACTGTGGAAAATCGTGTTTTCCCCTCATTGACATAGATTCTGTGGCTAACTCTGAACGAACCTGACGTCTGAACGACTGAATTTGTCCAGTGATTTTAAACGTCTGGTGTGATTGTAGAAGCAGCTGACTAATCAGAGCTTTGTTGGCAGGATTAAGAACGGGGGATGCCATCTTCTTACGTAGCGAGCCGCCCCGGCTACATTTACAAGACATAGTGACAGAAATCTGGCCATAAAAATGAAATTTGACTAATCTGTACAGGTCAAATTGTAGAAATAACGACCAGTTAACTGACATTTGATTAAGAAGGATTACGGAGGAGACACAGCGGCGAAAACATGTTTTCTTCATGCACGGGTCAATTTTAAGATTTTAGGATCTGTCTTCTTTCAGATAAGTGGAAGGAAAATACCTAAAATCCACGTTTCTTTGACTTAGTTTGTCTGTTTGTGTCTGTAGATTTCACCAAAAGTTACATTAGATAAAGCCTCATTTACATGTTTAAACACCAAATTTCAGAAAACAAAAAAAACTGGTGATCAACTGGAGAAGTTTCATGATGATACCGGTTAAAAAATCCTTGCTCTGTTTACCTGTAGTGATGCCCAATCACTAAAGAAATGAAGGCCAAAACGATGTCCTCATATTCCAACAACGTCCTCAGTTCAAGGTTAAAAAAATCAGGTCCTCCGTTCGATATGAGAACACGCTCACATCCGAGCACACACACATTAATATGTGCATGCAAGCTTGCACACGGATCCAAACACAAACCACTTGCATACAATACAAGCACACGCACACACATGTTGGCCTACAAAGTGCAGTCGTTTCCACACTCGTAGCTGCAGTAAATAACCTTCACATGATGTTGCCTCATCTCTCAGACCTGCTTGTAATCACCGACACATCCTTCCTCTCTCTTGTTTCTCAACAGATGTCGTTCCTGCCCCCAAGAACCTGAGGTTCTCTGAGGTGACCCATACCTCGTTCAGAGCCACGTGGGAACACGGAGCCCCGGACGTGGCCCTCTACCGCGTTGGCTGGACCAAGAAGGGCGAAAGCAACTTTCAGTTTGTAAGTTATATCAGTATTGTTCTTAAATACTGTAATGCAGCCTGTAGAAGATCGAGACAGGACAAAGGCCAGACCAACATAAACAATATTTTGCATATATTTTAGCATGTTTAACTCCATTTACTCCAAAACCAATTCTACCGTACTTCACATTTCACAAGGCACGTATTTTTTTTAGATTATTTGTACATCATTCTTTCCTACATTAATGTTTGAACATTCAATATTTTATGGGAAGCTCCAACAAGATTTGTAGGTCAGCTGTGAATAGTTATTATTTTTCATCATAAGAAAAAAAAACATTTACAGGTTAAGTAACATGACTCAGTTACTTTTCATCATTAACAGTCGATTCTTGCAATAAGTCATAAAATTTCTTTTGCAATGTTTGAGTCAGAGAGGTGGAAGTTAAAAAGAGAGTTACTTGGAAATGCTTCAGTCCTTGACAAAATAAAAGAGCTTTGAACTCTTCAACACATAAATGAAGGTTTTTGTGGGTAACTTTAAGTCGTAAATGTTCTACATCGTACGTACAATAATTAAGACAAACAGCCATGCGAACGTCTCCAAACTTGTGTTTCAAGTCTTTTCTAATCCTTGGGGGAAAAAGACACATCTTCAAAAAGTTTTAGAGAGTTTGGCAAATCAGCGTCTATGACTGGCTACCAGCTAAAACATCTGGTATGTTGACTCGTATCCAGAGTGTATCTGGGTTTGTATTGTCCACTTTACATTCATATTTGTTATCAAAATTGCATCTTCAGCAGCTGGATACATTTCTGAAATATGCAAATTAGCTTTGTTTGGACAGCTCTGTCTGTCTGGAGTGGCACTAGACATCTGGTTTGAGTCGCCTTGTCCGTACAGAATCCAACCAGCAGTTTTTTTTGTTGTTGTTGCCTGTAGCCTCTCGGTATTTCCTCTGATTAAAGCTGGAACTCAAAGACGCAGAGTTCATGCGAGCACACCTGCTCGATACAGCTCAGAACTAGTCCAGACTTAAACCCTCCTGCCTCTCGAACACCACTCTTCAGTAAGTGTTCATTAAGATCCGATTATGAAACCGGAGATGGTTCTTGTTTAAGTTTTTAAAAAAATGAAACAGCCGTGCTGTGGAACTGTCGCTTAAGATTTTCCTTATTACCAAAGTCTAAAAGAAAATCAGAAGAATGGTCCATTGTGGTTTCACAGATCCCTAAAACTGACATGCTTCACAAAATGTAGTTATCGTGAACGCCAAGACTTAAATAAAAACATCCAGTTCAGCTGAGGCAACAATAAAGCTCCCTTTGTTTTCTTTTTGTTATGCTTTGGCCCTCCAAGGTTGTTTTTGGGCCCACTTTTGTCTTCCCATCCAACATACACTTCAGCACAAAAACTTGTGAATGAACTCGGCGCCAGGTTGTTTAATTACCGTCGCGATTAATCTCAGAATTTCACAATATTCAGCTTTCGTTATCGACCAATGAAAACGCTGCAAAATGCTTCTTGACTTGGAGGTTGGGCTTAAAATCTGAGTTAATCAGTGTCAGAGTCCATTAAGAACACAACTGGCAGTGCAAGGTTATTCCAGTTAACTTAACCTAAACTGAAAACCAAGACATTTTAATTAGCTGATTAAATTATAAGAGAAACGAAAACTGAAATGATACTGTGTAATTAAATAAACTCAAATATAAAGGAGTCTTTAGTTTCTCAATTTGACAGATTTGTCAAAACAAGCATGACGGGGAAGAAGTGCATAATTCTGTTTATTTGAACTGAGACGTCAAACACGACTGAGTCAACGAGTTTGGATTGTAATACCTATCCCGAACTCCCTAAATCCTATGCTGTGATTTTAATAAATAAAACTAAGGCAAATAAAAAGGATACCGATAGGATGGAACAATAACTCAGTCCAAAAAGTTCTGGTATATAAACTATAACTGACCCTGAACTCTAATCAGGATTTCTTTATCACAGAAAAAGTCATTTTGCTGGACTGCAAACTTCAGCTACCCAAATAAAATATCATGTCTATCATGTTTGGAAGTCTTACCATTGCCTCCCGTGTCCGTCCCCAGGCCATCATGAATAGCGACGAGACCTCCCACGTTCTGCAGAACTTGGACCCCGACACCGAATACTCCGTCACCGTCACAGCCATCTACCCCGACGAGTCGGAGAGCGAGGACCTGTTCGGAAACGAGCGCACATGTAAGCGACCCCGTCTGCAGCCACATCCTGCCCCCTGAGAACCAGACATCACATTTTACAGACTCACAGATGTAACTCACGCTTAAATAATAACGCTGTTGTTCTCTCAACGTCTCTTTCTAGTGTTAAAGGCTCCGGACGGTATGTCATATGAGAGGGACAGGTTCCTTTTCATTGTAATGTTCATGGTTTTGTGTGGAATGGTTTTGTGGACCACGAGGGACACAGCTGATGGAAGCACACTTCTTTTTATTTATTTATTTTTCTCTCTTTTAACTGCATGTATGTGCATTTCAGTGCTTCACTGTGCGTTCACACCACAAACAACTCGAGTCAGGCGATGTTGGTCAGAGCTGGTTTTTATCATCTTGTTGCTTCAGAAGGGCTGAACAACTTCCCTGCAGGCTTGGCTAAACAACTCTTTTCACATCTGGACACCTTAAACGTAGTTTTACTCATCCGTTTATCCACCTTTATAAATGAGTGTGCCAGTCTCAGAGCAAAGACACAGATGTTTTTTTATATGTAAACAGTTGAAATTACCTGATCAATAAAGCAAAGTCGCTTCATTAGTCAAAACTAGTTTCCTCAGTTTATCAGTTTATTTCTTTTCGTGTTTTCTAAACACGATAACGCACATAGAGATGATCTGTTATAGAAAATAAAGAAAGCTGACGGCGGACTGGACAAATATTATTTTAAATCAGGACTGATTATTGTTTACTAATCGCATAATAAAGTGACTAGAAATGTACTAAAATTCGTTAGTTAGACAGATTTAACTTGGCATTACTTGTGATTAATGACGGTGGGAAAGTTATCAGGACTTTCACACCGAGTGTTTTTGGTATTAACATTAATTTCCTAATGAGTTTTTGCGTCCTAAACAAACATCAAGCCGTGCATCATGCAGTAGATCTAGATGTGTGGTAGATTGTGGTGTGAACGTAGATCCAGAGCTTTAAATGCAAAACGTGTGTAAGTTAACCTGTAACATGTCATCCTCCACAGACTTCCATCCATGTGAATGATTGTTTTCATTCAGCTGTCAATCATGTGTTTATATCGCCCCCCCCATCCTTCATCATGTCGTCATTGTAACATTTCTGTTGTCACGGTTTCATTCATCTCACATCGTAACGCCATTTTATCATCATCATCACGTCATCCTTCGAGTGTTCATCATGTTAATGTTGTTGCATGTTGTTGCATTATTGTACAGTGTTTCTGCTGGAGGTCAGTGAGCTTCGAATTCAACGAAATCAGCAAGAATTAGATTTAAGAATTCAATTAAATCTTAAGAATTAGAGTTAATCTAATTTAATTAGAATTAATTGACAGGATTTTTGATATAGAGCCAAATTTATTTTGTACAATGACAAAATGTGTTATAGTGTTTGTCATTTTTCTTTGTTATATTCTCCGATAGAGTTGTTCTTCTCCCTGAAATGTTGTAAACCCTAAATCTATTAGTTCTAATCCCCAAATTGGCCATTTGCCCCCAAAACCGACCAAAATCCCCAATTCTTTTGCCTGCAAACTTCTTGGTATAATCTTAAGATGTCACTTCATAACGTTAATATTTGTTATTTGTGACCTATATATGTTTAAATGTTGATTATTTGAAGTGAATTAGAACTTTCTGACCTCCAGCGCTGCTTTAAACGGCTTCATTGACCAAACTTCTGCTCATGTTTTGATCCTCAAAACTCTGCCGCTTTCATGCTAAAATTGACCCTTCCAGCTTTTGTGACCGGCGGGATTGTGGGAGCGTCACCATCACTGCCATCATCATCCTCACCATCACCACCATCATCATCATCGCTAATCAAACACCCGCATGCGTTGGTTTTTCTGTCTATCTCACTGGAGTTCTCTGTGTGCTCCCAGTGCCTCCCGAGCCTCCTCGAAACTTGAGGGTTTTCAACGCCACCATCACCTCGCTGTCAGTGAAGTGGGACGCCGCCCCCGGGCCCGTCCAGAACTACAAGATCACTTACAAGCCAGTTGCCGGAGGCGAGCCTCTCTCAGTAAGTCCACTGCTTTTACAGCTTTTTAAAATAACACCAGGTAAAAGTTTTGGATAAAAATAGAGCGCTGTCGTCAGCGTACGTGGATCACGAAAACGGGTTTTTAAAGTATGAGAGCGTGAATTTGTTCTGTTTGCACAAAAAATCTAAACTGGAAGTAATTATTGTTTTGTTTTTTAGATGGGTTCATCTTCACTAAGCGACTTAAGACAGATTTATTTACATATATCACCTTTCACACACAAAATTTTCTTTGCACAAGGCAGAGATTTAAAATCACATTTAAAGAGGGAATACACATATTTTGCTTTAACTCGTCATTATGAAGTAAATGTTGATTGCAGAGTGTGATGTCTTTAGAACAATGATGACATCTACTTTTAGATAATGTAATGTAATTCTGTCTGGCGTGATATATCCCGGGAAAACTTAAACATTGTGTATCGACTGAATGAACTTACTTGTTTGTGCAAAGTGATGATGTTACTCAAACTATGTTATTACTATAACTGCAGTAGCTTTTTTTATAGTAGCTCACATGCAGAAAAATTATCCAAACTTCTATTCATATACAAACCGGAGCCAGTTGATACTGTAGATAAGTGTAGATACAATTCAAAAAACTCCAGCTGTTCATGAGCCTCAGGATAAACACATAAAATACTCTCTGACACACACACATACACACTTGGCTCTTCCTTTTATCAAGAGACTAAAGCTGGAGCTGCTCTGCTTACAGTGAACAATAGAGTGACTGAAGAGGTTTTTAAAATGTTTATCTAAGTTTTTACACCCAAACTGGCCGAAGTTCACGGACAGCGAATCTGAGGTTTACGAGAAAAGAAATCCCTCGCTCTCGTCACCACGCGGCTGTGACCGCACACCGGGTAGCATCTGTTTGTCCGGGGTCACAGGAACAGTATGACTGGATTCCTTTTCAGGGAGGATTTCCAGACACTGCCTCACAGTGGTCCACTCTTTCTGGGGTGGGGTGGTGCTTTCTGACCGCTGGGAACATCTTCAGCTCGCTCAAGCCGCTCGATGACAAATCGATGAATGTCTCAACGTGACGGAGAGCTCTAAATCTGTCAGACAAGTTCAGAAACTAGTCCCAGTGCACATATAGAAACAAGTCAATTAGAAACTGCCTAATATGATGGGAAGTTCTGTCTCCCACTGGAAGTACAAGTCCAAAATGAAATAAAAGACATGAACGTCTGCAGGGAAGGAGCTGAACGGGAAACAGCATTTTTATATTTGAAGTCCGAAATGTTTGAGTTAAATGAGTTAACTCTGCAAAAGTCTGACTGACTGTCAGATACATGAGACGAAGATGATGTCAGCTGTGATGACGATCATCATGAGCCACAGTTGACATGTCTGAAGACACAAAAATTCAATAATTCAGAGAACGCCAAAAACACAACGTTTAAAAGTTCAGATTTCGTTTTACAGCAACATGATGTTGCAATTTGTTTTTTTGTTTTTTGTCATTTGGCGTCTCGAGTTTCACAGTATAATTGTTTTACGCACTGCCGTCATAAATATGGACAGTTGGACTCGTGTGTTTGTTATGATTATGATCAAAAACTAGGGAGTTGACAACTTTGAGAACACGGCCAAACATCGAGCAGGTGCAACAACCGCAGCCAGATAATATCACTTACAGCAGTCGGCCCAGCTCGGCGTCTGTCTCTCAGACTTTGAAAAGTCACTCCCAGATTTACTCTTAGCTTCCTCCATCAGCGTCCTCTTCACTCTCTTATCCTCTGCCATCATGTCCATGAAAGCTGCTGGGCCTGTGAACCTCTTCTTCTTCTTCTTCTTCTTTCCAGGGGTCTAAAACATTTCCCCCGGTGGTCTGAGCTTAGAGTCCTTGGCAGCTCAGCTAATGAGCTGAGCTAACAGCAGCTACAGTTGGCAGTTTACTTTACTGTCCATCAGGAAACTTTTGTGTTAGAAAAGTTGCACAATGTCTCTCAAAATCTCGTCTCCCTCGTGAGGTCAACAAAAGCGTCCTGGAGGTCTTGGTGAAACGCCGCTGGTGCTCTGCGAGATGCATTTCTGGCCGTCCTTGAGCTCCTCCATCATATTCTGATGTTTGGTTTATGACAGTGTCGCGCAGCGCGGTTGTATAGTTAAGAGGAGTCCTGGTCTGGCCACAAGATCGCATTCCTGCTCGATGACTACACGACGATTGGCCGTGGAAATAAGTTGAAAGGAAGCTGTGGTCTGTATGAGGAGAATTTCAGTGAGTTAGAAATTTTATTGTGTGTTTGAGATGTTATGACAGTGTTCCCCCAAACAAAGTGTCAGGGTCGAATCATGATGTCAGCGGTACAAATCTGTGTAATGCATCTCTGATCCCTCCGCTACATCGAAGACTGAGAGCATCTGGTGTCGTGTTGTCGTCTGCAGGCTTGTTGTTTTTCACATCAGTCATGTGAAAGCAGACGGGATGTTTGTGCAGGATGAGCTCAGGGTTTCATTATGTATGGAAAGTATGGAAACCCACTGTGTTTTTCAGGCCCAGCTCTGCACTGATGCTATAACATAAAATATAATGAACTATCACAGTTAAGAAGAATGATGGCTTCGGACTGAGGTGGTCCTGCTGTAACTCAGAGCAGAGTAAATCAAACCTGCAGCCTGCAGAGATAAAGAGGTGATGAATCTCCGAGTCTGCAAGCTGGACTTGATTTCAGCTGCAAGTCTGGAGATATTTTGTGTTCTTGTTCTCCACTGAGAAGTATTGCACCAAATGTGGATTAATCCGCCACTGAAAATAGTCCCGAACAAAGACTGTGGGATCGTTTAATAAACTTAACCTGCAAATATTCATCCCTAATCTGTTTTACTACAGATTCTGCAGTGAACATTTCACCTTGCGTTCTTTGTGAACCCGCGAACACGTAACATATCGTTGGGTTTTTGGTCTTTTCATAAATTTGTTGGGAGGAAGGACACATATTGAATAATGCCAGACTTCCTAATCAAGATTATAAAAATATATTTGATAAAATATTTTCGAAGCAGAAGTTATAAAGACAATATGGTGTTTTGATTTTGGAGTGGCCTGATGAAACTTGTTTAATATTCAAGATGATAAAAAATGATTTCCTTGATTTGTTGCTACAAAATACTAATATTTATGTAATGACATAGCTTCTGTGATAAATACAGTGTTACGAAATTAGCGGCTCGCTTACCTCATCATTAAAAGATCGTCTCATAAACAAAACATGACACTGACTCTTTGCAAGTTTCTCAGAATGGAGATTCAGCCAAATACCTAAAATACTGATGTAAACGTGATGCGATACTCTCTGTCATTTATCTCTTAGCTACCAGGCAAACTGTTTACATCCTCCACGGATGTGTTTACAGTGATGTTTCCATTCCGTGATATACTGCAGAGTTGTTTGCTCAGGATTTCCCACAGGCCTATTTGGATTCTCTTCCAGAGAAATGCTGAACTCACGGATAAATAATGTAAATAGTTTGCTGACATTGTCCTCGGGAACTGCGGATCAGTCTCCAAAACATGACACACTGCGGATTGTTCTACATTTTAGAGTCTGCAGTCGAGTGTTTTTGGAAGACTGAGCGATGACAGCCGGGATAAATGATCACAGATTCAGAGACACGATGATTTCATGTTCGGATTTGCATTTCTATTTGATCTTTTGTAACTTTTTGTTCAAGCTGAATCCCCCCGACACTCGACGACAATGACTCACAGCTGGCATGTTTCTTGTCAACAGACACAGGTTGGAGGGAAGAAGACCAGCATCATCCTGCAGAAGTTGGACCCTGACACTCTGTACTCTGTCAACGTGGCCGCCGTGTATCCCACTGGCGTCAGCAAAGACATCGCTGGAGAAGGACAAACCAGTAAGGACGTCCAAAAAATCTGATAAATCTGACTGCATGTGCCTTTAGCCTGGAGTTTAGAACATTCTCATGATTTTAAGGTAAATTAAGTGAATGCTTAGGAAGTTGATGCGGTTCTGACCAAGGTTTGCTCAACTGTGATTGGTCCACTAAGTGAAAAGAAGCGGGACTTAATAAGCGTCAGTTGCATTATCTGAAGTTGACGTTTGGGAGATACAAGAAGGGTAATTAAACACCTGTATTTCTGCACCATCAGAGCCTCTGGGTGGAGTGAGGAACCTTCAGGTGTTGAACCCAACTATGACCACCCTGAACGTACGCTGGGAGCCCGCCGAGGGCCGGGTGAAGGAGTACAAAGTCATTTACACTCCTGCAGCCGGAGGACCTGAGAGCATGGTAGGACCGGTCAACCATTGGCTTCCTGTGGGCTCACACTGTGAAGCCAAATGATTGACCTGTGTGAACACGTCCGTTCGGTGGTTGCACCTCTGCAGCCTGAAATTACAAGTTTCAACATTCTCTTTGATCGCCTGTTGATAACAGCTAATCTAATGAAATATTTCACCGCAGACTAACCCGCTGCAACCAGTCTGTTTATGTTGGAGCATAACTAGACTGGGGGTCAATTGCATGGCTTTAAAGGCGCTTTGAAAGCTCATGCTGCTGTTATCATCACCACTAACTTTCGGGTTATTTCTAGTTGCATGCTTGTTCTCTGTCCGGGTTTGGTAGCCGCTAATTTGTTTGTTAAATTCAGGAAACAGTATCCGCAGGCACAACCGACATCATGCTGCAAGGCCTGCAGCCCGACACCCTCTACACTGTTTCTCTGGTGCCGGTTTACGATGCCGGAGACGGAAAGACAATGTCTGAAAATGAAAAGACAAGTAAGACTCAAATTTGCATCATGTCATCATCGTGTGTTTTGTGTTACAACTCATCAGGGGGCATTAAGTTAGTCTTTAAATATGTGTTTGGAAACAAAGACATGAATCTAAAAAGAGCAAGTCAACCACAAATTGTACAAATGATCGTAAAAGTATCTAAATTAAATGAAACAAATGAACGACACCTTTATTCCAAAGACCAGTCAGTGACCTTGTTACTTCCTCCTGACTCAAGAACTCTAATAACCGACAGCTGAGAACGCTGTAAACATGAAACAGAAATCAAAATATTGGAATCAGACTCCAGAATCTTCAGATTTCAGGTCTTTGAGTGCCCTGACCTGTCCTCTTGTTTAGAACCACTGGGAGCAGTAAAGAGCCTGGCGGTGACGGACCCGACCATGACCACCCTGAACGTAAACTGGGAGCCCGCTGAGGGTCTGGTGAAGGAGTACAAAGTCATTTACACTCCTGCAGCCGGTGGAGCTGAGAGCACGGTAGGACTTGTCAACCATCCGCTTCCTGTCAGCTTGCACTGTGCAGCGTTAAAAAAACCTGAAGCCAAATAATTGACCTGTGTGAACACGTCCATTCAGTGGTTGCACAGCTACAGACATGATTTATACATAGAAACGTAGGAAAATTCGAGGCGGTCGCAGTGATAACACTGTTGAAGCTGTCTCTGTTATAGTTTTGGCTCTCTACGCGTTAATTGATCGACTACTCCCCCTCACAGCTTCATAGACTCCCTTGTTATTTGGAGCAGAGAATTTTCCGTAAGGAGCAGGGAGCACCTGTGCTTTTTCTGACTCCTAAGGCCAAAGTTTATACAATTTTTGCCTGAACAAGAACATGCTCCACGAGATGAGCATACTTATGGTCATTTCGGATTTTGGTTTGAGGCATACCTTATAGGTTGTTTTTGGCCACCTTCGAGGGGGATCATTTAGAGATTTACTGTGCATCTCAGTGGGACAGACAGTGGATATGCAGCACCTGAGTCTAATAACTCTGACCTGCAGCTCACCTGGTTGCTTGGCAACCTCAAGCCTGCCTTTGACTAACTTTTTTAAAGTCTGTATATGATATCAGACTATCAAGACTACATTTTTAATGTTGGCCATTTTATCCTTGTCTCTCGCAGACACAAACACAGACACATAGATAGAGAGACAGACACACCACACACAGACAGACAGAACAAACACACACACGACAAGATTTTCAAAATAAGAGCCCATTAAAAAGGCAATGATGACACAGCTTGTTGTATTAATACTGAATTTGCTGAGCAGTGTCAGTAATAATGTATGGAGGCGACGGGGCCAGAGTCAGGCACACTCAAAATTTCTTTAGAAATGTTCTAGGTTCTAGTTGCATGCTTGTTTTCTGTCCGGGTTTGGAAGCAGCTAACTTGTCTAATTTGTTTGTTAAATTCAGGAAACAGTATCCGCAGGCACAACCAACACCGTGCTGCGAGGCCTGCAGCCCGACACCCTCTACACTGTTTCTCTGGTGCCGGTTTACGCTGCTGGAGATGGAAAGACAATGTCTGAAAATGGAAAGACAAGTAAGACTGAAATTTATTTCAGATGCATCATGTCATCATCGTGTGTTTTGTGTTACAACTCATCAGGGGGCATTAAGTAAGCCTTTAAGTGTTTGGAAACAAAGACATGAATCTAAAAAGAGCAAGTCAACCACAAATTGTACAAAGGATTGTAAAAGTATCTAAATTAAATGAAACAAATGAACGACATCTTTATTCCAAAGACCAGTCAATGGTCTTGTTACTTCCTTCTGACTCAGGAACTCTAATAACCGACAGCTGAGAACGCTTTAAACATGAAACAGAAATCATAATATTGGAATCAGACTCCAGAATCTTCAGATTTCAGGTCTTTCAGTGCCCTGACCTGTCCTCTTGTTTAGGACCACTGGGAGCAGTAAAGAGCCTGGCGGTGACGGACCCGACCATGACCACCCTGAATGTAAACTGGGAGCCCGCTGAGGGCCTGGTGAAGGAGTACAAAGTCATTTACACTCCTGCAGCCGGTGGAGCTGAGAGCACGGTAGGACTTGTCAACCATCCGCTTCCTGTCAGCTTGCACTGTGCAACTTTAAAAAAAACCTGAAGCCAAATAATTGACCTGTGTGAACACGTCCGTTCAGTGGTTGCACCTCTGCAGCCTGATATTACAAGTTTCAACATTCTCTGTGATCCAGTCTTGTCTGTTGATAACAGCTAATCTAATGAAATATTTCACCGCAGACTAACTTGCTGCAACCAGTCTGTTTATGTTGGAACATAACTGGACTGGGGGTTATTGTTATCAGCACCACTAACTTCGCGTGGTTTTTGAGTGTACCTGAAGGAGCACACTCTTTAAAACCTCTCGGGCTTATTCTTATTCTTCGTCTTCCGTTTCTTCCGTGTTTTTCTCCCAGAGTTTTTGTCGCACATACACAAAATGGGTATCAAACCGACCAGCTCTGCCGGGAATCGATGGCTATGACTTTTCTAAGAGTTTCGGCAACCGGTTTTGGCAAAAATCACCAAAAACCAAGCCAAAAAATGAACGGGTGTGTATTGCGAGAATTTTCCAGAGCTAGAGTGGGTGATGTCGTTGCTAGAGTGGAGGGGTCGAGAAAAAGTCGTCAAAAAATTAATTTGTAAACTGCGACTGTGGCCGCAAATTTGAAGCTACAGACATGATTTATACATAGAAACGTAGGAAAATTCAAGGCGGTCGCAGTGATAACACTGTTGAAGCTGTCTCTGTTTTAGTTTTGGCTCTCTACGCGTTAATTGATCGACTACTCCCCCCCACAGCTTCATAGACTCCCTTGTTATTTGGAGCAGAGAATTTTCCGGAAGGAGCAGGGAGCACCTGTGCTTTCTCTGACTCCTACAGTCAAAGTTTATACAATTTTCGCCTGAAACTTGGCAAGAACATGCTCCACGAGACGAGGATTCTTGTGGTCATTTCAGATTTTGGTTTGAGGAATACCTTATAGGTTGTTTTTGGCCACCTTCGAGGGGGATCATTTAGAGATTTACTGTGCATCTCAGTGGGACAGACAGTGCATATGCAACACCTGCGACTAATTAATCTGACCTGCAGCTCACCTGGTTGCTTGGCAACCTCAAGCCTGCCTTTTTTAAAGTCTGTGTATGATATCAGACTATCAAGACTACATTTTTATTGTTGGCCATTTTATCCTTGTCTCTCGCAGACACAAACACAGAGACATAAATAGAGAGACAGAACAAGCACACATGCATGCACACGCACAAGTTTTTCAAAACAAGAGTCCCTTCAAAATAAGAGCCCATTAAAAAGGCAATGATGACACAGCTTGTATTAATACTGAATTTGCTGAGCAGTGTCAGTAATAATGTATGGGGGCGACGGGGCCAGAGTCAGGCACACTCAAAATTTCTTTAGAAATTTTCTAGGTTCTAGTTGCATGCTTATTTTCTGTCCTGGTTTGGAAGCAGCTAATTTGTGTAATTTGTTTGTTAAATTCAGGAAACAGTATCCGCAGTCACAACCAACACCGTGCTGCGAGGCCTGCAGCCAGATACGGTCTACACTGTTTCTCTGGTGCCGGTTTACGCTGCCGGAGATGGAAAGACAATGTCTGAAAATGGAAAGACAAGTAAGACTGAAATTTGCTTCAGATGCATCATGTCATCATTGTGTGTTTTGTGTTACAACTCATCATTAAGTCAAGAATCATTACTCCAGAATCTTCAGATTTCAGGTCTATGAGTGCCCTGACCTGTCCTCTTGTTTAGAACCACTGGGAGCAGTGAAGAACCTGATGGTGACGGACCCAACCATGACCACCCTGAACGTACGCTGGGAGCCCGCTGAGGGTCTGGTCAAGGAGTACAAAGTCATTTACACTCCTGCAGCCGGTGGCGATGAGAGCATGGTAGGACTTGTCAACCATCCGCTTCCTGTCAGCTTGCACTGTGCAACTTTAAAAAAACCTGAAGCCAAATGATTGACCTGTTATCATCAGCATGTGCTTTCCGTTGTTATTTCTAGTCACATGCTTGTTTTCTGTCCGGGTTTGAAAGCAGCTAATTTGTCAAATTTGTTTTTCAGGAAACAGTATCCGCAGGCACAACCAACACCGTGCTGCGAGGCCTGCAGCCCGACACCCTCTACACTGTTTCTCTGGTGCCGGTTTACCCTATCGGAGATGGAAAGACAATGTCTGAAAATGGAAAGACAAGTAAGACTGAAATTTATTTCAGATGCATCATGTCATCATCGTGTGTTTTGTGTTACAACTCATCAGGGGGCATTAAGTAAGCCTTTAAGTGTTTGGAAACAAAGACATGAATCTAAAAAGAGCAAGTCAACCACAAATTGTACAAAGGATCGTAAAAGTATCTAAATTAAATGAAACAAATGAACGACACCTTTATTCCAAAGACCAGTCAATGGTCTTGTTACTTCCTTCTGACTCAGGAACTCTAATAACCGACAGCTGAGAACGCTTTAAACATGAAACAGAAAATATTGGAATCAGACTCCAGAATCTTCAGATTTCAGGTCTTTCAGTGCCCTGACCTGTCCTCTTGTTTAGGACCACTGGGAGGAGCGAAGAGCCTGCTGGTGACGGACCCGACCATGACCACCCTGAACGTACGCTGGGAGCCCGCTGAGGGCCGGGTGAAGGAGTACAAAATCATTTACACTCCCACAGCCGGTGGAGCTGAGAGCACGGTAGGACCGGTCAACCATCCGCTTCCTGTCAGCTTGCACTGTGCAGCGTTAAAAAAACCTGAAGCCAAATGATTGACCTGTGTGAACACGTCCGTTCAGTGTTTGCACCTCTGCAGCCTGATATTACATTACTGGGGGTCAATTGCACAGCTCAAAGGCGCATTGAAAGCTCATGATGCTCATGTTATCATCACCACTAACTTTTCGTGGTTATTTGTAGTTGCATGCTTGTTTTCTGTCCGGGTTTGGAAGCAGCTAATTTGTCTGATTTGTTTTTCAGGATACAATACCCGCAGGCACAACCAACACCGTGCTGCGAGGCCTGAAGCCCGACACCCTCTACACTGTTTCTCTGGTGCCGGTTTACCCTGCCGGAGACGGAAAGCCATTGTCTGAAAAGGGAAAGACAAGTAAGACTGAAATTTGCTTCAGATGCATCATGTCATCATCGTGTGTTTTGTGTTACAACTCATCATGGGGCATTAAGTTGAAATGAATGAAACAGAAATCAAAATATTGGAATCAGACTCCAGAATCTTCAGATTTCAGGTCTTTGAGTGCCCTGACCTGTCCTCTTGTTTAGGACCACTGGGAGCAGTGAAGAACCTGGTGGTGACGAACCCGACCATGACCACCCTGAACGTAAACTGGGAGCCCGCCGAGGGCCGGGTGAAGGAGTACAAAATCATTTACACTCCAGCAGTCGGTGGAGCTGAGAGCCTGGTAGGACTGGTAGGACAACCATCGGCTTCCTGACGGCGCAGTGCGGCGTTAAAAAAACCTGAAGCCAAATGATTGACCTGTGTGAACACGTCCGTTCAGTGGTTGCACCTCTGCAGCCTGATATTACAAGTTTCAACATTCTCTGTGATCCAGTCTTTCCTGTTGATAACAGCTAATCTAATGAAATATTTCACCGCAGACTAACCCGCTGCAACCAGTCTGTTTATGTTGGAACATAACTGGACTGGGGGTCAATTGCATGGCTTTAAAGGCGCTTTGAAAGCTCATGCTGCTGTTATCATCACCACTAACTTTCCGTGGTTCCGGGGTTCTAGTTGCATGCTTGTTTTCTGTCCGGGGTTTGGAAGCAGCTAACTTGTCTAATTTGTTTGTTAAATTCAGGAAACAGTATCCGCAGGCACAACCAACACCGTGCTGCGAGGCCTGCAGCCCGACACCCTCTACACTGTTTCTCTGGTGCCGGTTTACGCTGCCGGAGATGGAAAGACAATGTCTGACAAAGGAAAGACAAGTAAGACTGAAATTTATTTCAGATGCATCATGTCATCATCGTGTGTTTTGTGTTACAACTCATCAGGGGGCATTAAGTAAGCCTTTAAGTGTTTGGAAACAAAGACATGAATCTAAAAAGAGCAAGTCAACCACAAATTGTACAAATGATCGTAAAAGTATCTAAATTAAATGAAACAAATGAACGACACCTTTATTCCAAAGACCAGTCAGTGACCTCGTTACTTCCTCCTGACTCAGGAACTCTAATAACCGACAGCTGAGAACGCTTTAAACATGAAACAGAAATCAAAATATTGGAATCAGACTCCAGAATCTTCAGATTTCAGGTCTTTCAGTGCCCTGACCTGTCCTCTTGTTTAGGACCACTGGGAGCAGTGAAGAACCTGATGGTGACGGACCCGACCATGACCTCTCTGAAAGTGAACTGGGACCCGGCTGACGGAGCCGTTCGCCTGTACAAGGTCTTCTATATTCCCGCTACTGGTGGCCTCGAGGAGATGGTGAGACTCTTTTTTACGCCCGTCTTCAGCCAGTTAGCCAGGAGACCGAACGTCTATATGACATTTTATTTATAATCTTTTTAAACAGGAACAAGTTCCAGTCGGCACCACCAACATCATCCTGAGGAACTTGCAGCCCGACACGCCCTACACGGTGTCCGTGGTGCCGGTCTACCCTGTCAGGGAGGGAAAGCGCCTTTCAGAGAACGGAAAGACATGTAAGTGTTTTTAACCAGTGAACTTGAAACGTGTTTGGATTGTCGTGAAGTTAGCCAACAACAACGATCCTCCTTCTGCTCCCAGTGCCTCTGAGCGGAGTGGGCAACATGAGGGTGACCAACCCGACCATCACCACTCTCACTGTGTCCTGGAATCCTGCTGACGGCAACGTCCAGGGCTACAAAGTGATCTACGTTCCTGTCGATGGAGGACTGGAGATTGTGGTGAGATCCTCGCTCTTCCTAGTTTAGTTTAGAGAAACATCCATTCATCAATTGAGTTCAACAAACCAATAGAATCATTTGAAGCTACAGATTGGTTTATATCAGCTATCTGGAGTCAAGTTGAACTTAGGTCGAGTCGACTTGGGTTTAATTGAGTTAATAAAACTGGGCGGGAGTTGAGTCAGGTTTATTTTATTGAATTTAATTAACTTGGTGTGAGTTGATTAAACTTGGGTCAAGTTAACTTGAACTGAATCAAGTAAACTTGAGTTAACTCAGGTTTCTTTAAGTTAACTTGAGCTGAGTCGAGTTAACTTGAGTTTAGTTTGGTTAAGATAGTTTGAGTTAATTCGAGTCAAGATGCATTGAGTTACCTTGGATTGAGCTGAGTTAACTCGAGTTAAGTTAATTCAAGGTGAGTTGGTTCGGGCTAACCTAAATCAAGTTAAGCTCGGTTGAGTTAACTCAACCGAGTTGAGCACGGTTGAGTTAACTTGAGTTCAATCGAGTTGAGTTAGTAAGTTAACTTAAGGTGAGTCGAGTTAGGTTAACTTGAGTTGACTTGAGTTAACTTGGGTTAACTTGGGTTTCTTTGAGTTAAGACAGTTTGAGTTAATCCGAGTCAAGAGGCATTGAGTTACCTTGGATTAAGCTGAGTTAACTTGAGTTAGGTCTGAACTGAATCCAGTAAACTTGAGTTAACTTGGGTTTCTTTAGGTTAACTTGAGTTTAGTTTGGTTAAGATAGTTTGAGTTAATTCGAGTCAAGATGCATTGAATTGTCTTGGATTGAGCTGAGTTAACTCGAGTTAAGTTAATTCAAGGTGAGTTGATTCAGGCTAACCTAAATCAAGTTAAGCACGGTGGAGTTAACTCAACCGAGTTGAGCACGGTTGAGTTAACTTGAGTTCAGTCGAGTTGAGTCAGTAAGTTAACTTAAGGTGAGTCGAGTTAGTTTAACTTGAGCTGAATTGAGTTGACTTGGGTTTCTTTGAGTTAAGTCAACTTGAGTTTAGTTTGGTTAAGACAGTTTGAGTTAATCCGAGTTAAGAGGCATTGAGTTACATTGGATTAAGCTGAGTTAACTCGAGTTAAGTTCATTTAAGGTGAGCTTAAGCTAAGTCAAATCAAGGTAATTTGAGTTTAAGAGTTATTTTGAGCTCAGTCGAGTTAATTTTACTTAAGTTAAGACAATTTGAGTCGATTTGACTTCAGTTCTTCAGTAAACTAAATTTGAACGATCGCTGCTGCAGAAGAAACAGAACGACTGAGAAGATAACGAAGGAAATGAAGCTGATTTAATAAAAGACCAGACAAACATACTGACAACGACACAAGCAGAACATTTAGATTGTCATCATACTTCAGCCGATACTCTTTTTACTCACGGCTGGATATCAGCCCGTCGTCTTTGACTGTCCTGAGGAGTTCTGGAGGCTTTTAGCCTGAGATCATCTTTCATCAACACACATGTGCAGGACTGAGTCCAGACCGGTCCTCTTCAGTTCTTTTAAAGCTGTTTAAGTTTGTTGCTGGATTACTTTTGAAACCTGATATGTAAAATGATCAAGTTTGAAATGTCTCTGGCACGTGGCGTCACGCTGTTAACACCTTTCCACTCGAGTGTTTTTAAACCGGAGAAATAGATTCTGGACAAACGTCTCAGTGCTCGCTGTAAAAACAAGAATATAGGTTGAATTTCCAGAAGCGCCGTCACAGAGGTTTGAGAAGTCACAAGTTTCACAGCAGAAGTTAATAAAAAAGCTGTCAGACTTTGTTTGAACTGTCGTTCTTCTTAAAAGCAACCAAACGATCAAGGCCATCAGCGGGGATTTAGTGATGTCATGCCGTTTGACAGGATAATCCCATCATGCATTTGCCACACAAAAGCGTCTAAATCCTTTCACCAAAGAGCATCTGTCATCGTCTTCTCAGAGAATAAGTAAATCCTGTTAATCAGACACCTGCCGTTGGTTTTCAGAGTGCAGAGAGCCATGAAATAACAGCTCACAGCTGATGCTTTGGCTGCTCGTGTTTGTCTCTGCTGATGACATGAGTTTTACACCCAGTTAGTACGTCAAAGTTAATTTACAGAGAAACAGAGATTACAGAGATTCATTTGAGTTACAGTTTGACGTCCGTCCAAGTTCAAGGAAATTCGTAAAATCCACACAGACAGCGTATGAAATAAAGAATGTTTCACAGAAATAACTCAGCTAAATCAATATTACAGCCGTAGTTACCCTATGAATAAACATTTCGTTTTAAAAGTTAAATTTTCTTCTTCTGATTTCATGGTTGATTGATCAAGTTTGTAAGAATTTTTTTTTACCACATTTAAAACGTAAGTGAAGTAAAATGTTTTTGTTTTTGTTCCTCCTGTGCTATAAAAAAGGTGTGATGGATCAAATTATTATAGAAAAACATCAAATTTTTAAGTTTAAGTCTTATTGTTTTTAAACGTCTGTACTGCTCTAAAAAAAAAATTTTGGAAAATTTTTGGAAAAATTTTGCGCTTTAGCACAAAAATTTTGCGCTTTAGCACAAAAATTTTGCACTTTAGCACAAAAATTTTGCGCTTTAGCCTTCAGTTGAAGTTCAGTAAACCTGACAGGAAGATTATTGTTTTGGCCTTTATTGATAGTACAGCTGGAGATAGACAGGAAGCAGGGGCAGAGAGATTAAATTAGAGTAAACAGTAAATTAGCCGTCCGATGCAGGACGAACCAGGGCCACCTGCAGCGACGACTATAGCCTCCACACCCGGGGCAGCCGCTTAACCCACTACGCTACCGACCGCCCCCTCAAGGGAAGTTTTGTCTCTCCCCCTGCCGGAGGTCAAAGCTTGCAGCTGTTGAGGCCAGTAGGAATTTAACCCCTCGTAATAAAGTGCAGTTTGCAAGTTCACCACGTGTGTCTTTGCAGGAGCAAGTGTCAGAGAGTACCACCAAAACCATCCTGGACAAGCTTCTACCGGATACGCGTTACACCATCACCGTGGTCCCGGTCTACGCTGAGGGAGATGGACCGAGCCTGTCTGACGTCGGGAAGACAAGTGAGTACTTCCAAGAAATCATTAAACAGATCATTTCCCCTCCCAGTCTCATTGAACTAGTGTGAACGTGTGAAAGTTTCTTTGGCCCTGGACACCACTCACCTTTGATCAGCAAGTACTGAACTGACTTCCTGTTTGGTGTTTCAGAGCCGCTGGGTTTCGTGAGGAACCTCCAGGTTACGGATCCCACCACCAGCACCCTGAACGTCCGCTGGGAGCCCGCTGAGGGAAACGTTCGCGAATACATCGTGATCTGGGTGCCTGTCGCTGGAGGAGAGCAGGATGTGGTGAGACTGCGCCTGCGCCATGAGTGGATGTTTTACTAAGAACGGAGACAGTCGGTGGCAGAACAGCCAGAGGAACTCTGCCAGTTTTATGTTACTGTCAAGATCTGCCAGTTCCAGATGTTGGAGTTGTACCAGGAGCTTCGTCCATGCTTCATTAGTGCCTTGGTTTTTATGACTGCCTGAAAACGTGAAATGAGATATGTTTGTTCTAATTCAAACCACTTTCAGGCATTTTAGCTACCTTAAAACAAAGTGATTGTTCAGAGGAGCCGTATTAACCTTTACTCAAGCGGGTAAAAACAGACCCTCATTTATTTTTATTACTGTAACTCCATCTGTCTTTTACTGTGCTCAGTTTCTTTGAGCCGTCGGTTCAATGTGATTAATGTGCCGTTCAGGAAAAACAAGCCAAAGTGACAACGTGGCAGAAATACATAGAAACACAAACGAGATCAAATGAACCAAATGTTTCTTCTTCTTGAATCTGCACAGAAGTTAAATCTCTTAAAGTGAGAACTGTTCGGATCAGCACCACGCCGCTAAGACAAAGTAATACATCACGTTTAAGAGAGCAGGTACTGTTCTGCGTTCTGGCCTCGGATTCTCGTTCTCGTAACCCGAATGGAGAATCTCCAGCATGGTCGGATGATTGCGCTGGTTTCCAAGGCAGTTTCATGCAAGAACTTTCTGTACTTGTTCTGGAAAAATGTCCAATATCAAGTTATCAAAGCACCGAATGCCGCTGGATGATGATGTTGCCTTTTTATAAAATCTACATTTACTTACAACTAATAGAAAACATTTGACGTGACTGTGGGACAGTTTGACGGAGTTTCAAGCGTTTTCTTGAGGGGGTCTGTTTCATTATCCTCAAGATTATGTCACTTGGTTTATGAAATGAATGATTAAGTTTGGAAACAGCTGAGGTTATCTTAGCTTATTGGCAGGTTTCCTGACCTATTATTCAATTAAACAGACAAAGAGCTAATTTATATTTGCAGCAGAAGACTGAGGAGTGCATTCAAAGCGAGGCACATGCCAACTCGGTGGTTTTGCTCGAAGGGCCAGAATCTTTCTCCTCAAATCCATCTTTATCTCCGAGCTTCTCCTGTTCCTGTAGCTGAGCTGCACAAAGAAAGTTACCGACTGATGCTGCATCCAAAATAACTGGGCTCACAACAGCCCGAACTGCGACATCGCTCAGCCCGAGAGTCTTTGTGCCTCGGCCAAACGTCTCTTTTCTTGATAATGTCTTTTCTAAGAATTCCCTACGTCCTAGAGTTCGCCCAGTTCAAAGTTGTTTCTCTTCCTCCTCCAACCAGGACCAGGTGTCTGGAACCACCACCTCCACCGTCCTGAAGAACCTGGAGCCGAACACCGAGTACACCGTCACCGTCGTGCCGGTCTATCACGAGATGGAGGGCAAATCTCAGTCCGAGAACGGGAAAACGAGTGAGTCTGAGGACAGATTTGTAGCTGTGGGACGTGACTTGGACTCTGAGAAGAACAAGGCTGAGCCAGAACTCATCTCGCTCAATGAATAGAATAAAGTCAAATACAAGTTTATTGCCTACAGGGGACCGTTAGCTCACCAAGACCTAATAAAGACGAACACACACAGACTGACAGCACACTATAAAGTATAAAAAGTAGAGCATAGAGAGAGTAGAGTTTGAAAAATGCAGATTACATTTGAAAGACTTTCTTCTAATACTCATCAAGCAGCAAGTTGATTTAAAGACGTTTGTCAGATCATCCTAAATCATGAAGAGTCGCTTTAATAGAGACTAATTTGGACGCTGTAGATTAATCCGCTGCGATGAGTTATAGGACCATAAACATTGTCGAATTAGTGTCAGGGACTCTTTGGAAACACACTGTGAAACATGTGTGTTGTTTATTTTTGCCACCGCGTCCATTTGTGCCGATGCTTCTTCTGTGTCTGTGCGTGGGAACAGTTTGCTTTCAGAGCTTCAGCCGCTGTTTGTGTGAGACGAAAAGTCAAGTTATTATTTAAACCCAAACCACGATCTCTCCCCGATCCAGACGGGGCTGTTTTGTTTCCTCGATTAAGTCTAAAAATTAAGAAACACATTGTTGATTTTGGCTTCACAAACCTAAAAGTGACTTCCTCAACACTTTGTGAAGCTCTTTAAAACCAAAGATTTAACCAGCAGATGAGCGTCGAACTCAACAAGACAAAGGTGCATGTTGCAAATGTCGACAAGACCAATACGAACCCAACGAGTCAACCTGACCACAAACTAACTTTAAGCACAGCTGATCCAGCATTTAACTTATCAGAGTCACCGTTATCATCCCATCTGAGCGTCTGTCTCAGTGGGTCAACCACGGCTGGACGCAGGTTTTGTTGAACTTTTAACTTTCTGAGAAAAGAGACAAATACAGAGCGAGCCTGGGGTCCAGCATTGAGCGAACAAATAACGTAACTGCTCCTCCTCCTCAGATCCTTTGGGTGGAGTGAAGAACTTGCAGGTGATCGACCCGACCATCAGCACTCTGACGGCCCGTTGGGAACCAGCCGTGGGAAACGTCCGCAGCTACAAGGTCTTCTACTCGGCTGAACCCGGAGGAGAAGAACGAATGGTACGAACTTTGGTGTTTTTACAGTTTCTGCGGCCTTGAAATGTTCCAGCTCTGCTCTGTGGACATTCTCACCTATATTAGATTAAGTCGTTATCGAGGTATTTTAACCCCATCCCCCTCTACCCCGAAACAGGAGGAAGTGTCTGGAGGAACCACCACCACTATCCTGAGGAACTTGGATCCCAACACGGTCTACAATGTGGTCGTTGTTCCCGTGTACCCAGATGTGGAGGGCATACGGGAGTCAGAGAAGGGAAAGACAAGTGAGTGACTCAGCATCTCAGCTCTCGTCCACGTGGTAGACGCAGCTCACAGAGTTGGCATTGTTCAGAAAATCAGGCCTGACATGCTTTGTGTTGGATTGTCTGCGTCAGACGGGAGAGAGCCAACAACTGCGTCACCTATCTGATGCCGATGCACCCTGCAGGTCCATAAAATCAGTTTTTAAAGGATCATTATGTTTGTCGGCCTTTAAAGACCCCGCGAAACATCATCTTTACTTCATTAATGTTGTTTTTCTTGTTGAAAGACAATCGTGCGTCTCTCCCTCGTGTCATTAGACGGACTAAGATCGAAGGAAAATATGTAAATGAGGGGAAATGTGGAAGCAGTTAGGAGAACTGAAACGTCCCGGAGCTCCATCGAGTCTTTAAAAACTGTGTCCACCTTCGTTAGACGGACACAATACATTTTCATATCAGTTTCATCATGTTACTCGCTCGAACTGGTTAGGTAATTTCTCCCTGTTGGTGCATTCAAAGATCGCTTTACAACCAAAGAGCCGGTGTTGACATGACATGAAACTGGTGAGCACGGTGGACGACTGATCAGCCACATTACAACTCGCAGATGAAGCCCAGCCGCCGTAGCAGCAACAGATTATTGTATTACTGTGTGATGTAACTCCTCCTGCTTTCCCTCAAGTTAATAAATATCTCTAACGCTCTTTATTCAAGCAAAGTGCTGCGACTCCACGCAATCAAACCCTTTAAAACTCGCACACCACCACGACGCCCTGACTCGAGGCGAAACCCTCTGACTGACGTCTTCCTCTCTGATAGATATAAATATAATCATTTCAGCAGCTGACTCACCACCGCAGCATTACAGCACTACAACGACATATCTCTGAGAAACAATCGACTTTTTCTATGTCAGAGAACTGAAATGAACCCAAACCGGTGGCTGCCTGGAGGACGGGAACTCCGTCTGAAAACCGTCCAGTAATGTGAAGTAAAACTTTTGTAGTTAATGAACCAAAACAAGAGAAAAACCACCCGTGCAGTCCTTTAAGACTGAGCACAGACTTTGTGTATCTGAACATTCGTGGCTCACAAAGAAAACCACAAAGTTGAGGCATCTCTGATCCATCTGGACAGTCCTGATGTGGTGAACCACCCGTCTGCTGCGCCCGCAGGAAAAAACAAAAGCTAAAGATTATTTGCAGCAGTAAGAAGACTGAAAAACATCTTGATAGGGACGTTTATGCCTCAAGTTTAGAAAAGACCCTCCTCTGTGATTGACAAGCGCCCTGACAAACATCTGGACCGTCCTGATCGGATGCTCGCTGCATGATAATGCTTCAGACTGTGACGGGTCTCCATCTCTCTTTCAGAGCCTCTGGGTGGAGTGAAGAACCTGCAGGTGATCGACCCCACAACCAACTCCCTCAGGGTCCGCTGGGAGCCGGCCGAGGGCGACGTCAGGCAGTACCAGGTCATCTACGTGCCCGCCGCCGGAGGAACCGAGAGCATGGTTGGTGTTTTCTGTTGGGATAATAACGTTAATGCTACTCGGCGTTAACTTTGTTCTTTTAAATGAGCTGATTAAACCGGGTCTGTTCTGGAGCTTTTGATTGGATCTGCAGGTCTTCCTTCATAGCTGAAATTTATATGCCAGCATGGACAAGAAATTGAAATGTGTGGAGAGAGAGAGAGATGGGGGAAAGAGCCACAGGTCGAATTCGAAGGACTGAGCCTTCGAACATGGGGCGGATCCTCTACCAACTAAAAGTTAAACGACACCCCAAGAAATAGAAATTTGAGCATTGAGTAATCATTGATCCGTCCTTTTAAACAAGAACAAGTAGAAGAATTAATTTCTATTCATATGGTGCCAAATCATGACCCGACAGTTCCCACCATGAGGAAGCACTTGGCGTCGGTGGCAGAAGAAGACACTCTTTGTTGAATAACCATCGTACAGCTTCAAGACAAGATGACAGCAACATATAAATAATACCGTCGGACATTCAAGCGACATTTGTCGAGCTTCCTTCACAGCTGTGTTCTCTTGTCCGTTACAGACTCAGGTATCCGGCATGTCGACCAACACGGTGCTGAGAGAGCTGCGGCCGGACACCGAGTACAAAGTGACGCTGGTGCCGATTTACCCGGACGCCGAGGGGAAACGCATGTCGGAGAACGGAAAGACAAGTGAGTCGGCCAGAGCTGAGCAGCTGTAACCACATCTGGATCTTTGTCTTAGCTGATCTGTGCACGCAGACCGCAGATAATCCGCTTATCGAGTCTGAGAATCGAGACGCTGACAGCTCGTAACTTCATTTTCTTCACTTGTTTTGAAGATAATGTGATGAAAACTTGTTTTGCACATAGGAAATGTGAAAGCAAAGAGAAGCAGTTTGTTTGGAGGCATAACGATAATCTGCAGTAATGACAGGAGCAGGAAGTTTACACAGTCAGAGAAAAGTCACTTTCCTGTGATTGACACTTGACATTGGGCTTGTTGAACCCGCCTGGGGCGGTGACCCTCCACACATCTGCTGAGGTCACACTGAGTTATTGTAGCTGCTGGTCTGACTTGTCTGAGGCTGTAACTCAAACAGGAAGCTGCCGATCATGTGACGGCTGTGCGGTGTGTTGACAGAGGCTCTGGGCGGAGTGAAGAACCTGCAGGTCACTGATCCCACCACCAGCTCCCTCAAGGTGCGCTGGGAGCCGGCGGAGGGCAACGTCCGCCAGTACCGCCTCTTCTATGTTCCCGAATCCGGAGGCGCGGAAGACATGGTGAGTCTTCAGAGTGACCGAGCTGATCCATGGCTTCATTTAGTCCATGATGTGAAACACTAACTGTTTTTTAATATGTGTGAGCAGGAGCAGGTGTCCGGCGGCACCACCAACACCGTGCTGAGGAACCTGCTGTCCGACACGCCCTACACCGTGACCGTGGTCCCAGTTTACCCAGAAGGAGAAGGTCTGCGCCAGACTGAGAAGGGAAAGACACGTAAGTCCTCGAGTCTCCTCACGTCTGATCAGATCGGGTCTAGATCGGACAATACTTGCAACATAGACAGGGAAAAACCTCAAGCTGAACCCGGATCCTGGTGGACGGACGTGTGCTGTGATCGGTTTCAGGTTTCGATTAGTTTAGCACCTCCGTGCTCACAGAAGATATCGTGATTTCTGACATCTGTCTTTAGAAAGCAGCTTTTATTTATTCTAAAGCTGTGGGGGAAAGTTTTTAAGACTTGTTTAAAATCTTCTTTGAAGCCTTTTCGCTTGTAAAAGTGAAAAAGTGAAATAGTTCCATTACAGCGGAACATAAATCCAACATTTGTCCAAAAATCACTCGCACAGTCTTTCTGATGTCGAATGTGAAATCCTGCGACACCGGATTCCTGGCCGATGATTTAATCCTCCTCTAACACAAGTCGTTAATTTAAATTGGACTGATTTACTCTAAAAGATAAAAAACAAATAAAGCGACGGACAGAAGAAAACAGACTCAGTGTTTGAGTCATCTGAGGTCGTTAAGACCGGGAGAATTAAAGTTTAGCATCTTTAACATCTGTGTTTTCCACGTCGGTGTCAGGTTAGAGCGTTTTTTAAAATGACAGCAGACTTTTAATCATCTCCTCCAGCAGTGAAGCAAAGGTCACAGTTGCTTACAGAAAGAAAATCAGAATCGAGCACAACCGTCTGTTGTTTAAAGGTTATCCTAGACGATTTGAATCTTTCGGTTTCCTCAAGAAACTAAACTAGTCCAGTGGCCTGCGATGACCTTCGATGGATACCACGACCCGAGTCTTTAAAATCAGATTTGAGCTGAAGTCTTGTTTTCGTCTCATCAGTTTGGAGTTTTTGGAGTGTTTCCACAGACAGCCGCTTCATTTCCCCACAAATCTATGAATCCTGAAATCAGACGCAGGCTCTATCAGTTTCGTGTTAGTTCATAACTTTATTTAAATAAAAAGTCTTGGGGATTTTCCCTGCGCTGATGTAACCGTGATGGATGCTGAGTACGTTTGCTCTCCTGAAGTGAACCTGAACCTGATCCTCCTCCTCTGGACTGAACCACTTTGACTTTGACAAGAGAAACATCTTCATAGACAAACAGCAGAATCTTCCAGGTGAGCCCTGAACCCCGGTGGAAAAACTCGAATTTGCCAAACCCCCTGAACGTCCCGTCATGGATGAATGGATGGAACGAAAAGCTGTGGAGTTCTTTCACAGTGATGGATGTCTGAAAATAAAACCAGGATAATGTGGAGCGTAGAAACTCCAGTTGGGTTGAGAGAACCGTGGAGTTGCTGGTTGTGGTTTGACGTCCCGTTGTTGTGCACGTCGGTTTCGTTTCTTGCCCAGACAGTGTGCGCCGCGCTCAGTCAGCAGAAATGCATCTCAGGGTTTTTAAATTGAGGCTCAGCCGCTGCAACACAAACCTCAATATTTTATTTCCCGTCAGGTCAGTTTGGAGGTTTTCCTTGTCAAGTCATCCAGATGTAATGTGAAGCACTCTGTAAGTTTGTGTTTGTGGAAAGTTTACGTCCAACTAAAAGTCTCTTTATTGGTTGGTTCTGAAGCGTTGCATACAGTCAGGGGGCTCGTTTGGCTTCTGGTTTTCTGCTGGTTTGATGACGACGTGTTTTGGGTATTTGGACTTTTGCTGCCGTGTTTCTGCAACATAATCCTCCGAGATGAGACCTCGGCTGGTTACACGCTGTGGAGGTCAGTTAAACTTTAAATAACATTGTAACCGTGCAGCGTTTGTGCTCGGTCAAACCTTCAAACCTTTGTGGATTTATGACTCAGAGCTTGTGTCAGTTTGTTTGTTTAACCTTGGAAAAGTTCTTCACCCGTCGTGGTTGGGGTTCAGGGCTCGGGTGAGTTTCTGCTTAGCCAGCGTGGAGATGGTTGGTTGGGGTTTGGGATGAGTTTGTTCTCAGGTCAATGGTTTTCAAAGGGCGCATCGTACCAACCTTTATTTCTTTAAACTTGCTTCTTCTGGCCGTGCATGTCCAGCTTCCTTCACCAGGTTTTCTTGTGTCTGAGGGGTTTGAATTGTTTTGCATTCTTGCTCACACGGGTCGGTTCCATTAGTCTGAAAAGGTTGGGTTTACATATTTCGGCACTGACGCTTTAATTTATTAGGAAGATGACAGCGAGGACGCTTCGGTGTTGGCCTCAGCGAGAGGAACACCTGTCTGCTGGTGCTCAGTCCGTCAGTGAATCTGAGCCGATCTTTTATGACTCAGTAACTCAGTCCAGTTTTAGTGTTTCTGTCCTAGAAGGAATCTGTGACATTTTGAATAAAACATTTCGAGTCCAAAAAGGAAGAAAAATAACTTCAACAAAACGATTAATAACAGAAAATTAGATCAAGATTATGTAACATCTGAAGGAAATCATTTTGTCCTTGGATGATGGAAGTTAAACCTTCTCACAGACTTTGTCCTCCATATTTTAGAGGTATTAATTACATTATTTTGATAAAGTTATTCAACTTTTGGGGAGAAGTTCTCTGGAGGTTTTTCCCTTCACCGTCTACCTACTGCATCTAGTTTTGTTTTATTGGGTAAAGCTCCAAATACCGAGGGGGATGTGCACATCTGGTTTGGTTTAAATAGGAAGTTAAGGGCTTTTTGCATAAACCCAGAAACTGTGCTACTTCTCTCCACGTACGCTATAAACCGACTCTGCTGCAGGAGACTTCTGCTGCTCTCAGCGTTCGAGTTCAACCTCGAGTCCTGAGCGTGATGAAGTGCGTCCCACTGCAAAGGCAATTTATTCTTCCATTAAATGTCGATAAAAGCCAGAGAGTTTGTGAGTCCCTCCAACAAAAGTCAACTCGTTCTAATTCTCAGCTTTAACTAGACAGACTCGAACTGATTTATTCGTTTATGTATTTGACTGATTTGAAAGTTCACCGGGTTTCCCACCTCTTTGTTTTTTAAAAATGCACAAACTCTCAGTCTGATGCTTCCTGTGTGGATCTCAGGAATGTAATCCCTTGTGTTTGTGAATCCGTCGTCATATTCCGAGTCCTAAAGCTGGAAAATCCCTTTTAGATGTCGGTTGCATTCCTCCCTCGCTCACTTCACTTTCTCTTTAACCTCTGTGACCCTCTGCAGTGCCACGCACGCCACCCAGGAACATCCAGGTGTACAACCCCACCCCCAACAGCCTGAACGTGCGCTGGGAGCCCGCCTCGGGCCAGGTTCAGCAGTACCGCGTGGCGTACAGCTCCCTGTCTGGAAAGAAACACTCGGACTCGGTGAGTAAACCCTGAGCAGGCTGTTAAAACACAAACTGTCATTAGCTTCAGAATTTGCCCCGGAGGCAGGAAGAAGTGCAGAGGGATTAAAGCTGCGACGGTAAAGACCAAAAAACAACAAACTCTGACATGTTTGACTTTTAAATACTTAGAAAAATCTCTCAGTCAAATCAGATGATTTTTTTTTCCTCATTGCAAAAGAACTCGTCAGTTTCTTGTTGCAGAAGTGAAATTATTTCAGAAAAAAGTGAAATTAGCTCATCGCATTTTATCCTGACATCCTGACAGACCAGGCTGTGACTAACATTTATCTTCATTATTGACTAATCTGCCCTTTATTATTAGTTAATCAATTCTGTATTTAATCCTTTTTAAAATGCCAAAAATGTCACGGAGCCCGAAGTGATTTTTCTTTTTGTTGTCTTTGTTATTCAGTTTCCAATAATATAAGAGAGAATCCATGGGGTAATCCTCACGTCTGAAGAGCTGGAAACTCGATGACTAACTGAGGAATTATTTCAGACACGAGCCACGTTTTTAAAATCTGATTAATTAGACAGGTTTCAGTCGAGGTGTCGACTCGAGAATTATGAAGCTGTTGACTTTAGATTTGACGGATTCAAGGAAAAACTCGACTTCGACTTGAACCCCCACGATTTAGACTTGGAATAACTTCCCCAAGTGACAGACTGGACTTGGGTTTTGCAGATCTTGACTTGATTTAAGTTGACTTGGAGCTTCACTTCAGACTTTTTACTCGTGACTTGAAGATTTAAGTTGTAGGTCTTCACTTGAAGATCTCTGATCTCTTGATTTAAGTTGTTCGTCCTGACTTGAGACTTGTTAGTTGTGACGTGAGATTTTTTCCAAACCTCTGGATTTCCTTTCTTCACACTGCACAGCTGTTTACTGAGCACAGGCCTCCGAAGTTAAACTCACGTCACCGGGTTTCATCCACTCTGGTCGTCTGCGAGTCTGAATCCGTTTGATCCGTCTCTTCTGCTCCACGTTTGATTAACCCGGTGAAGCTTTCACCAGGTCGCTGTGTTTCATGGAAACAAACAGGTGGCCGCTTTTGGCTTTCGCTCCTTATTTGTTTCACTAAGTGTTCGCGTTGATGTCGCACAGATGTTTCGAGCAGTAGTGCTCTTAAAAATGGAAATCATGACTTCTCAGATATTTGAATTTCTCCATCAGCACAGATTTCATGCTCCGGTGCAGATATCTGGATCGTGGCGAGAGAAAGAAGTTTGAACTCTGTGACTGAAGTTTGGAAATATTGTACGGCGAACACATCTGCGGCCGACTGAAGCTTCTCTGGTCGAAGCTTTCAGAGCCATGAGGCTGTAATCTAATTTGGCTGTTTGGATGATTAGGCTCTGCTTTGATGATGCCGTGAAGCTAATCGCCCCGTACAGTTTGTTACCACTCCTAGTGTCCACGCGCAGAGCTCCACTGTCCCCTGCGGTCGGCATTTTCTATTTTCACTTCTGTTGCATTTCATTGTAATGAGCTTTGATCGTTTTCTGTCTGAGAGGAAGCTGATCTGGCCGACGCAGAGACAAAGAGACGAGCTCTGAATTACAAAGTTTCACCAACCCTCGATGACGAACTCACGATAATCACGCTCAGACCGGCTTCGTTTCACGTCACAGATATAATTCAGGACACGAAGCTGCAGAGAGAGGAGCTCGCTCTGCCGCTTCGAAGGAGAAAACTCTGTTTTATATTGAGCGAGACTTTACGGCCAAAAGTATGTGGAAACTGTAAGATTACACCGGCTTGTAAGAGTCGAACAAAACTATGGGCATTAATGTTTTTCTCCTCTGGTTTCAGTCTTTCCATCAGACTTTGGAGCCTGGCTGCAAAGATTTGCTCCCGTTCAGACGTACGAACATTAGTGAGGCCCGGCGCTGATGCTGGGTGATAAAGGTCTGACTCACAGTCGGGATTAGATGGAAAAGTAAAGCAGCTATAGAGTTTAAAAGACAAAGTAAACTTGCAAATGGTGCAAATCAAACAGCTTGAAACTGAACTTTTATTAATTTCATTAGGGTGGAAGGAGCCACCATAAAGTCTGTGACAGCTACGTCTAACGTCGGTCAATGCAGAGACTTGTTTTCTTCACGGGCTCCGATCCCAGCTGAGCTTTCACAGCGTTTGCACACTGTGGGTCATTTGAGTGGACTCTTTAGCGCAGTAATCACAGCGGCTCTTTAAAAGTCCATTAATTACGTTCGTTTGGCTGCGCTCGCTGCGTTTTACCTCAATCTGTGAGTTAAACCTCGACCCTGGAGAGCGGCTCTGCCTTCAGGAAATGACGGCATGGCTTCACCTCCAGCCTAACGTAATTCACTGTTTGTTAAAAGGACAATGGCCGGTGGGATTTGACCTCAGGCCAGCAGCCGTATATGTGCTTCCAGTTGTGGGATGAGGAACCCGTTTCATCACCCCGTGTGCCAGAAGCTTTGGGTCCAAAACCCCTTCGAGATAAAAACAAAAAGCTCCAGATGAGGTTGGACTCGAGTTCAGCCGGCGGATCCATTTCCCATGATGTCACGGCACATGGGAGTTTCACAGCCCTCGAACCAGCAGAGGATAGATGCCGTGATAATCCCAGTGACAAGAGACGGTCTGCAGTGGTTCTTGTCGGGTCTGAACCGGCTCCGAGGCTCTCCCGCTGTTTATCCGTCAGTCCACTTACTAAATGAACGATCTGTTCGGCGTCTGACCTCCCAGGACTTTGTTAGTGTTTGAGGAAAGCTCTGGCAGCAGAGCGCTCAGAGAGATAACTGGATGAGCAGTGAGCTCATTATGTATCTTACCACTGCCAGATATTTATGCAATGCATGAAGAGGCTGGTTTGAACAGGCGAAGCCTCCGACGACGACGATGTGGTCTATAGATTATTTGACCCTTGGGTGTTTTTCCGTAAAGGTCCTGGTTCCTGGAAACACGAACAACGCCTTCCTGGACAACCTGATCCCGGACACGCCCTATTCAATCACCGTCACGGCTCTGTACGCCGACGGAGAGGGAGCGCCGGCACCCGGCAGCGGCAGGACACGTAAGTACAACAGCAATCTGACATGCTGACAGTGTGTACATACAAACCAATGACGCACGCCGACCCGTGTTTACATCCACACTGAGGCTCATGCATGCAGGACAGCTCGCTGGCTGCACTGCAGGAGGTGACGATCCTGGAGCGCTGACCGCTTTCTCTAAATAAATGATGCAGCCTAATGATTTAGTGCTGCTTCGGATTTTTACGATTTAGGTTTGGCGGCTGTCACAAAACAAATAAGAGCTGCGATGAACAAACAGAACCAGAGAGGATTTTTTTAATACTTAACAAATAAATAAGACGCGGAACGCTAAGCCTGACACCCTCATGGACTTTTACGCCAAATGAAGTTTTATTTTGTAGGTTTGTTGGCGTCTTATGAACTCTAACTGTCGGTTTACTTCTGTTAAAGCCTCAAACCAGATAAACGTAGATGGTGTTTAGCATTTTTTAACAGTTCGGGTCTTGGGTTTTGGAGGCGGGTGACATACGGTGGCAGCTTACGTCACCAAACACGAGGCGGAGCCAGAATCTGGTGGTTTAGTTACGATTTAAAAGAGGCTCAGTCCAAATGTTCGGACTTGACTAATTTGTGCGGGCGAGTTCCCGAGAAGTCTGCGATCGTTTGCTGCGATCCAAACTCATAATTCATCCGGTCCACGAGGGGCCTTTTCCTCAGGCGCTCAGAGATCAGCCTGGCGTGCAGACTTTGCTGATTTAATGACGGTTTATTGCAATATGGATGTTTTAGTTTTTCCAATTGCTGCGTTGCTCCGCAGGGCGGACGTTTGGGTTCAGGACACTAAGTTAAGTCAGAACCAGTCAAACACACAGCTGCGATCACTTGATGGGTTTTATGTCGTAATGTTCTGATGTGTTTCCGCTGCAGTGCCACGTACCGGTCCCAGGAACATGCGCGTGTTCGATGCCACCACCAGCACCCTGACCATCGGCTGGGACCACGCTGAGGGTCCCGTGAGGCAGTACAAGATCGCCTACGCTCCCATGACCGGAGACCCCATCACTGAGTTTGTGAGTACAGCACACGGTGACACCTCAGGGCTCATTTCAAGCAGCTCACGTTGAATTTCTTCCAGATTTTTAGTCCTGCCGAGGTTCGTTTCATCCGCTTGACCCTCGATTAATTTCTGCTAATGACGTTTTTCGTTTGGATAAACTTTTCCCGCTCTTGTCGTTCAGCGCACGCCGCGACGTTCACGGCGAAATATGCAGTGAAGTCAGATTTCAGGATTCCCCTGGCTCGCTCAGGTTATAAATCAGCGATTAGTGAGACTAATTACAGGCTCTGTTAAACAAACAGTGTAATTTGGGCCATAATAACGTTATTAATAGTCCTAAGTAATGAGTTGGAGCGGTGCTGAAGGGCGGAGGCGGCCCAGCTGCGCTCCCCCTGTCCTTGTTAGTGAAGCACCTGTTCTGTATGAGTCAGCTCGCTGCAGCCGAGGGACGGCGATGAAAGGATTTGTCCAGACCCGGACCGACGGGGGAACGTCGAATATTACGATTTAGCATCTGTGGCTAATGGAGAAGAAGTTTGTGTTTGCAGAGCGAGTCCGCGAGCCAGCCGAGCTGCAAGGTTCTGCTTCGGGACAAACTGCTTCCTGTTTATTAGAGATTACTCAATCCTGAAGGCCTGCGGGGGAATTCACCAGCTCAGCGGTCCAACAAGTCCAGACGTCTGAAGACGGACGGACGGTTTCAGTTACTGATATTTACTCACGTTAAGAAACAAACAAAACGAGACGAGAACCTGTGAAGGCGTCAGAATCAGATCAGTTAAAGGTCCAGTGTGTGAGATTTAAAGCGGGTCACATGTTTTTATTAGTGTTTAATCACCTGAGAATCAGGTAACACAGGATGGACAAACTAAACCAGGCTCTAACAGAGTGTTTGACATTGTGAGGCATCGTGCTGAGAACAGGAGGGCGAGTGGATCCACAACTTCATCTCTAGATGACACCGCGATGATTAAAATCTCAAACTGTCGTGACCCCTGTGAGATCGAGTCTCTATCAGACACGTGACCGCTTTCACACCATGAACCATCAGCCCTCTGACTCTGACTCTGAGCTGTCTTCCTCCTCAGACCGTCGTTCCCGGGAACAGAAACAACGCCATGCTGCAGAATCTGATCCCCGACACCCCGTACAACATCACCGTGGAGGCCATCTACGACGAGGGACCAGGAGGGAACCTGAACGGGAACGGACGCACAGGTGAGGCCGCCACAGAACAGGACCGCACGTAGATCATCGTACATAAAATAGAAGAAAATAGACAAATCTTCTACTGCAGAAGAGTCTGTGATTTCAGCTTAAACGGCACAGTGATGTCTTCATTCTGTGTGCTGTAGTTTAAAGGTTTAAAAATCAGATCAGTTACTGAGAAAAGTGAAACAAAACAGATCCGGAACATCTCACGTCTCCACCGTTAAACCACGCGATGAGTAAATCTCAGAGCCAGCAGATCACTAACACTCCTTCAGTGGAGGTCCGGAGTCATGCGGAGGTGATTGAGCAACTCAAACGTGGTGATTCTGGCTTTGCTGCTGTGGAACATCGACGTTTCAGAGCCAGCGCTCAGACTTCCACGATACCTGATACCTCACAGGAGAGCGCAGCGAGTAAAAGTCAAGCGTTCTGCCGCTGACGCAACATCGAGTCCAACGCGCCGACCGCTCGCAGAGGCAGCGCGGCAACATAAATACAGACGCCGTGCGTTCGTCAGCCGTGCCAGCACACGTTAACGTGACCCCGAGGCCTCACAGGAGCCAAACTCACTGCCGAGCTTTAGGTTTAACACAAACACAGTTTCAGGCGCCGGTCCAAGAACACATCAGCCGCCCGGCCGGCGCAGAGCCGAAATCCAAACACGTGAATCACATTTAATGAATGAACAGAGCGGATCACGGCTGAGGAGGCCGAGATGTTCGAGTGAGGAGTTCAACATGTTGTCACATATTTCACGATAAAGACGAGAAACAGTTTCATCTTAAAGAAGCACGTTCACTTCGCTTCCAGTCCAGTGAAATGGAACGCCCCCCCGTCCCTCCTTCAGGTTGTTGTTGACACGTTGTCTCCTCTCTGTCGCAGTCGGCCTGTTGAGTCCGAGGAACCTCCGCGTCTCGGACGAGTGGTACACCAGGTTCAGGGTGGCCTGGGACGCGGTGCCGGCTCCGGTCCAGGGATACAGACTCATCTACTCCCCTGCAGGTGAGACCCGCCGGTCCATGAACGCTCCGTTATTACAGATTAAAGGTTCTTTGGGTTCTTTGAGGTGAAGTGAGACAGAATTTGTCTCTTTCACGATAAAACAGTCAGTTTTTTGTGAATGTCTTTGTGCTGCGTCCTCTCAGGCTCCACCACAGCGCAGCCCGTTGACATCTTTGTGGGTGACGTGACCTCGTACACGCTGCACAACCTGCAGCCCGGAACCACCTACGACCTCAAAGTGTTGGCTCAGTACACCGGAGGCCCGAGCGCCCCGCTGCCCGGACAGGGAACCACACGTACGTACACTGGAGACCTGAACGCGTGCACAGCTCAGCTCAGTTTGTCTCTTCTGATGTTTGATTTCTTCGTCGTCCTCAGTCTACCTGAACGTGACCAACATCGAGACTTACAACGTCGACCACGACAAGTTCTGCATCAAATGGTCTCCGCACAGGGCGGCCACGTCGTACCGCATCAAGCTGCACCCCGTGGACCGTAAGTCTCCAAAAACTTTATGGATTCATGTGCCGCCATAACTCTTTAATCCAGTTTGTGTCCGATCCATCAACACTAACAAGTCTGCGCTGAGAAAACTGAAACAAAATCAATGACACGGTTTCCAGGGGTCATTGAAGTCCTTGGAGGTTTGTGAATTGTAGTCCTTGCCCTTTGCCTGGAGACGGTAATTCACCTTGATCTATGACACGTCTGGTTCTTCAGTCTGAGGGAACTGGGCCTGGAAAGTCCAGGTTATACAACGAAGCAGATCTTCAAGTTTGAGAAACATTTTCCCTCCATGAACGACCTGAACGCTTCTCAGATCAACACGTTTCATTTCGTCGCCTCTCACCTGCAGAAGCTTTCAGTTCATGCGTGCACCTGGCGGCGGCGGCGGCGGCGGTGTGGTCTGCTCTAACGCTCGGATCGCGATCGGAGGCGACTCGTTTGCGGCGATGCGTGCACAGCAGATGGAGATGAGGCGTTCCTCCAGATGAGGTCATCTCTGCGGCTGTGGATGTTCAGGCGGACCTCCTTCACGCTGTTCAGATGTCTAGACACAGACTGTTTATGTTTAGACCTCCTCCTCGTGATTATTACTCGGAGCAGGACGTGGGATTTGGCCGGTTTTGAAAGCGTCCGACCTCTCTGAGCTTTAATTGTGTCTCCGTCTGCTGACGATGACGTCCCTTTCAACTCGATCCCATCTGGTTCATATTGGCACGTGGACGCGGGTTAAAGAGCAGGAAAAAAAGCAGACGGGGAGCATCTCCATCTCTGAATATCTATATGGTAGTCATTAGGCGTTCGCTCGGTATGACGGGTTGCCAGAACAAATTCGGGGTCTGCTAGCGTGAGACAGATGGCGGATTAACCACTACCAGAGGATCCCAGCGCGTCCCGGCGAGAGGCAGCAGACGGTGCGCTCGAGTCAACAAATCAGTCAACTGTTTGTTCTCAAGTGGAAAAGCAAACAGCGGTCGGAGACGGTGGTGAGATGAGTGAGTGGAAAAAGCGTCTCCGCTGATATTTTTTAAAAGCCATGGAAACGTGGTTAGAGGACGAGGACTCTGCATCTGCAGCTGAAACCACTCCGGCTTCCATCCTGATGAACCGAGGCCGCTGTTTTAGAGTCGGACGACGATCCGTATGAAGCGGGTTAATGTTGACATGTCGGAGCTCGCTCTGAAGGCTTTCCATCATTTGATGGAGTGATGAACTCCTTCAGGCCTCAGAGGAGCAGCTGTCTCTGCAATAAACACGTCCTGTCTGTTTGTGCTTCCTCCAAACGCTCCGTGTAAATAGGAAACCTTATTTTCAATATATCAGCATGTCGCCACACACACGCGTGTAAACATGTCATGAGCGTCCGTCCAGTTTAAGCTGCATTAACTGATTTATTTTCCTCTGCTGGCAACAGAACCTAAAATACAGCAGCTCGCACAGAGACTTTAATTCAAACACGGTTTCTCTGCGGGACGGAGAAGGACAAAAAAAAAAGAATTTCAGATTCCTCCGTCTGAGCGGGTGACATCACAACCTACCACAGGACGGACCAATCAGAGACCTGTAATTTTAATTAGGTCAACCTTTATTTTAAAAGATCTAAGACTTCTAATAAAAATTATTCATCTCTGTTTAAAAGCTGATCAAACTGATAAATAAAATGATATGACTTTGACACAGGTGTGTCTACTGTCACAATAAACACTGATGTCCCTACTCTGCCTCTGATTGGCTGGTACGTGCATATCACAATGAGGCAGCCATTGATTAAAAAAAGTAACTTCAGGTGAAAAACGAAGAGATTAAAAAATTGGAAACAAAAGGATGGAAATAATTTTTCCAGGTTGCAGATGAGAAAACCTTCGAGCGCGCTCTGCGAGGACTCGGTGAGGTCATGAGAAGAGGAAAGTGAAACATAACTCAGAGCACACACAGGCCACAATGATGAGCATCAATATCTTCCACAGTAATAAATGTTGCTGAAGTTTGAAACGTTCCCGTCATCCAGAAACTGACGTCAGGTTCCTTGAACAACGTCTTTCAACATCGCGGAGGAAACCTGTGAAACGAATGTTTCGTAAAATGCTGTAAAATAAAAATCGTTTTGTCTTTAAGCTGAATTCCCGCCTGAAGTTGCCAACACCTAAAGCCAGCGGGCCCGGTTACTGGTTTTAAAAGCCAGGATGTAAGTACCTGGGGAAGCAATCTTTGAGTCATTGGTAATTATCATTAATGCGATCCTACCCCCGCGGGATTCATGAATATCTCTGTTTTCGGCACTTATATTAATCTTTCAAGATGATTCAGAGCTCAGACGCTATATAAAAACCTGCTGGGTGTGGTTTACAAGGCTGCAGCCATCCAGGACGAGCTCTGGAGAAAGTGGCTCCAGTGACCGTCCATGAGTCAGAGTTTCCCGCTTTGAACGTAATCGATCCAGCTGAGGAGTCCCATGAACATGTTGCAGAATAATAAGTGACCCGCTGAAGGGTCTTTGGTTTGGTTTGGAGCCGCGTGGCTCGAGCAAGCTGCGGTCGGTTTGATAACAAGGCAACAATTTGATCAGAAGTGCTGAAGATGGAGAACCTCATGTTTACTGATGTTGCAATAACTACATCTCCTTCTTCTTCTGCAGCCTCCAGCAAAGGTCAGCATGAGATCACCATCCCCGCCGGTGTGCCTCAGTACTGCTTCAGCGGACTTTCTCCTGATGCTCTGTACACCGCCACCGTCTTTGTCCAGACCCCGAATCTGGAAGGTCCAGGAGTCGGCATCAACGAGACAACATGTAAGTATCGTCTCAAACTGAAGGGGAACTCTTCAGACGTATCGACTGAGCTTATCGGACAATTTGAGAGTTGAGATTTTGCAGTATCTGAACAGGCACCATCTTTGGGTCTAGTACTCCTGGATCTACAATCCATAATGAGTTAAAATGAAATAAGAGATGTTGCCGTTCAGTTCGAACACTGTCTGAAACGACGCTGTAGAGCCGCGTACGTCAGACATTCAATCAGAATCAAACCGGACATGTTTGAGAAATTATCCAACACGTCAATAAATGCTGTAAAAGTTTCAGACGCTGCCAGGCGGCGGTGACATGTTTATGTTCTGTTTGTTTTATTGGGCATAAACCAGCGGGCCTGGCACCTCCAGGTCACGACATAAAAACACATTAACAGGCTCCATGTTTCCACCGCGCCCGGTCCAAGTGTGACCTGTCTGAATGTGTCTGAGATAGGAAGCGTGATTCAGGGTTACATCACCGAGAGCGCGGGCCTCGTCCAAAACAATGACTTCATGCGACGACATGTTTACTGTTGTTCTGTGTTTATTACGGCTGTGCTGATTGAATTCTTAACTTGTTTGTGTTCGTCGCAGTGGTGAAGCCAACTCCCGTTCCAACGCTCCCACCCACCCCGACGCCTCCACCCACCATCCCCCCGGCATGGGCAGGTAAGAGTTTCATCACACGTCCTTCTCTGTCGATCCGAGATCTGCTGAGGTTGTAGTTTGTGTCTTTGGGTTTTGAAAGAATCCACCCAGCAGCTAACCTGCGTTGGTACATGCAGACTGTGCCGGCACGCTTCTGCAAGCAGCAGAACGTCTGACTGATTTATTGCTCCAGCCGTCAACACTTGATTAGACACGACGACATTTCGTTATGCAAATTTGTGCTTTTGACCGAAGGCGCAACATCGAGCTCCGAGCTGCTGTGAGTGTCTGTGTTCAGGCGAGCAGTGTTCCTGTTTAATAAACTTCATCTGAAGTTAAATAAAGTGTAGAATCGGTCATTAAAACGTCCAGAACTTCCAGGCCGAACAGAACCAATACGCTCTTTGACATGGATGAGTCTCTTCATTCAAGCTCGGCTCTGATTGGAAACTCCTCAATGCAGCGTTTTGGCCGAGGCGTCCGTTTGAACGCTGACTCCTTCTGGATCCGGCTCGTGCCAGCGCTGGATTAATAGCCGCCACATGTTCTGTTTGGCCCGGTGGGGCGTGTGAAGCGAGGGGGGACGTGACTGTTGAGAACCAACAACTTTAGGTGTTGAAAAAGGAAAGTGGACCGGTCCAGAGAATCTGTTTGTGCCGCTTGTTTTTGTGTAAAAGTTGTTAATGAATGTGAGCAGGCGAGGACGGAGCGGGTTTCAAAGCGCTCTGCGCCACATGAGGCAAAGATTATTCAAAGCTTTGTGCCCGATTCGTTTTCATCTGAGAGGAGCCGATTAACGAGAGCTCGCTTTCAAACCTTCTGCTCACCAAATGTTGCTTGTTTTTGTTTTGCCAGTATTTTTTTTTTTGTATCGGTGGAACCCGTAATTAGGATTCGTGGGCTCATCATCGTTGTGTTGAGTTGCACGCTCTCAGCTGACTTTGTTTTTACGCGTTCCAGCTCACAAGCGATAATCACGCCGTGTGTCGATGCCATTTTCTCTGCTGGTGTTTGCGACGCTGGCCTGAGGTCCGGCCGGCGGCCGCCCCGTGCTGACTTGTCGTTTTTTTCTTGCCTCAGTTTGCAAAGGTGCCAAAGCAGACGTGGTGTTCCTCATCGACGGATCCTGGAGCATCGGCGAGGAGAGCTTCACCAAAGTCGTGCACTTCGTCTACGGCATATTCGGCGCCTTCGATATCGTGGGACCATCGGGGATGCAGGTTGGTATCTGAGACGCTCTGACCTCATGCTGTAAAATGTTTTCTTCATGCTTCAGGAGGTACAGTAATGAAGCTCATTGGATATGAGGCTCGTTAAAGCCAGAGACAATAAAATGATTAAATCGAGTTTAATCAGAAACATTCGACTGACGGGAAATAGAGTTGGAGAAAGAAACAAAAACAAACAAAAGACGTTACTGATTTTTTTGTGACTTTCCGAACAGCTTTCATTCGTGCAGTACAGCGACGACGCAAAGACAGAGTTCAGGCTGAACGCGTATCAGGACAAAGGCATCGCCATGTCTGCGCTTCATCACATCCGCTACAGAGGAGGAAACACCAAGACAGGTTGGAACACACGCCACGTGACACGGCGACAAAGATGCACAGACGGTCGGTTAAAAGTTTTTCTGACCCGGTTTGTTCTGTCGTGCAGGAGTGGCTCTGAAACACACGTACGAGAAAGCCTTTTCTATCGAGAACGGAATGAGGAGAAACGTCCCCAAGGTGGTCGTCGCGATCACTGACGGACGCTCTCAGGACGAGGTGAAGAAGAACGCCGCCAAGCTGCAGCATGCAGGTAACGTGTCCATGCTCCATCACCAGAACGTTCTCCGGTATCTCCACATGATCTGCTTCTTTCTGACCGCTTGATGCGTCCCTGTGTCCCGTCTTCAGGTTACAGCGTCTTCGCCATCGGTGTCGCCGACGTGGATTTCGTGGAGCTGCAGGAGATCGGCAGCAAACCCAGCGAGAGGCACGTCTTCGTCGTGGACGACTTCGACGCTTTCGACACCATCAAAGAAAACTTGATCACCTTCATCTGTGAAACCGCCACGTCGAGTAAGATCGCACAAAATCCTCTGCAGCTAAACAGTCAGGAAGGTTTTGAAGGTTGTGTTCGAAATGTCATAACTGTTGGTCTCTGTTGTTCCGCAGCGTGTCCCCTGATCTTCCTGAACGGATTCACTTCACCTGGTACGTGCAAACGATGCTCAGCAGCAGCGACGATCGTCGCTTCTGTTGAATTCTTCTGAATTCGTCGTGACTTCCTGTTCGCTCTGTCGCGTTTCAGGCTTCAGGATGCTCGAGGCGTTCAACCTGACGGAGAAGACCTACAGTTACGTTAAAGGCGTCTCCATGGAGACCGGCTCCTTCAACAGCTACACCGCATACAGGCTGCACAAGAACGCCTACCTGTCTCAGCCCACGACGTGAGTCTTTAATTATCATCAATTAAACTTTGATTCGTTTTTGTCTGGACGATCTTTTCCCTGTCGAGTTTTCGCTTTGACTCGAATGTCTTGGATGGAAAAGCTGCAGAAATGATCTCACAGTGACTTAAAACTGCTTCTCTGACTCAGACTTGCAGTAAATGTCAGTATGTTTTTATTTTATGAAGTTCTTGATAGTAGAAATTAGCATTGCACGACTCTAGATGGTCAACATCTCTAGAGAACTCATCCCACCGTTTAATCCATGTTTCACTAAAGACTAAGACTGAGGTGTTGATGCTGAATTGAAGAGAAGATGAAGACAAAGTAAACATCACGTTTCAGTGTTTAGAAAAGAAAGAAAATCACCGTCTGTTGGATTCAAGTGGAACAGTGGCTAGCCTGAAAATATAGTTTCCATTAGTGAGACGAAAGTTTGTTCCAACCCGAGCTCGACCAACGTTTACACAAAGGAGGTTTTGGGTGTTTATGATGAAGACACCGTTTGAATAGCAGGATACTGATGCACATCATCATCATCATCATCAGTTGGTTTTCAGTCACCGAGCAACGATGCTTTCACAACAAACCGCTTCGACGCCAAACATGTTTTGTCCTTCACGTCCAAGAAGTTCGAAGACCCTCGAAACTCTGAGGGACAGAAACCCACCGCAGCTTTTTCTCTCGGTGACGCTGCAGATTTATCGTCACTGTTTATCTCCTGAACGCCTCCAGCATGCAGCGTCCTGCACAGCTGCGTCCAGACCGACTGAGCTCATCCTTCTGCACTAACTGGGTCATGGCCGACGCTCTGTTCTGCATGCCTTTTTTTTTTTTTTTTAAAACAAGCCTCCATCAGGCCACTGAGTACAAACCCCACCGCAAAAACTAGACTGTTAATACTGGCCACCGCCCAACGCAGACGTCCCGTATCCAGAAAATCACATGCAAACAGCAAAGTGGTGGAAAACAGCTTGAGTCCTGACTGTTTACCAAGTTTGACTTTCCAAAATGTGTAGTGACATCAGAGAGACAAATGAGAAACATCCTGCGCTGATAGAAAACCCAGCCGGCGGTGGAAAAATGATTAAAATCCTTCTTCTCGTGTTGAAGCAGCAACACCACCATGAAAGAACACTTTATTACGAGTAAATGTGAAACAGTCTCAGCTGCTACGATGTGCTTCAGCCTGAGAGGAACTCTACCATCATGACGGCAACAGTCGGATCTGTGGCATGAACACGACCAGAGGAAATTAAGTTAGAGTCTGTTTCGTCTGGTCTCAACGGATCAGGCGGCAAACTTGTCGTGTTTCTACAGTTTGGGAAGATACTTTGTCTCGAGTCCAGGTGAGACACCAACCTCACAAACGAACCAAAAGGTCCAAGTCCTTCAATAAAATGCTATTTCTGACGTGTCCGCTGCATAAAGAAGGAAGTATGAAGTACTTTATTATTGTTTAGTTCAAATTATTGTTGATTATGATGCAGATTTAATGACGGCGGACTGACTGAATGTGGAAAATCTGACACGTATCAGACCTCTGCAGCGCTTCCTGTCCTGGAAGTCGGCGGTTCGTTAATCAAGTTGGTTCAGAGTGTTCTTCTGAAGGGAAGGGAACAATTTGGAGGTCGTTATAAAAACGGTTTTACTGGTGCAGAACTTCGAATCAGCCCGGATGAATCATACCGATCTAATTCAACCTGATTAAACACTGTGGGGTTGAAGACTCTCCAGGACCTTCCAGGAAGACTCTGAAGGTCGTGATGTATCAGTTCATGTCTCATGAAGAGGCATCTGAACCTCTGTGGACCCTCATCGTTGATGTTGACGGTGAATCTAACATGTCGCCTCTTGTTGTCTCATGAACAGAGAGATCCACCCTGACGGTCTTCCTCACGCCTACACCATCATCATGATGTTCCGCCTCCTGCCCGACTCGCCCACCAGCGCCTTCGACATCTGGCAGGTGTCAACCAAAGACCACAAGCCGGAGACCGGCGTCACTCTCGACCGTAAGTATCCTCAGTTCCTGTCCCGCGTTGTGTGTGCTGTCAGAGCAGGGCATGGTAATGCATGCAGCTGGGCCTCATTGTGCTGTATCTGCTCATGAAGCGAGCTGAGTGGGGTGTAATGAGCCGGCTGTGCCCTCCAGGCCGCGTCGGTCTCGGTTGATAACCGAGCTGACTGCTTTCACCGCAAGAGTCTCGTGTCTTCGAGAGCTCAGCTGGCTCTCGTAAAGCCTCAATTTTCGGTCTGTCAGCAGGACTCTGCTGGGCTTCAGTAGAAATCCTCCAGTGACGATCTGGTTCTTGGATAATGATCTTTGGACGGCAGCGAGGCTCAGACGCTCCGTGGGGAGAAACAGCGTCTGGATTATTAAAGAAATACTTTGACGTTTGGGAAAATATGCTGATTTCCTTTCTGGCCGAGAGCTGGACGAGAAAACTGATGGAGCCAGAGTTAACTTCGCTGTTTCCTCCTGGTAGCCGACTTTGTGCTAAGCTAAACTTAGATAACAGTCAGACAGTGACACCAGAAAAAACTGAATATCATATTTATTGGTAAATCAGTATTTGATTAAATTACATTAGTAAAAATGGATGATATCAGCGACTAGTCCAGCAGCAGCTGATATCAGTGACTAGTCCAGCAGCAGCTGATATCAGAGACTAGTCCAGCAGCGGCTGATATCAGAGACTAGTCCAGCAGCTGATATCAGAGACTAGTCCAGCAGCGGCTGATATCAGAGACTAGTCCAGCAGCGGCTGATATCAGAGACTAGTCCAGCAGCAGCTGATATCAGAGACTAGTCCAGCAGCAGCTGATATCAGAGACTAGTCCAGCAGCGGCTGATATCAGCGACTAGTCCAGCAGCAGCTGATATCAGAGACTAGTCCAGCAGCAGCTGATATCAGAGACTAGTCCAGCAGCGGCTGATATCAGAGACTAGTCCAGCAGCAGCTGATATCAGAGACTAGTCCAGCAGCGGCTGATATCAGAGACTAGTCCAGCAGCGGCTGATATCAGAGACTAGTCCAGCAGCGGCTGATATCAGAGACTAGTCCAGCAGCAGCTGATATCAGAGACTAGTCCAGCAGCGGCTGATATCAGAGACTAGTCCAGCAGCGGCTGATATCAGAGACTAGTCCAGCAGCTGCTGATATCAGCGACTAGTCCAGCAGCGGCTGATATCAGAGACTAGTCCAGCAGCGGCTGATATCAGAGACTAGTCCAGCAGCGGCTGATATCAGCGACTAAGTCCAGCAGCGGCTGATATCAGCGACTAGTCCAGCAGCGGCTGATATCAGCGACTAGTCCAGCAGCGGCTGATATCAGAGACTAGTCCAGCAGCGGCTGATATCAGAGACTAGTCCAGCAGCGGCTGATATCAGAGACTAGTCCAGCAGCGGCTGATATCAGAGACTAGTCCAGCAGCGGCTGATATCAGAGACTAGTCCAGCAGCGGCTGATATCAGCGACTAGTCCAGCAGCGGCTGATATCAGCGACTAGTCCAGCAGCGGCTGATATCAGAGACTAGTCCAGCAGCGGCTGATATCAGCGACTAGTCCAGCAGCGGCTGATATCAGCGACTAGTCCAGCAGCGGCTGATATCAGCGACTAGTCCAGCAGCGGCTGATATCAGCGACTAGTCCAGCAGCGGCTGATATCAGAGACTAGTCCAGCAGCGGCTGATATCAGAGACTAGTCCAGCAGCAGCTGATATCAGAGACTAGTCCAGCAGCGGCTGATATCAGTGACTAGTCCAGCAGCGGCTGATATCAGAGACTAGTCCAGCAGCGGCTGATATCAGAGACTAGTCCAGCAGCGGCTGATATCAGTGACTAGTCCAGCAGCGGCTGATATCAGTGACTAGTCCAGCAGCGGCTGATATCAGAGACTAGTCCAGCAGCTGATATCAGAGACTAGTCCAGCAGCGGCTGATATCAGTGACTAGTCCAGCAGCGGCTGATATCAGTGACTAGTCCAGCAGCGGCTGATATCAGAGACTAGTCCAGCAGCGGCTGATATCAGAGACTAGTCCAGCAGCGGCTGATATCAGTGACTAGTCCAGCAGCGGCTGATATCAGTGACTAGTCCAGCAGCGGCTGATATCAGAGACTAGTCCAGCAGCGGCTGATATCAGAGACTAGTCCAGCAGCGGCTGATATCAGCGACTAGTCCAGCAGCGGCTGATATCAGAGACTAGTCCCAGCAGCGGCTTGATATCAGCGACTAGTCCAGCAGCGCGGCTGATATCAGCGACTAGTCCAGCAGCGGCTGATATCAGAGACTAGTCCAGCAGCGGCTGATATCAGAGACTAGTCCAGCAGCGGCTGATATCAGAGACTAGTCCAGCAGCGGCTGATATCAGAGACTAGTCCAGCAGCGGCTGATATCAGAGACTAGTCCAGCAGCGGCTGATATCAGCGACTAGTCCAGCAGCGGCTGATATCAGAGACTAGTCCAGCAGCGGCTGATATCAGCGACTAGTCCAGCAGCGGCTGATATCAGCGACTAGTCCAGCAGCGGCTGATATCAGCGACTAGTCCAGCAGCGGCTGATATCAGCGACTAGTCCAGCAGCGGCTGATATCAGAGACTAGTCCAGCAGCGGCTGATATCACGACTAGTCCAGCAGCGGCTGATATCAGCGACTAGTCCAGCAGCGGCTGATATCAGAGACTAGTCCAGCAGCGGCTGATATCAGAGACTAGTCCAGCAGCGGCTGATATCAGCGACTAGTCCAGCAGCGGCTGATATCAGCGACTAGTCCAGCAGCGGCTGATATCAGAGACTAGTCCAGCAGCGGCTGATATCAGAGACTAGTCCAGCAGCGGCTGATATCAGAGACTAGTCCAGCAGCGGCTGATATCAGAGACTAGTCCAGCAGCGGCTGATATCAGAGACTAGTCCAGCAGCAGCTGATATCAGAGACTAGTCCAGCAGCGGCTGATATCAGAGACTAGTCCAGCAGCAGCTGATATCAGAGACTAGTCCAGCAGCGGCTGATATCAGAGACTAGTCCAGCAGCAGCTGATATCAGAGACTAGTCCAGCAGCAGTCAGTCCAGCTCGGCGTCTGTCTTTCAGCCTTTTATTTCACCAAGCTCTCACCAACCACTAAAAGTCAGTCCCAGATTACCCAGCTCCTGTTCTGGCACGACACTGGCTCCACTTCTCATCAGCATTCCCCCGAGCCTGTAAACCTTCTTCTTCTTCTTCTTCTTCTTCTTCTTCTTCTTCTTCTTCTTCTTCTTCTTCTTCTTCATCTTCATCTTCATCTTCGTCTTCTTCTTCTTCTTCTTCTTCTTTTCCTTCTTCTTCTTCTTCCCTTAGACGTCCTGTTTGTTTGTTCCTCTCATGGAAGCTCCACTCGATCGTATCCGAGTCACAGTCAGAAGCCAGCAGAAATGTTTCTGTGAATAATCCAGAACACTTGAATGTTGACCTCGGTATTCTTTGTGTCTCCTCAGCCGCCAGCCAGTCTCTGTCCTTCTACAACAAAGACGAGCGCGGTGAGATCCAGAGAGTCAAGTTCGACACAGATCAAGTGAAGAAGATCTTCCACGGAAGCTTCCACAAGGTAAACGCTGCACGCTCGAGTGACGTCGTGCATCGAGCAGAAAGACTCAGACTGTCCGGACGGGTCTCTTTATATTTAAGCTGAACAGAACAAAGCTGCACGTCCAACGTGTCTTTAACGGTTGAACCGTTTTCTGAGGCGTGACCGGGCGTGACGCATCAATCCAACCGCTCCTCTTTGTTCTCGCCGGACGTAGCGAGGTCACAGCGATAACCGAGCGTGCCTCACATTCCAAATGTGTTGCACATTACAGACGGAGCACCTGACATGCACCTACAGACCTGTGAAGGTATGAGCGCTCAGACCAGCAGATGGTTCGTCTGCAGGCCGTAAAGTGTTCGCTCAGAGTCTGATGGAGGCGTCTGCATCTCCGGGATGATCGATAGATTCATGTTGGTGGAGTTATGAACGACGATTCTGCTGATTTATGACGTGAACTTGAGTTAAGAGACTCTCGAGTGAAGCTTAAATCCAAACTTTGGAAAACAAAGCTGACAATGAAGCTGATTTTGCAGATGCTGCAAGTCTCCCTCTGACCTCCATGATAATAATTCATCCATTCTACTTTTTAAAAAAAAGATTTTTAGTCCATTTCAGAATATGAGACTTGTTTATTTGATGGTCAGACCATTCGGATGAACTTAGAAAAATTCAAGGATTTCTTCCAATGCTGGAAACTTCAGGTTTCTAGTCTTAATAACTTCATAACTTTTTCATCGTCCCAGTCGTCCGAGTGTTGGATAATCAGGTTCGTTGTATATTTCAGTCTGACTTTGCCTGATTAGTCGGTAAAAGAATCTGAATCCGCAGCTTTCAGCCGCCTCTCATGGTCTTCATCAGAAGATGGAGTTTCGGTTTTGTTGCTGCCAAATGACCTCAGACGATCTGCTGATGAAAGCTGTGAGATGTGGCTGAAAGCCTCTTACTCTGTTTTTCAAACTGTTTGTCTAACCCGTCGTGTTTGGAACCGGCTGAATCTGAACCGTTTGGTTCTTGACGTTTTATTCGAGCTCACGCTCCAGCTCAGTTTTACGACGTAGCAGAAACACAAACTGCGGCTGCAGCAGCTGCTATAAAACATCTTTTCTTTTTCCCGAAACTTTGCTTTGGCCCGATGACTGGCTGACAGTGGAGGTCCGAGCTGTCGGTGCTGGTAGTGACTCTCGTTCACAGGACGTCGTCCTGAGTCGGGGTTGAAGTCCTGCAGCGACTTTCACAAGGATCCTTGAGCTGCTCCTTCTCCATTAAAAACGCTGCAGCAGTCGCTGCTGGGACGCTCGCCTGGAAAATATTGGGTCACCGCTATTAAACAATTACATCAGAGCGGCTGAGCAGCGCCAGCAGGGAGGCGGCGCTTCTGCCTCCACCTCCATCCATCTCTCTGCAGTTCCCCCTCTCAGGAGGAGTTTCGGATGGCAGGCGCTCGGTCTTGCCTCTGGTAGCCGACCGCAGGGGAATTCTTGCTGCTCTGTGGTTTCTTACCTCCCAGCATGCCTCTGCACACGGCGTCTGCTGCAGGGCGGCCCAGACGTCCGCTGGTTCAGATTACCTGCTGTGCTGCGGCGCAGTGACAGCTGATAATGCTGCTCCTCTGGGCACTTTAAGCAGTAATTTAGTTTTGACACTAAACGCCTTTTTCTTCTCGTCCCTCGGGCGGTGGAATGTGAAGACGGACGTCTCTTTAGCACAGAGACACGAACACGACTCTGTTTGTGGGATTAAATCCATCCACTCAGCTCCAGCTCCAGCTCCAGCTCCAGCTCCAGCTCCAGCCTCAGGGCTCGGTGAGAAAGAGAAAGTGATGCTGATCCCTCAGGGTGAAATTCTCCCTCCCTCCTCCTCAGAGGTCAGAGGTCAGAGGTCAGAGTCGGCCATAAAGCTGGCAGCTTGCAGGAGCTGCTGCAGGGTGGACACATGCACGTCATGAACGTTCAACCTTTTACTCCAAATAGTTTTTTTCCTGCAGCGCTCATGAAAATAATAAAGATTTAAAAGCCTGTCAGGTCTCGGGGGCGGGCGAGCCGTCACAGCTGACTGGTTCTGAACTCCCAGAGATGATTTAGAAAGTCGTCTCGAGCCTGACCTGATGTTTGGCTCCGTCCTGTGAGATAAAGCATGTCAGGGTCCGCCACATCACCACGTCTAACCCCCTCTAATCCCTCCACTTCCCCTCGCTGCATTTTACCCACTAGATAACTCTGAACCCCCCCCACAGATGAGTTTAACAGCAGATCAGTCTGACACGCTGGATCCCTGAAAGGCTTTCTGAGCGTCTCTGGGATCCAGCGGGACCGAACGGGGATTAGAACCCAGATCCTCCCTGCGTTCACCGTCAGACATCGGAGGACGATCTGCGCCAACTGCAGAGAAACAGATTAACAGTCCTGCCAGTGACTGTTCTCTGCAGCGAGTGAGAAACAACAGAAAAACAAAGGAGATGCTCTGACTAACGGAACATCTGGGAGACGTTTAAACGAGAGCCCGAGGAGGCGTTCAGATGATTCTGCAGGTACTGCTCGTTTGTCAAATCATCTGAGCTAATCAACTCGATAGTTGATTGGTGTGGTGTCAGCTGGACGTTGTGCTGGACCGCTGTGGTTCAGAGTGAGCTGAGCCAGAAGGCAAGGGTGGGGTAGGGTGAGAAAAATCCCGGAGGAGTTTGGCGTGGAGCCACTGCTCCTTCGTCATGACGGATCCAGCTGAGGTGGATCAGGACCTGCCTGGGCACATTTATCTGTGAGGAGACCCCGGGGCAGACCCAGAAGCCCATCTGGTGTGGGAATGCCAGAAGAAGCAGATGAAGCTCTTTGGTCCAGAACCTGGTTTTCTGATCTTGCATAGTTTTAGCTTCAGGTTGACCTCCTGACCCCGAGGTCAAAGAGGAGGAGCGTGCACGACACATTTCATCTTCACTTGTATAAACATCCTGTAACTCAAACACAGCGTCCGTGTTATTTCGGGATTGTTCTCATCCCGCGAAGAAGACCGAAGCTGAACATGAACACTGGACCGACGTGTTTTTAAATGCTCCTGGTTGACAGTGGATGACACAGAGGAGGCCGATGAATCACTGAAATCACCTCATTGTTGGTTTTGGTCTTTTCTTTTGAAAAATTAACACAGCTGTCGTCTGTGGACCTGCTGTTACCTAAACGTCTGATTCGAGGAGTAAAAGTTTAAATTTGGAGGCTGTAAAGATTTCCAAAAGTTTGAGAAATGATGCACGGCCTTTATTTGAACAGGTCTCATGCCAGTAATAGCTGATGTTATGAAAGAGGGAGGCCCGCGTCTATTTGTGTTTCACAGGAACAATGTTATCAGTTTCCTGTAAATCTCTGAGGTTTTTCCAGCCTGACAAGAATAAAAAACTCGGAGTGAAACCGTTTCTCTGGCCTGAGGCTGATCTCATTTAAACACTGGCAGATTCACAGTATCACTGCTGAAACTGGAACCTCGCATCTTGTTCTGAGAGCAACGGCTGAAATCTGAAGCGTGCGCGGAAACGCCGGCGTGAAGTCTTTCCTGGACGTGTCAGTGTTTCCGTCCGCTCTCTGCGGTCAGTCAGACGTGCCTCTGAATCTCCGCGGACGCTGACTGCGACCACAACCAGCGAGCGGGCGACTGCGGCGGCTCGCTGCGTCTTCCCTCCTCGCAGCTGGACTCGCTCGGCCTCCGAGGGGCCGACCTCGAGGAGGAGTTGTTGTAAAGACAGCGCTCGTGGCTTACCGCGAAATGACATCATGAGCTGTGGCGAGGGGGTTCTGAGTAAGGAGAAATGCGCTGTGGTGCTGTGTGCAGCTGAGATGGATCCGCCGCTGCCTCTGTTAGTTTTACAGTTACAGGGTTGAGGTGCAGGAATGTGGCTGAGTGGGATGTCGGATGATGAGTGGCTGGAACTGTTTGCTCAGAGCTGTTGGTATGTGGAGACGCTCGGCCCTCAGACTGACCCCACCGGCCTCGGCATGACGAATCCAGCGTACATGTTCTGCTTCACCTTTCTGTAATGTTCAGACGCTGGAAGACAATTTGTACACCTGAACCCAGACAACTGGATAATAAACTACAGGTTCCACATGTCCATAGACATTTACTCTTCTCCTCTGCCATTATGTCCATAGAAGCTGCTGAGCCTGGTTACCTCCTCTTCTTCTTCCTGGTAGTCCATAACGCCTCACCGCCAAGCTGACGAACTGAGCTAACATGAGCTAACAGCAGCTAACGAACTGAGCTAACATGAGCTAACAGCAGCTACAGCTGTCAGCAGTTTACTTCACTGTCCATTATAAACTCTGTAAAATGTAACATTAGCTAACAGCAGCTAACAAACTGAGCTAACAGACTGAGCTAACAGCAGCTAACAGCAGCTAACAGACTGAGCTAACATGAGCTAACAGCAGCTAACAAACTGAACTAACAGCAGCTAACAGACTGAGCTAACATGAGCTAACAGCAGCTTACAAACTGAGCTAACATGAGCTAACAGCAGCTAACAAACTGAGCTAACATGAGCTAACAGCAGCTAACAAACTGAGCTAACAGACTGAGCTAACATGAGCTAACAGCAGCTAACAGACTGGGCTAACATGAGCTAACAGCATCTTACAAACTGAGGTAACCGGAGGTTACCGACTGAGCTAACTTGAGCTAACAGTAGCTAACAAACTGAGCTAACAGCAGCTAACAGACTGGGCTAACATGAGCTAACAGCAGCTACAGGTTTCATCAGTCCTGTTTTTATCCAGTTTAAACTCTGCGAACATCGCTCGCCATGTTTCTTCGCCTTGTTGCGTCTTCTTCTGGTTTTTCCGGTTGGAGAATTGGCACCATGACTCGAAGTTCAGTTAAAGTTTGCGACACAGTTGGATGAATGTTCACCATCAAATCTGATGGATCGGTTCTGTCATGGCCCCGGTACAATCTGGTGCAGCTTTATCCTCAGACTGTTGTCAGGACGTCGTTTGAATAAGTGCACAGATTTTATTACACGTGACGAAGCTCGATAAACGAGATTTAAGATAAACTCACTGTGACACATTCAGAAATACGTATTATATAATGCTGATCTCCTCTAGACGAACACATGGCACAGACATTGGGTTCAGTGTTTTAAGGACACTTCACCTGGACTCGTAGCACCTGAGCCACAGTCGCCCATCTGTTCCTGAACATCTGTTCATTTCATAAGGAACCAGAGGAAACAAAGACAGGAGGCAGAAGCTGCAATTAAGCTCATCAAGTGTAATTACGTGAAGCCTCTTTGCCTCAGCTGTTCTGTGGACGGCGTACGTAGACGCTCGTCCACCACCTGTAACCTGAACAGTGTTTTGTTGTTCGTGTCCTCCGGTCAGGATGTGATGAACTGAGAACTGAACAGATGTCGATGCTTCAGAACGACGTAACGTGTCTGAGGTCACTTCCTGTTCACCTCGTTTAACTGTGATGAGAGCTCGTTAAAGCGCCTAGAAGTCAGTCCCACATTTACTCTTGTCCGGCGGCTTCTTGCTCGCTCACTCTCTCCTTTTCTCTTCTTAGCTTCCTCTGTCAGTGTCCTCTTCACTCTCTTCTCCTCTGCCATCATGTCCATAGAGGTGTCCATGTCACTGACTAGTCCAGCAGCAGTCAGTACAGCTCGGCGTCTGTCTTTCAGCCTTTTATTTCACCAGGCTCTCACCAACCACTAAAAGTCAGACCCACATTTACTCTTCTCCTCTGCCATCATGTCCATAGAGGCTACTGAGCCTGGTTACCTCCTCTTCTTCTTCTTCCTGGTAGTCCATAACGCCTGCTGGTACAAACACTCAGTTCGTCAGCTTGGCGGTGAGCTCAGAGCGACGGGTAACATGAGCTAACATGAGCTAACAGACTGAGCTAACATGAACTAACAGCAGCTAACAGACTGAGCTAACGTGACCTAACAGCAGCTAACAGACTGAGCTAACATGAGTTAACAGCAGCTAACAGACTGAGTTAACAGCAGCTAACAGACTGAGCTAACATGAGCTAACAGCAGTTAACAGACTGAGTTAACAGCAGCTAACAGACTGAGCTAACATGAGCTAACAGCAGCTAACAAACTGAGCTAACATGAGCTAACAGCAGCTAACAGACTGAGCTAACAGCAGCTAACAAACTGAGCTAACATGAGCTAACAGCAGCTAACAGACTGAGCTAACATGAGCTAACAGCAGCTAACAGACTGAGCTAACATGAGTTAACAGCAGCTAACAAACTGAGCTAACATGAGCTAACAGCAGCTAATAGACTGAGCTAACATGAGCTAACAGCAGCTAACAGACTGAGCTAACATGAGCTAACAGCAGCTAACAGACTGAGCTAACAGCAGCTAACAGACTGAGCTAACATGAGCTAACATGAGCTAACAGACTGAGCTAACATGAGCTAACAGCAGCTAACAGACTGAGCTAACAGCAGCTAACAGACTGAGCTAACATGAGCTAACAGCAGCTAACAGACTGAGCTAACATGAGCTAACAGCAGCAGCAGTGTTGTTGTGGCTCTGATGGAGCACCTCTTTCCTCTGAATGAACATAAAGAAGCTGCTCTCTCTCTGACATTCCTGCAGAGTTTTAAAGAAACAGAACTGCAGCGGCGACGATGCAGCACGTCCACCATCAGGATGGAAACCAGACACACGACTTGGTCTCAGAACAAAGAATGTGCCAATAAAATCTCTTCTCCTCTTTGTGCTTTTTCTTTCTCCCTCTGCGAAGCTCCATATCCTGGTTTCATCCACCAGCGTCAAGCTGAACATCGACTGCCAAGAAGTGGCTGAGAAGGAGATCAAGGCCGCTGGAAACACATCCACCGACGGCTACCAGGTCCTGGGCAAGATGTCCAAGTCCATCGGCTCCAAGGGAGAATCAGCAACTGTGAGTCAACTCTGACGAACGAAGGGGGCGGAAAGCAAAGATTTGATTTTAGCAGCATTTCAATGTGTTCTATTGTAATTATCAGTATCTGAACATGTTGGCGCCCCCATGAGGATTAAAACGATCAGATGTGATGACAAGAAACCAGATTTCAGTAGCTCGAATATGATTCATAAAAATTAACGACCCCTTCTCATTTAATTCATCGCGGCCTCAGGAGAGATAATCTCTCTTTTAGATTCTCAGATTTATTTCGGGGGGATTTAGAGGCTTAACGTCTCGGAGCATGTGCAGACAAACACCACAGACATGCAGCTGATGCACAGCGTCCTCTGTTGGATCCTCTAAACTCTGGAGGATCGATCGGTGGAGATCTGGTTAATAAGACGTCACATCACATGTGAGTCAGAGAGGATGGTCTGAACTGAAACCAGGTCCAGACGAACACGGAGAACAACACGTGTGGTCTGCAGCAGAGAGATGAGCGAACTAAACAACTCCCGAGTGTTTTTTATCAACTGTAATGAAGAATAATGTTAACAACATTGCTGCGTTGTCTCTCAGCCATCAGCTTGTTGTGAAAGCCTCATGGGAAATGAAGTTTAGGTGTTTATGAATCACCGTCGAGATTTATCCCAGAATATGAAGAAACTCTTTAACGAGTCCTTGAGGTTCAGATGCAAACCCAAGTATCTGCAGCCTGTAGCTGGACCTGTAACATCTGAAGGTATCTGCAGGGTTCAGGATGGTGGATCTTCTTTAAGACGTGGTCACAATATGAGCCGTTTCCTGTGTTTCCCGGGGCTGATGGGACTCGGCTGTGCAGGGCGTATCACAGACACATGTAGCACAACACCATTTCCATGTTTTCTTTTTGTTTCCTCTCCACAGTTCCAGCTCCAGATGTTTGACATTGTCTGCAGCTTAGGCTGGACCAGCAGGGACAGATGCTGTGACCTCCCGTCTATGGTAAGGGAACCCCCGGCTCTGCGCAGCACGGACACAAAGACATGATTCAATATGTCCAGCACCTGATTCACTTCTTTAACCTGCAGCCAGACTGATGGCAGAACTCAGTGTCCACATGATCAGCTGTTTTCTCTTAAAATATTAAAACTTGTCGAGGTTTTTGGCTCCGAGGTTGAAGATTTTTCTCTGAATTCAACAAATTTTTGTGTTTTCAAAGCTGGATTAGACAAATAGTTTCAATGCACTGCTTATTTTTTTAACCTGGACGTGAAACAAAGATTTAAACGTGCGTCTCGGTGGAAAAACAGGGTTGTATTTTGCACTTTTGTCTCCAGGAAAGTCTCTCAAACTCACATCTGCTCGTGTGTAAGTGCATTATTTCCTGTTTGTTTGTTTGCTTTGGTACATCTGTGGAGCATCTTGGCTCAGTTATCTTATAGGAAACCGTCAGGCCAGCTGCTTTCCCTCCAAACTCGGGGACAATGCAGAAACGTTTTACGACGTTTAAAATGTTTAATGGTGTAATTACAGCCTGACAGTAAAAAAAACAGATAAAAGAAAGGACGAGTGTTTGTGTAACAGGCAGCTGCAGGTCCGAACAGCCGGTGTGTCCTCGAGTTTTTCACATTCAGCCGCGGATCAAAGCTCGGAGTCAGAACCGGCGCGAATCAAAGAGACAAATAAACACGGTTTATATGACGCGCAGGAGCGCGAGCCAGCCGATACGTCTGATGAAAGCGCGGCGGGGCGTGGCGTGTAATGGGAAACATAATGTTGACTTTGAGACATCTGACGGAAGCATTTCTGCAACCTGACGAGTGTTTTCATGACTCCGGTTCACGCAGGTTCACTTCTTAATCATTACATGAAAATAAAGGCAAACATAGAGACGTCCTCTGACCTGCACCGGATCTGGATCAGCAACAGTTTACCTTCTTTAACAAGCCGCAGCAGTTAACTTGTCAAGCGGAGCTGAAACATGATTTTCGTGACGCTGCTGCTCTGGATTAAAAAGCCTGAAACCTCAGATCTGCAGAGTTTCTGATTCGAGCTTTGATGTGCTGAGATTTTTAACATAATTCAGCGTAATTAAAGCTGCGTTTAATGTATTCTTTTTGCCTTTCAAGGGCAAAACAACAGTTTAAACATCTGGCGAACGTGCGAGCGGACAATAGAGGTCGTCTCGTGGGGTTCTGATAATCAGCCGCTCCAATGGAAAGAGAAAGAGAAGCTGCAGAGACTTTGATAATCCACAGACGGTGAAGAAGATAAAACACAATCAGCGTATTTACGACGTCTCCTTCGCTCTTCACACATTCACTCCTGTGAACAAACATCTCTGCTGTTCCTCAAATCCTCCACCAGGCCTCGAAGAGACGAACATTTGTTTGCAAGCACTTAAACATTTGGCCGGCGCTTCGGCAGCTACAGTATGGGAGTCTTTAAACGCAGCACAGTGCAGCCTGTTGTTCAGCCGCTGGACTCTGGCCTTTCTCAATACGAAGCCTTCTCACTTCAGTCCCAGCAGAGATCTCCAGAGACGCTGTAACAAATAAAGCTTTGTCTGAGCGCGGCACGTCTGCAGCTCGGACAGGATTCAACTGTGGCGGATTATTATCTCGATTGCTGCAGAGCGAGGACAGCTGCTTGATTGGCCTGTTTTTTACTGACGGTTATTAAATGATCCAAAGTGAGGCCATCAGTGGAAATATACATCGGAAACATCAGGAGCTCGACGCCCACGCGGGAGTAAATATCCTGCACGGGCTCATTCGTCCACTAAAACAAGTCCGGTGTGTGTTCCGATTACTGTTTATCTGACTCTCTGAATTATAACAATGACATAAAGCTGCAGTTAACGGCCGCTCTGCTGCCCGACACTTTAATGCTGCTGAAATAAAAAAGTCCAGATATCGAAGGAGTCCTGCAAACTTTTCCTCCTCTCATCTGTCAGGTATGTGGAGGAGGTGTCGGGGATTTCCACTTGCACAATATCGGGAATCTTTGTGGTTAGTCGGGAAAAAATCAAGATAGTTGATTTGTTGATCGTCACGATGTTGGATGGTCGTTTCTGTCATTTCGTAGTTTCTGATTGGTTGGATCAGTTGATGAAGGTTGTAGCTAACCTGGCTGCTCAAGATGGTTCACTACACTAAATTGGAAAAGATAAAGATGACTGGATGAACCGTCTATCACGGGAAAAAGACCAATCAGATCCACGAAACAAAGAACGTATTCCAACTTTCAGTCGAGCATCGAGTTTGTGTGTCGTTCTTTAAATGATGCAGCTCCTCAAATGACGCTGAACCACTGCGATTCTCACGATTTCCTAATTCTGCATCCAACCTTGCGATGGTTTAGTTGTAGCATCACGTTGAGAACTCGAACTCGTTTTAAAGTTTGTAACCGATGACCAAAGATTTTGCCAACGTTCTTCTTGGACGTCCCAGAACTGCAGAGTGTCCAGGTCCTTTTTCGAGGCTTCACGTGTTCTCTGTCGCAGTAAATTACCGACTTCAATCAAACGCTGAGGCATCGAATCTAGGTGACATTTGTAGATCTGAACAGTTCTGGAGATCCAATAAGAAATGATGCATCAAAGTTGATAGAGTCTCGATGTGTCTGTTCCTCCTTTAAACTCTCCCAGAGTTTTTAAAATATTCCTTTATTGTTTACTTGAGGTTTAACTTTCACAAAAGCTTCATTTCATCGCTGTGCTGAAACCTCTGAACCAGAAAATGTACCCCCCCTCTTACTGAGAGCTGTCACCGCGCCCACAGCTTTGTTCTGCGGTTCTGACTCGAAGCTCTCGTGGTTCTGCTCTTTGTCTCGGGTTTAATCCACAGGAATGTCCAAACGGGTTTATCTCTTAGCGCTGAGAGGAAACATGAGAGAGACGGAGCGCTTCGGTTTTATCGTCAGAGGAAACTTTCTGTTCTCACCTTTTTTAAAGTTTATATCTCTAACCGTTACGTTTCATGTTTGAACCTCATCTATAAATCATCTGCTGCTGCTGAACTGACTGTTAGACATTAGGTCCAGGTACTTGATGCTTGTTGGCTCGTAGGATCAGACACTCTGACACTTTGTCTTTGACTGAATTGTGTTTTTTCCTTCAGAGAGATGAGCTGAAGTGTCCGTCTCTTCCCAACTCCTGCACCTGCACCTCAGCGGGCACCGGGCCACCAGGGACTCAGGGACCAGTGGTAAGAACCACCTGAATCCACCTTCACGACCCGGGAGCTGTTGAGTTTTACATGAAGTGTTTCCACATTGGAGACTTTGTGTTTTCCCTCTGCGACCTTTCACAGGAAAGTCTTGCATTATTTGACAGCTGGACTCTGTCTCCTAGAGGTTCTGTTTATAAACCAAATGGGTTTTGCCAAATACTTTGTGGAGGAAACATAACTGCTGCCTGGATTATGATTACTGGCATCCTTTTTTTCCAGTCCAGGAGGTTGTGTGTTCTTCTACCCCCGCTGGGGTGAAGGGTGGGTGATGCAAAGCGCTGGACTTTGACACCACAGACCGGAGTTGTTGGACTCGATGTCTTTCTTGTCAAAAACCTGGCGCCTACATTACCCACAATGCAAATCAATCACCAACCGTTGAGTCAAAGATGCAAAACGAGGTCACGAGTTTGTTAATTTTCTAAATTTTTAGCCGACTCCAGTGACATCACAGTGACATCACGTGAGGACGACTTTTAAAACTGGTTTTGGTGAAATATCAGGTTACATCCCCGTAACGTGTACGTTTTTATTTGTAATGGAACATTTTTCCACTGCTCGGGTAAAGAGCTTTCCCCTGTCAGGTTATTTATGGTTATTCATACGCTGTATGTTGTACAAGGGAGAATATTGCGCCCTGAAGCGCATTAACCACGGGAAGCTTCTTTGCAATGCCTCGTAAAAACCTTTTAAGAGGGTGGAGAAGGTAAACTGTGGTGCAGCATGACGGAGGCTGATCCCGCCTGACAGCTTCTCCTCTCGCTGCACCGAGGTGACGATGTGGATGAGTCTGTGTTTTTATTCCCATGAGAAAAAGAAAAGCAGCAACGTGTTCATCAACGAGACCTCCAGACTTTATCCTCTGAGGAAAATGAAGAAATCGATCTGCAAACTAAAACAGTCAGAATCAAATCTCAGATCTCAAATTTTGCTGTTAAAGGTCCTGAAAACATTTTTCCTGCTGAGAGTTTGGACGTGATTATTTCTGCCAAACTTTTCTGGTTATTTAACAAGTTGGTGGAACCACACAGTCCTGATGAAGCAGATTTAAACTCCTAATAAATGACACCTAAAGATATTTTCATGACTTCATTTTCATACTTATCAGGGACATTTAAAGTTATATTGAAATGCCTAATTGAAAACCGAGTTTCCAGGGTTTTAAGGTGGAAGTTGACGTATTTTCTCCTCCTCCTCCTCCTCCTCCTCTTCTTCAGGGTGCCCCCGGCAGCAAAGGACCCCGAGGTGAAAGAGGAGAACTGGGTCCTGCTGTAAGTATCTTTTTCTGTCTCACTTTTTTTAATGAAGTCTCGGTGCTGACAGCTCTGAGCCGGGTCAGGACGCTCGGTTTGATCTGTCGTTCTATTTTCAGGTTAATATCAACACAAACAAACTCCTGTGTGTTTAAATGTTTCTTATCTGACCTCCTCTTCTGTATTTCACAGGGACCGGTCGGCCCACGTGGAGATAACGGACCACCGGGGCCCATGGGTCTGCCCGGCCCTCAAGGACCCAGCGGGATGTCGATTCCAGGAGAGGCTGTGAGTGTATAAACACACCTGACATGCACACACACACACAGGCTGGACATAAATCCCAGGATGCCTCAGTGCAGCAGAGGGAGGATTATTTTGGCCGTTTGTTACAAAGGGAATTTACAAGCTGGGAGTATCTGTGGCAGAGACTCACATTCCTTCAGAACATCGCTCCATGAATCTCCGTCTGACACGAGCTGTACCCAGATTAAATGTTCCCTCCATCCGAGGGTCAGACGCAAACGCCGTGTCACAGCTCTGTTTACTCCGACGCTGAGATTCAGGAGCCGGATTGTTGATCTGAGGCTTACGAGGATTTATTGAGAGAGATCTGGAAGAAAGAACAACGATAACAAAAGCATTAAAATATTAGATAACGCACATTCATAACCTGGACGTCCTCGCGCTCACAGCATGCGATAACACTCACCTGGTGTTCACAAGACTTATCTGCACGCCGCGCTGTGATCGGATCTTAATGTGCACATTAGTCTGAGCGTCACATGACAGGCGGATTCTGAAGGAGCTGGTTCTGGTCACAGCATGTTATCTTACATTCACCTGGACTAAAGCCTCAGGTGTGTCTGATTCCTGAGGCTTTAGTTCCTGAATGAAATGTTCATTACTCTGTTTAATCTCCTGAACGTGACGATAATCGTTACGAGGCGGCTTCAAGTCCGACACGTCGAAGCCGCCGTGTTTCTACAGCAGAGCAGACAAACTAAACTCTGAGTGATGGAGACATAAGCAGCTACACTGCTGGATAATTTAGACTCACACCAAAAACCATCATGTGATCTGTGTGTGAATAAATCAACAGTTCTGAATCAGAAACACTTTAATCCTCCAGGTGTGTGAGCACACATACCTGGAACATCAAACATATAAAGACACAGGTCTGGTTAAAAAACATGAAAACAGGTAAATGCACACGGATCACAGCTTCATCTGAACGTGTTTATGTTGGACGAATGTTTAAATTATTAAAGAAATGTTTGTTTTTCCTCTCAGGGCCGCCCTGGACCGAAGGGAGACCCCGGTGACTCCGGTTTACCTGGACAGAAAGTGAGTGCATCGGGCTCCAGGAGGTTTTTAAACAGGGAACTGCTTCACAGCTTGACTACTATTCTGACGGGACCCGGCCGGTTTTTCCAGCTGGGGAGGATTCAGAGAGAGTTTTTGAATATTACTTTTAAATTAAATTTCTGCAGAGAACAGAGGAGCCAAGAACAAGTCGCCGTGATTAACGGTGCTGGTGAAGCACTGGCGTGTGCTCGGCTGCTACATCCTCCTCTGAATGTAAGCTGTTTTATCTGGGAGGAGGCGCTGCGGTCCGACCTGGCAGCTCCACAGTCTGGAAGAGGAAAATGACACCTAAGCTCCTGAAGCAACAGTTGGCCTGAAAGTTAAAGAACATCGAGGGTCACTGTTTGAAATACTGAGTGTTGAATCTTTGATTCCTCCCTGGATACGAGATGTTCGTTTTACGAGGCTGAGAACTTTAAATCATTAAAGTGTCTTAATGAAAAATGAAGAAAAGGCGACGGCGTCCCTGCAGCGCAGGTCAGAGGTCAGACCTCGTTAAGCTCAGCAGAGGATGGATGATCCCTGAACGCTGCAGGGCCGCTGATCCGACCTGTGACCTGTGACCTGATGTTTGTTTAACCTCTGCACCCTCACCTTAATGTTTGCATGGACAGATCGGTTTTCTTGCTTTAAGCCATCGCAGCTTTAATTGCTTTAATCTAATGGGCAGAGCTGCAGCAGAGGTGGAGCTCGGTTTAGTCGAGCGAGTCTTGTCAGATCTAAATGGATTCATGGTCGTGGTGGAGCGAGACTCGCCTGCATGTTCTCTCTGAAGTCAGAATAAAAGATTACACTTTCATAAAGCACAGGCAGCCGACCCGAACCCCGGCGGAGGGTGGAGAAGGTGCAGTATCATTTCTAAGAATGCATCAGTCGAAGGTTTCGAACAAAACTTGGAAACCTCTGAAGAAGAACGCGTTATCGTTGTCTGGAATCAGCAGAGACCAAGAGAACGCGCAAACGATTCTTAAAAACAAACCTCGACGCCAACGCCAGTTTGGATTTTATGTCCTCGTCCTGTCTGATCCTGAATCCTTTAAATGACTTTATCCTTCCAAATCTCCACCTGGTGTTGGAGGACGTGGAGGCGTTTGGTGTTGGTGGTGGTCATCGAGTGATGATCCAGCTCAGTGTTAACGATTAATCAGCCTCCACAGACTGAGGCTGATTAATCGGCTCTTCGTCTCCACGTGGACGGTGTTGATGCAGCGGCGGCTGCAGGTGACCACGTTGTAGCAGATGCTATAGCAGCATGCGTTTAATGACTTGCAGACCACGCGGGTCCTGGTTTATAATGGCCAATAAAACAGACCTGGAATAAATTATGTTCCCTGTAAACGTTTTGCCGAGGCATCAAAGAGCGGAGAGAGGATCGGCAATAAAAACGGCAAAAAAGAAGATTTACGGTTCAAAGCACAGAAATTTGGCGTCGTCAGAGCGAAGGTGACTTTCTTAGTTAATGTGGGAAACGAAGATGACATGATTTGTTTGCTCGTTGCTCTGCAGGGTTCACCTGGTCCTCCTGGTCCTGCTGGCCCGATCGGATCAGCTGGCGTGAGGGTGAGTACACACACACACACACACACACACACAGGCTGGTTTTAATAGCAACCATGCTCCCTGAATTCTTCGAACATGAACAGTATCGGTTCTGTTGTTCAGTCTTGATCTTGTGTTTCCAGGGCCCTCCAGGAAAGGAAGGACAGTCTGGACCCAGAGGCCCCGCGGGCCCCATGGTAAGACTTTTAATGGTTTGTTGGGAGCTCTGACACACCTGGGAGCTGCTGTTGGCCGAGAAGCTCGGCACGTAAAACCCGGCTGAAGCAATTAAGCGTTTAAGTGCCTTGCTCAAGGATAAACTGGCGTCAGTTTTCAGAGAGCAGAAAGCATGACTCAGCCATTTTATCCCCGGATTTAACAAGCCGGTGGTGTCGATTGAACTCGAGGTTTGTGATCACGAAAGTTCACGAAGGGTTTCGAGCTCTGAGCGATGATCTTTGATTGTATCCAAACTCTTCTGTTCTTTCCCTGCAGGGGCCTCCAGGATCTCCTGGAGTACCAGGTGCTGCAGGAAAACCAGGAAACCCCGGAGACTCCGGTTCTCCCGTAAGAGCCCGCACCCTGCGAACGAACAAGCAGAGTCTAAAAGTTTCAAACGATTTTTTTCTGATGCCTGATTTTCTCTTTCCAGGGTTCCGTGGGTCCAAAGGGAGACAAAGGAGAGAGAGTGAGTGACTCTGAAAGTTTTCGAAATGTCTCGAGTTTCAATCCAAGAAAAGAAACGTTCCTGACAAATTAATCTAGGATGTAAAGACAAAGTTTCACAAAACAAGACAAGAACATTTGTTCCCGGTGTCGCTCAGAATCAGTTTCAGTATCTCGAAACCGGAGGATTGGCGGATTGTTTTGATGTGATAATTTATTGTTGAATTAAACGTTTTTCTCCGTGCACGTCTTTGGACGGAGAAAGCCCAAAGCCAAGTTTAGTCTTCAGATCAGCTTCTGTAAAAAACAGAAGGACTCATGGGAAGTGTAGTCCTTGACGTCTAAGCTCTGCAGACGGATCGTGTGATTGAACGGAAACCTGCACAAACTGAAGGAACCTCCACGAATTCACATCGAGTTCAACTCTTTCCTCTTTGTGCCCAGGGCGACTTCGCTCCTCAGAACATGATGCGGTCCATTGCCAGACAAGTTTGCGAGCAGCTAGTGAGCGGTGAGTCGTGCATTTTTTCCCCTTTTCAAAGAGTTCCTGGCACCGCCGAGTGGCACCGACTCCAAGCGGGCTCGTTCATGATGTGGTGACTCAGACACTCACTGTTCTGTCGTTTTTTTTTTCTTTCCTTTCCTCTGTTGCTGCAGCACAAATGACTCGTGTCAACACGTTACTGAACCAGATCCCCAACGGCATGCAGCGTGCCATCCCCGGCCCTCCAGGGCCGCCCGGAGCTAACGGCAGGCAGGGACCCCGCGGAGAGCCCGGCGCAGCGGGAAGGAACGGTTTCCCAGGAAGTCCAGGTTTACCCGGCCAGCAGGGAGAGAGAGGTACGACCCATGTGCTGTACGAGAGGAGAGGTTACCGTCACGAGGAGCTGAAACAATAAACCTGAGCACAGAAGGCAGAACAGAGATTATTTAGAGTGAGGACGGTTTATTTGAAAAGCACAAAACCATCACAGGATGCTAACGAGGCTTCATCAGGGAACTAATCTCCTGATGATTCTGTAACGCTGACGTCCAGTCGACTCAATTTCATTTGTCTCTTCTAGAAGAAAAGCAAAGTCTGATGCTTTCGATCTTTCACTGAAACATTCAGGAGTTTGTGCAGAAATAAAACGCTCAGACTCCAACAATGTTCTGACAGAATCACAGATCCGATGTCACGTAATTCATTGGCCTTGAATCGAGATCCGTCGACCTCAAAGCGTCATCGCTTTCTTTCCCAGGACTGTGAACAGCTTATTATCCTAACCATGACCGAGCTCAAACCCACAAACTCCGGCCAATCAGATGCTGAAGTTGATTTCTAGCAGCGTAACGTTAGACTGTATGTGTCCATGTTTTACAAAGACTCTAACCTGACTGAGGCCACACAGCAATCTCAACTTCAATCTAACCAATCATCTGAAACTTCAGGATCCCTGAGACCTTTAATCTGATCTCGTGTTGCCTTCAGGTCCCGCAGGAGAGAAAGGTGAACGAGGAGTGTCGGGAGTCGGACAGAAAGGACCGAGAGGACCTCCTGGTGAGTCTGTTTGTCTGCTCTGCATCTGTTCACATGAAGGAAGAAGAAGTTCATGATTTTTATAGATTATCATATTTTCTAACAACCGTTTGGCAAACCTCGGTTCTGAGAAAGAGATCGTGTAAATTTGCTCAGAGTCCCTGAACGCACCGTCGACCTTTCTCAGAACCGCACGACAATAACTGTGAATTAAAATCGAGGAGCGGCACACGCAGCTCGCTGGGGATCAGATTTAGAAGCTGTTGGCTGGTGACGTGAAGCACGAGGAGTTAGTGAATGTCAGATGTGTTTCTGATGCTGCGACCACAGACTCTGCACTCGAAGCAGAGAGCGGTTACTGCTGCACGGCGAGCGTCTTGGTTCGTTTGACTGATGACTGCATCCATTATCGATTATCTGCAGATCTTATTGATCATTAAGTCTAGAAATGAGAAAAATGCTTTCAGAGTGAGGTCTGTGTTTGGTGGATCAACCATCTGCAGATGTCAGATGCTGGAAGCTAAAGTCAAAGTTGCAAACGCATCAAGTGCTGCAGCGGCCTCGGTCTTGAGACGACGTCTTAAAGGTCACGACCCAAAGAAATCCCAAAGAGACCATGCTGCTAAATGTACTTAGTTACTTTCCAGATCTTCAGTTAAAGAGCAGCGAATCCTCCCGTTTGAGGAGCTGAACCAGAGAAGAGTTAATTATGGTTTTGTCAGTCGACTCGTGGATTAATCGACTTGTAGTTTCGGCTCCATCCATGACGCAGAGCAGGCTGTAGTTTGTTCTCTGCTGCTGAACTTCAGTTCCTACGTCGTTTTTTAATTAATCAAACATTAATCTGGTCGCCCGCCTCACCGTGCTGATTGAACCAGACGCAGGTTGTAACTTCAAGTTTAAATGAAGCGATACTGTGATTAGAGACTTCCCGACAAGAAGCTGAAGCTGCAGCTCGAACAGCGGCTGCAGAGTCTTGACGTCGTCCGTCAGACGGAAGGAGAGCAAAAAAAAAAAAGAGTTAGTAAAGCAAACAGGGTCAAGTTGTGGAAACAGGAGAGAGAGGGAAGAGAAGGAAGTGGACAGCGGTGACTCACGTTCATTCACAACACATGCCGAGGACGGCGAGGAGGAGACGGAGCGGCAGGGAAAGTTTCCAAGCCGGCTTTGTCCGTGTCTAGACAGAACGCAGAGAGGGAAAAAGGATCAGCGGATCCGGCCTCTTCCTTTTTTTCCCCTCGCATACTTCACTCTCTTTTATTTCCATGTTCCAAATGTCGTGCCCGAGACTGTCAGCAGCACTTACAAACCTTTCCTGAAATATTTATGATGTCTGCAGCTGGAATTCGAACCCAATGACAACGAGACATAATTATCTGTTTGCTGCAGAGATCACGGAACACCTCCTGGAGTTTTGGACTTGGGAGAAATTTTACAAGAATACAATAAAAACTTGGATTTATCTGAACGTTGATGAGGAATAACAAGAGTAATAAACTGATTTCTATTGTTGAAAACACAAAAACACATGGAGCAGATTCACCGAGCGTTTCTGAGAATAAAACTCGACTCATTAAAACTTCACAAACCTGATCAAACTTTCTTTGAGCGTCAAAGATCCATCAATAGTTCCTGGACCCAGAGTCATGAGTCATTTATTTTCCTTCAATGACTCCTCTGTGTTTTCCCTCCAGGTCCTCAAGGAGAAAGCAGGACAGGAGCTACAGGCCCTCCAGGCTCTGCCGGACCTCGCGGTCCCCCCGGACGTCCAGGATACGCCGGAGTGCGTGGACCTCCCGGACCTCCTGGATACTGTGACTCCTCTCAGTGTGTCGGTATTCCTTACAACGGGCAAGGATACGGAGGTACGTATGGAGACGTGCACGCGGATCGTTAGTCTGCTGTGTTAAAGAGTTTTGAATAACAGCTCGGAGGCGCTAAACGTTGTTTATAATAATAACCGGGGAGGGAAACACAACGACGTTTTGAGAATATGGATCGAGTTCACACGTCCAGGATGTGTTTAGCCTAAAGACTGGAAGCTCTAATCTTTGTGCAAAGCTCCTGTAGGTTCAATTTATTTTCAAGTTCACGTTCTGGTCTGTTACTCCAGTCCTGGACCCGACAGTGTGATGGGTCCAGTAAACTGTCGTGTCACCGACCCGTCGTTCATTTCATCCTTAGTTAAAAAGACGCTACATCCTGCACGCGTCCACGAGGATTTCCCAGAACGTCGTTGTGTTTCCTGTCGTGAGCGTTAATGCATGCGTGGATCTGTTCATAGACTCTCAGGGTGACTAATCTGTAGAGAAGTTGTTGATTCGCTGTCCTCTGCTAACTGACTCCTTCCATCCTCTTTGGCCTGTTCCAGGTTCACCATAGTAGACTTTCTATGCCGCCTGTGCTGCTTTCACTGACTTCCTGAAAAAAAACAAAACTCAAAGTCCTGTAACTGAAACACTCGCTCACACGCTCTAGAGCTGTTTAAAGGATAACCTCCAAACGGAAAGCCATTAACAAAAGCACCAACAAAGAGGGAAACCAGTACTAACATCGACTCACAAACCCAGCAGCAGCGGCGCTGATGGCACCGACCTGTTTTTTTTAGTCGCCTGTTTTTGCATCTTGACGCCAAAGACCAAACAAAGAAACGTTGTTCAGGAGGAGCATGCGCCCGACAACAACAACAACAAACAACACAATCAAATACTAACAAAGGTGGATTTGTAACAGAGCAACGGCTACCACAGCATCACCGGCAACTCCAGCAGCAGCAACTCTGTTAACAGCATTTCTCTCCAGGTGACATGTAAATAAACTAATTTGTGCCTTGTAAATGATGTTTGAACCGAGTCCACTAAATTTAGTCTTTAACATCTGTAGTTTTAAAGCTTGTGCCTTGCAAACAACAACCTGCTGCTTGCTGAATGCCAACAGAAACGCCTCTTTGTTTTATGATTTTATTTTCCTGCCCATGTGTTTGTAGCTGTTTGAAACTGCTCAGGGCCTCAGACTGAATCACTCCTGCACATGTGACCCCGGAGGTTTAGACCCGCCACCTGGTTTTTGTTTTTTTTACTCTTCTCCCTTTGTTACCTGAATGTTTAGAGAATGCTAACAATGCGATCCTGAAGACGTTTCTCCAGCTGGTGGCAGAAAAAATTTAGTGTTTTTGTGGTTTTTCATTTTGGAAATGAACGAACCTGACATGGACTAACATCTGAGCGTCTAACAAAACGGGAAGAGCGCTGACGTGTTGAGCAGGGGTGTGTTCGAGGGAGGCTTTGGGTGACAGTTGATTAGTATTTAGATTCAAAAAGTATCCTGATATATGCTGATTTGTATGTACTGTAAAACATGCGGCCTGTTGCACCAATATCTGACGAGTTAGTGCCACAATCGAGACGAGAACGAAAGAGGAAAGAAGTAGGAAGTGCAGACGAACATTTGATGGTTTAATTAATAGCATGTCGCCGTGTGTTTGCCTAAAAACGCTGACGATCCTCAGAGCTGCAGAAGTCAGTTTCTTCTTCTGGAAACCCCAAGACACAAAAGTTTGGTCATAAGTAATAAACTTTAAACGAGAAAAGTAAACACGAATTTTGCTAAACATCTTGTGTAACCAAAAACCGCAGCGACCGCAACAAATCCCATCGACAGAGTCCAAAACTGACACTGGAGCCGTCGTCTGGTCAGTGTCAGCGGGTCGACTGAATTCAAACGACGACAGAAAAAGATTGGAACAAACCGAAAAGACAAAAACAAAAACGAGGCTCTGTGAGGAAACTTATTGTTGGTTTGTTTTCAAACCTTCCACCATGACGCAGCATTGAAAAGTAGAAACTACATTTTGCAATAAGTTGAGATTTCCGTCAATCAGTTGGTGCAACAGGTCAAATGAAAAATGGTTTAAGAGCAGATAAATTAACAAACAAAAGCTGAGGTTTGAGCGGCAAATGAATTGTACTGTATCGCACGAGACGCTCCCTCAAACAGTTGACGGACGCGGCGAACACGCCCCTGCTGGTGACTAACATCTGAGTCAGTGCTGCAGCGAGCGGCCGGACAGAAAGTCGAATATTTTAACCCCGTTATCTTTGTGCATGCTGAAGACAGAAACAGTTTGTCAACCTGTGCTCAATTGGCCCAAACACTATCTATCCGAGCAGGCCAGTACCCACCAGAACCCGACACCCGAGTAGTCCCCGTCCCAGAGGAGGATGATGAGTTGCAAAACCAGCGTCGAAAGAGATCACTATCAAGAAAGGCGTCCGATAGGCCATCATCATAAGACAAGTTTCTTTTTTTTTTCTTTGTTCAACCTGTGTCTGTTGTTGGATTTATGCACATTATACACAAACAAAACGGGGTTTGACACCTCGACTTTATTGGAAAATACCTTTAAATGCCTTAAAACGTATGTGAATATTCATTTCTGTGGCAGGTGAAGGGTGAGGACGGACGGAGGGAGGGAGTGAGGGAGGGAGGGAGCTCGAGGGCGACTGATTCAAAAAATAATAAGTCCAAAAAAAAACAAAAAAAAAAAAAACCTGTGAGATTTCTTTTGCCACTCGTGTCTTTTGCTTGTAACATATTTGCATCAAGTTTGTCTGAACTCGCAGTGTTGACCAGTGCACTCATTGTAACAAAGAAAGAAAATGTTTGTTCACAGTGTCGGGACATCAGATCTGTCACAGTTCATTCATTACGTTCAGTATAATCCTTCATGCAGCGTCGTCTCTTTAAGGAGGTTCAGTTTCATTATGGCAGTTAAACACAGCTTTTCATTTTGTATCTTGATATTTATCAGTTTTCCTTTTTATTCCGTCACAGCTAATTTTAACAAACGTGGAATTGCATGTCTGTGGTGTATATTTAGTGATGTTTTTTGTTACATTTCATTTTGTTTTTAATCAGAATATAGTTGTTATTGTCATTCTTGTCATTTTTCTCAGTATCAAATGCGGTCGAAAACAAAAAAAAAAAAACCTGCGCGCAAGACTATGGAAATGGTTTTTGCTGCTTCATGTTTGAACTGCAGATTGTGAATTCCACAGCCTTATTTTCTTATTTATTTCTGAAAACAGAAGAGGCATTTTTCAATAAAACTACTGAAAATTTACACCTGTGTGTGTGTGTGGGTTTGTTTTTGGTCTGTATGGAGGGTAAAAATAATGGAGGGGAACCTCTAAGTCCAGTTTAAGTCCAGTCAGAGTGGACTGACTGGACCGGTGGAACACTCGAACTGACCCGTACCCTCTGGGTATCCCAAGTGGCCTTCTGGTTTTTCTAATCAGGGTTCCCACACCTTTTTCATGAACAAATTCAAGCACTTTTCAAGCACCTTCAAGCACCAGTTTTCCCATTTTTCCAGCACCTTTAAATAGGTAGCCTACTAGTTGTGTTTGCCATGATGGTCATGGGAAGCGCAGCGGTGCCACTGTATGGCATAATAATATGGGTCTAATTAGCATTATTTCATATGGTGTTAGATTGACTGTTTAGATTTTTAACTAATTGTGAATTGGCTTGTATTCTCAGCTTGTGAGCGGTGTATTGTGTAACTACCATAGTGCAATAACAGTGACCAACAGGTGTGGATAGTAGTCTACTGTTATTTCTCTGCAGAACACCAAGCGAGTATGATAACTGAGTTCTGCATGTAAAGGCATCGGATCAAGCGCGTAGCTGCTTAGGAAACATTTTTGTTTTCACACAAACTTCAAGCATTTTCACAACCTTGAAAACACTGAATTGAAATTCAAGCATTTTCAATGAATTCAAGCACCCGTGGGAACCCTGTCTAATACACATGTAGCAGAACTGGGACCACATTTGGAAGAACTAACTAAAGGGGTACACAGTCAACTAAAGTGTCACCCAGGTGGGATAGAATAGAGGGGCATTTGGACTGATTGGACCGGCACTTGGGGGGTTCTTGGATCAACTATAAGAAAACTCCAGAAGGTCCACAAAGGGCCGGTGTGGCTGCAGGTTTTAGCTCCAACCAACCACGAGCACACAGTTTGACCAATCAACTCTCTGAAGACTGAGATCGGTTGATTAAATGAGTCAAGTCTGGTGTGCTGCTGTTTGGTTGGAAGGACTAGGATCTGGACTAGGACCTGGACTAGATAGTTAGTCCATAGAAGTCAACCTCCAGTTGCCAGCCCAGGGTGGTAGTGGGCTGATCTCGTCGCTAAGCTTGATAGACACCTAGACTAAAGGTACCAGCTCATCAGAGGGAACCTGGTTCTGATTACGGGGATGTACTGACTAACACGAGCTGAACTTTGGTGCAACACTTGGCAGACGGGGTCAGATTGGCACTTTGATTCACTACAGGCACATTTGGACTCAGATTTGGAGGCACTTAGACTGAATCAGAGTCATTTGGGGGGAGAACAAGGTAAAAACCAGTCGAGCTGCTCTGCTTCTGAATCAGTGATGGACTGAAGCTGTAACCGGCACAGACGCACAGATGCTTAATGATGAACTAAACGTTTATGCCACCGGCTCATTGGCACGTTCGTTATCTCTGAGAGAACGATCTTCATTATGAAGTGGAAACTTGGAGGCGCATAAATGGGACATTCAGGAAATTGGGGGAAGTGTCTCGAGGAGCTTTTTCGAACACTCGCTTTGTTTTTACGACCGTGAACTCGGGGGCTGCGGAGGATTAGCTAACTCCTCTGGCTGCTCGGATATTTTCCCCCTGAATCACGGCCACAAACATAAAGCTTAATAGCCGAGCAGGAGTGAGACGCACTAATCATCTATAAGCTGTAAACATCACATCTCCACCATGGAAACACCTCATCATCCGCTCAGATGAGTTCATCTCTACTCGAGTGTGACTCATCTGTAGCTACCAGTTTGAAGGCAGCGATCCCCTGAAGACACTTTAGATACCTGAACTTTAAATCTGCAGCAGAGTTTCAGCACTTCTACACCGGTTTCTTGGTCTGTCCTTGAGATTAAATGTCAAAGTTTTAGACGTTCTTTGACTCAGACTTACAAATTTTATCTGGAACTATTTTAACGTCGGGAGTTTTGATTTTCAGATCGTGTCGATGGTTTTCTGGACGACAGGGAGGTTTGTTGGTTCAAGACTAAACGAGAGATTTTACATAGTTTCCTCTTTGTTGAGTCAGAAAACAGCAGCGTGCCGAAGCATCTGCAAAAAAAAAAAAGGAAAGAAAAGAAAAACAAGCGCGGCAGAAAACGTCCTATCTGATGTTTTTAATCAGAAACCTCCTGCGGTATAATTGGAACGGGATGACGGGGGGGGGGGGCAGCCTTGCTCCCTTGGAGGGTCGAGCTTATCAGGAGCTTTGAAGTTCCTCCCTGGACCTTGCAGCCGGCTGCAGACGGAGACGCGATCTTTGATGGTGGCAAGATTCAAAACATATCTGAGCATGATGAAATGTTTTTTCTTCTGGGGCTGCTGCAGACTGAAGGTCATTAGGAATAAACGGCAAACTGCACGCACATCCGACCGAGTGAAGCAGAGGAGAGGACACGTTCATACACTCCTGGTTCTTTGCATATGATCGACATGAATCAGCTGTCGCCTCCGTCCAACACCTGAAGTGTTCTTCACGTTCATGACTCCACAAATTGACACCACATTTCCCATAAGCCCCGTTGTTTCCGGCTGCAGAGAGGTCGCTGCTTCTTTGTTTGACAGATTTCCTTCAGGCTTCACTAAAGAGAACAAACATGTTTCCAACCATCAGCAGAAACTCGAAGCTTTGCTTCAGTTTGTTGTGGGACAGCGTCGCGTTCTTCCAGATTCTTTTACAATAATTATAAAATCTATGTTCAGTGACTGATTATTCGTCTCCAGCATGTTGGACCGGCGTCCGGCAGCAAACAGTCTCAGGTTTTGTCTTCCGATAGTTGGATGGAGGAGGAGAACAAAATGAACTGGCTCCATATTTTATAATAACGAAGTGAAACTGAATTCAGCTTATTATCCCAACAAACGTGGAGCCTGCCATTGTTCCCGAGGCCCAAGATCGAACGTGCCAACCGTGAGAGGAGGCTTTCCAAAATCTCAAGTTTCAGAGACTTGAAAATAAAAACTTTTATACTTTTACATTTAGTTTAATTCTCAGCAGAGATGATGTTTTACAGTGAAACGGGTCCTGGTTCTGATTCTTTGTGTTTGCACGTTCGACCCATGTCAGCCTGGGTTTCGTAGTCCAAGTAATACTTACCAGTCAGGTTTGAGGCTTCTCTGGTTGCAACAGACAAGGCCAACTCACACCGGACGCAGAACAGAAGCGGCACGGTACCGCCGCGGTCACCGTAGCAAATAGAACCAGTCTAGTCAATGAGACACTCGGACCGGGCCCGGCTCAGAAGCGTCTCTCGGTGCCACGGTGCGAGCTTTCCGCTTCATTTCTATTTTCTTCGCGAGCCGCTGCTGAACCTCGTAAATTTCAACAGAGCACTGCACACCAGACAGGAAACCCGACACAGAATCAACATAATAAACTTCCGCCCCCTTTCAAAATAAAACACAATACGCAGTTCATGTAGCTTTTTACAACTTCACATCAACGTTACGTCATGACCGGTGGCACCAGGTGATCAAAGATCGATCAAAGGGTCTCAACATGGACGCCGAGAGACTGATTGTTGAAGTGGAACAACACACAATCATTTATGACACAACAGATGCTTTTTATAATCTCCTCCACGTCGGAGAAGCAAAGTCAGCTGTTTGTTGTTGTTGTTTTCTATATACACTGTTTGTTGCGGGGTCTCGGGTACGTCTGGGATTCTCGCATGATCTCGTGATCTCGCGTGAATACGGCCGGCTCGCTATGCTGCCGCTCCGAGTTGAGTTGACGCTGGGCAAAGGACCGCGGCACTACCGTTCCATCTCCGTCGTTCCATCGTGCGAGTCCTGTGTCAGTGCTGAGACTTTGTTTAACGCGTTTAACCGATTTATATCATCAGATCATTAGATAATACTTTATTTATCCCACAACGGGGAAATTTACTCGCAGAAAAAAATGTATAACTAAAGAAGTGGAATAAAAAGGACAAACAGACAGAAGAATCTTTCAACCTATAAAAACAATAAACAAACAAACAAACAGACAGACGTGCAAAACGAGTAGCAAAGGTAAATATCACCCATCGAGTTGATAATTGGACGACAGAGACAGTCAGATATCTGCTGTGCTGTCGTCTCTTTTCTTTCCACCTGTTCATCAGGCTGATGCTCAAAGCTCGGAGCCAGAAACAGAAACAGAACAGAAAAGGAAAAAAAGGTTTGGACGTCCAGAGAATCGTGACCCAGGAGGAAACCGGGAGAGGGCGATGAAAGACGGAGAACACAACACGCCGACCGAGGTCACATGACTTCCTCTCCGGCATGTTCAACTACACAAAAGACAAAAAAAAAAAAGAGTTTCCGTTTGTTCTGGAAATATTTCCAATGTTTCAGATTATTGAGGTTTGGGAATAATGAGACGTCAGAACAATGAAAGTTTCCTATCGGAGCTTTGGATTAAAGACGTGTTTCATCTCCCTGAAAGAGTGTGGACAAGACTGATGCGACTGTCAACGATTATCTTTATTAACACTCATCAATTAATCATCTGATTGTTGCCTCGGCTGTTTTCCTGCTGAGCGGAGCCAGAGGAAACTTTCTCACGTCGCTGCACATGTGGGAGTCTGCAGGGCGCGAGTGTTTGGAGGCTGAAGGTCGGAGCTTCGCGTGCCGCCTTCTCACATTTGGTGAAAATAATCATAGTTGAGAGCGACGCCTCATTTGTCAACAGGCAACGTCTCTGACTGATGGAGCTGCTCAGCACAAACTGAAGCTGCGTCCTGTCTGCAGCTGCACGGACGGAGCCAGAGTTCAGGTTTGGTTCGATGACACCTCGCCGTGTTCGGGATGTTCATGTTGAGAGGAGCTCTCAGCGCGGAGCGGGCCGTGTTTACATGTCGCTGTTAAGTGCAATAAAAACTCATCCTCCATCTCGGTTTCTGAGGCTCTCAGCAGAACTGTAAACTCGGAGAGTTCGGCCGGCCAGAGGTGACCTCATGGAAAGTCTGGCAGCAGAGTTAGTTTGCTCAGTCTGAGGTGTCCCAGCAGCACCGCTGTCCAGAAACCAGGATCCCTGCAGTCCAGAAACCAGGATCCCTGCAGTCCAGAAAACCAGGATCCCTGCAGTCCAGAAACCAGGATCCCTGCAGTCCAGAAACCAGGATCCCTGCAGTCCAGAAACCAGGATCCCTGCAGTCCAGAAACCAGGATCCCTGCAGTCCAGAAACCAGGATCCCTGCTGTCCAGAAACCAGGATCCCTGCAGTCCAGAAACCAGGATCCCTGCAGTCCAGAAACCAGGATCCCTGCAGTCCAGAAACCAGGATCCCTGCAGTTCAGAAACCAGGATCCCTGCAGTCAAGAAACCAGGATCCCTGCAGTCCAGAAACCAGGATCCCTGCAGTCCAGAAACCAAGATCCCTGCAGTCCAGAAACCAGGATCCCTGCAGTCCAGAAACCAGGATCCCTGCAGTCCAGAAACCAGGATCCCTGCAGTTCAGAAACCAGGATCCCTGCAGTCAAGAAACCAGGATCCCTGCAGTCCAGAAACCAGGATCCCTGCAGTCCAGAAACCAGGATCCCTGCAGTCAAGAAACCAGGATCCCTGCAGTCCAGAAACCAGGATCCCTGCAGTCCAGAAACCAGGATCCCTGCAGTCCAGAAACCAGGATCCCTGCAGTCCAGAAACCAGGATCCCTGCAGTTCAGAAACCAGGATCCCTGCAGTCAAGAAACCAGGATCCCTGCAGTCCAGAAACCAGGATCCCTGCAGTCCAGAAACCAGGATCCCTGCAGTCCAGAAACCAAGATCCCTGCAGTCCAGAAACCAGGATCCCTGCAGTCCAGAAACCAGGATCCCTGCAGTCCAGAAACCAGGATCCCTGCAGTTCAGAAACCAGGATCCCTGCAGTCAAGAAACCAGGATCCCTGCAGTCCAGAAACCAGGATCCCTGCAGTCCAGAAACCAAGATCCCTGCAGTCCAGAAACCAGGATCCCTGCAGTCCAGAAACCAGGATCCCTGCAGTCCAGAAACCAGGATCCCTGCAGTTCAGAAACCAGGATCCCTGCAGTCAAGAAACCAGGATCCCTGCACTCCAGAAACCAGGATCCCTGCAGTCCAGAAACCAGGATCCCTGCTGTCCACAGCTACAGGATCTATTAGAGGAACACTTTGTCTCGGCCGGATCGATGTGTCAGACAAACACGATGAAGAGTCGGCACCGACTGAAGCTCACTGAGTTTGTCTCGGCCCATTTGGGAATCTGTGGCTGAGGTCTGAATTAAAGCACTCACCCACATTTAACCTGATTAAACATGATTTGTTTATTATAAATATCCATCTGAGATTCACTGTTTACACTGAGGAAGGTTTCACTTTAATATTTCTGCTTTTATTATCGATGAACAGGATGATTCATGACCGCAGGACTTTGATTCACTGGATCAGTCAGAAACAGACGTGCTGACATTTTTATCTGCACACGGTCACATGAACACTGATACTTTAATATATTAAATATGAATTAGTATTTAATTAGTGTCAGTAAATTCATTCCACGTGTTCATGAACCTCCACAGATCGACCTGAACACAAACAGAAAATGTTTTTTTAGAGACAGTCGTGATTTTTTTTTTAATTTGAAAAATGATGCTAATGCTGATTATCAAATAATTAAAATTAAAGCTGAACCAATTCATTATTTCCATGGAGCCTTTTAGCTTCTTTCAGCTGATTGTTTTGGTTTTCAGTATAAACACTCTCAGTAATTAATTAAGATACATTATTATAGTTTATTACTGGACCTGCCTGTGTGGAAGTGAAGCAGCTGTCTGATAATTATTTATTTCATTATTTACGTGTCCTGACCTGGCCACTGTACAGAGGACGGAGGCCTCGAGTTCTCCGAGTTCAGCAGCGAGGCTGAATCTCGATCACGTGACATATCGGTATCGGCTGCGTCACTCTCTGTTGAAAACACCCAGAGCTTTCCTTTACAGCAGATCCAATAAAACTCGGAGGTTTATTAGACGCTTTAATGAAATTAAATTAATTTAACATGCGAGAAACAAACTCGCTGCTGCAGCTCTGTCTGAGTTCCACTTTCATTTCCTTATTTATTTATTTGTCACGTTAGACGTGGACGCTGATTTATCGTTGATATTTCTCTATAAATAATCTGTGTCGTGTCTTCTCGTATCGTCTCTGTCTCCTTCTGTTTATTTTTCGTTCTTGAACATCAGAGCAAACTTTTCAAAGTTCCAGGCGAAGCTTCACACCTGGTTTGGATTTCCAGGACTTGATGCGGATCGACGGTGCGATGAATCCGTCAGATCAGCTGCAGTCGACGTTACTTTCCCTGTGATTCAGAGTTTACAGTCACAGTTACAGAGGGAGGGTTTGCTCCTGTTCTCTGTGTCTTTACAGAACAGCAGAGACGTCCTGTGTGGCTGAGAACGTCACGACACCAGAACCTGAACATGGAAAGTCCAGTTTTGTTGTTTTCATGTTAAACTTCCATCGCTCTGCTGGTCGACACATTTTAGAAATCACTTCCTGTGACTGTGAGGTCACATCTGTTTCTGTGTGTGTGTGTGTGTGTGTGTGTGTGTGTGTGTGTGTGTGTGCAGATAAAGACTCATATCTCTGCCTCAATTATCGATTGATTTTTTATTTATTACTACGATAAACAAGATTACACAGATTGAAAAAGTCTCCTGATGTAGAAATGATCAAACGCCTCAGAGCTCGTCTTCATCATCTTCATCAAACTGAAGGGAGAAGAAGAACAAGAGGGAGAAGAAGAAACCAAAGCGCGGCTTCAGTTCATGGAGAAAGACGACAACAGTTCATAAATGTCTGTAGGATCTGCAGCAGATTGACCATGAGGGGTAAAAATCCTGGATCACGTTTATTCTAAAACATCTCAGCAGCTCGTGGATGAAACTCTCCACCTGCTCTGACTCGATTCTTCTACATCTGCAAAATAAAAACACCCAGAAGTTTCCTTTGGTTTGTGTCCGATGATTTCAAAGAGAGCCATGTCGTCCTCTGCACACTGACTAAACCCTAGAACTGGATCAGAACCGGGAACCTAAACAAGCATGAATCACGAAGCTGAGATACTCCAAAGCTTCTGGACGGACGATAAACGCTGAGTCAGCCATGATCCTCCTCGAAACACCACGAGCGTCACGTCATCAGCTCGTTTCTGTCTCAATGACTTAATGATGCACTTTAACTCATCAGACTGTGTCACAGCAGCGAGGTCACCGAGAAACTGACCGGGATTTATCTGCAGAACCCGTTTAAGATTAAAGAAAAGGACTTTTATTTGAAAGAAGTTTGATCTGTTTGAGTTTCCTCTTTGAGAAGCGTCTCAGCTGCTCGAGTTTAAAACGCAGCGAGTCTCGTTTGGAAAACAAAAACATTTTTGTTGGGTTTGATCAGCTTTAATTTGGCGGTCGTATCGGCAGCAGCAGCCGCAGCTCAGACAGATGCTGACTGTGCGTTCAGAGCGAGATGTCGTCAGTGTCACTGGAATATCATGAAAACTCATCAGAAAGAAAAAAAAGTTTCCATAAACTGAAACTATCGCTGCCGTCACTGTTTCCCTGGAAATGTCCGACAGCGTCGACCCGGCTTACATGGAAATCACTGAGCCTGTTACCGTGAGAACCATAAATGATAAATCATCCTCAGTTCATCACGTTTTATTGTTTCACGTCTCAGTTTGGAGAAATAAAAAAACATTTTTAGCCTTCATGCTCATGGAGCTGAAGAAGACTGTGAGCTGTGGCTGAAAGCTCAGGATGATAGTGAAGGATCTTTATTTAAAACAATAAAGAAGATAAAGAACAAAACAATAAACGTGTGATTTAGTTTTGTATCTTTCACAGATTTTTAATCGATTATTCAGGAAAAATGAAACATTTTCAAACTGGAAACAGCTTCGAAAAGATTTTTGTACTTTTTAACTTTGTCTCACTTTGTTTGTAGATTTAGTTTCAGAAGTGTAAAGTCTACAACGATACTATGAATGAAACATTTGATTATTTATATATAAATAATATCTTTCACATTCATAAGTGAGACTGAAGTTTATGCAGCTTAAACAACAACAACTTTAAAATCCAATAAATCTTATTTCAGACATTTTAAGTTCTGAACGTCACAATGAATTTATTAAGGACTTTTCCAAGGAGCTGCAGAAACTGTGCAGAACGTGAAGGTGCAAACACTGACTGATGGACAATATTAATATTAAACACAATAAACTCAAGAGATGCCGCAGACCTCCACTGTCAGGCCCAGAAATAAACGGCATACATTTCAAAATAAAACTGCAGACCTCCACTGTCAGGCCCGGAAATGCAAGGGATACATTTCAAAATAAAATTGTAAATTCATGAATGCACTTCCGGTTGAATCGTTTTCCTCAGAAATGAATTAATTAGTAAACAATGACATAAAATCTTTCAATTCCCGGTTTATATTTTGTTTTTATTGTAAACTTTTGTTTGGTCAGTGCACATTTTCTCTTAAGCTATTACTTCTGGTTATTATAGACACAGATTAAATTTTAAATATAAATATTTTAAATATTTATCATCACAGTAACAGTGTTACACACATTAGTGTCTGTAAACACTCAGCATTTTAAAAATACATACGTTGTTTTTGGTGCCTGTTTGTTTCCCAGATATATTAGTGTGTGTGTGTGAATGGGTGTGTAAGAGACATTAACATTAAAAATTTACTGTTATTAGTTTACGGGCAGATCTGCCACATCCAATATGGCGGACGCGTTAACATAATGCAGCAACGGACCAACCTGCTCAATGAGGTGTCTGAAAATGACCCTCTCAAAAAACTGTCACCTCTGGGCCTGACAGTGGAGGTGCTGACAGTGGAGGTGCCTGACAGTGGAGGTGCCTGACCATGGAGGTGTCTGACAGTGGAGGTGCCTGACAGTGGAGGTGCCTGACAGTGGAGGTGCCTGACAGTGGAGGTGTCTGACAGTGGAGGTGTCTGACAGTGGAGGTGCTGACAGTGGAGGTGCTGACAGTGGAGGTGCCTGACAGTGGAGGTGTCTGACAGTGGAGGTGCCTGACAGTGGAGGTGCCTGACAGTGGAGGTGCCTGACAGTGGAGGTGCTGACAGTGGAGGTGCCTGACAGTGGAGGTGCTGACAGTGGAGGTGCCTGACAGTGGAGGTGTCTGACAGTGGAGGTGCCTGACAGTGGAGGTGTCTGACAGTGGAGGTGCTGACATTGGAGGTGCCTGACAGTGGAGGTGCCTGACAGTGGAGGTGCTGACAGTGGAGGTGTCTGACAGTGGAGGTGCCTGACAGTGGAGGTGTCTGACAGTGGAGGTGCTGACATTGGAGGTGCCTGACAGTGGAGGTGCCTGACAGTGGAGGTGCTGTCAGTGGAGGTGTCTGACGGTGGAGGTGCCTGACGGTGGAGGTGTCTGACGGTGGAGGTGCCTGACGGTGGAGGTGCCTGACGGTGGAGGTGTCTGACGGTGGAGGTGCCTGACGGTGGAGGTGTCTGACGGTGGAGGTGCCTGACGGTGGAGGTGTCTGACGGTGGAGGTGTCTGACGGTGGAGGTGCCTGACGGTGGAGGTGCCTGACGGTGGAGGTGCCTGACAGTGGAGGTGCCTGACAGTGGAGGTGTCTGACGGTGGAGGTGTCTGACAGTGGAGGTGCCTGACGGTGGAGGTGCTGACGGTGGAGGTGTCTGACGGTGGAGGTGTCTGACAGTGGAGGTCTGCAGCCAGGTGCCTCTCGAATAAACTGCACACAGTCTGTTATTAGTTTTTAGCTTCTTCTTCATATTCATGAAGTTTTTTTTAAGCGAGAGACGTCATCCTGCTCATCATCATCATCACAGATGAGACCATCCTCGTCCTCTGGCAGCAGACTGCGCGTGGACAGCTCGTGTCCAACAGAACAAACGTCTCCTCTCTCCACACCTCGTCTTCATGTCACCAACTTATTTAAAACTAAAACTCTGCTGTGAAAAACTGGAAACTTACAGTGAGAATCTGATTTAACACTGTTTAAGTCAAAGTGTCCAGAAAGGTGATTTAAGGAGCCACATAATCTTTCCAATAAATCCACCGACATCACGACGGCTCCAGCTCCTCGCTGCAGATTACATCATTTTCCACACATGCACTGTACGCACGGCGTTATTCCTGCTGCTAATCTATCAGCACAATGAAAACAGAGCAGAGACAAACGTCTGCTGGCGACTCATCTCTAACGAACTTCCACTAAATGAGCCGGATCAGCAGCTGCAGCTCGTCCAGAGACAGTCAGAGCAAATTTAAAAAGTCCAGATTTATTTTTGACCCCCTGCAGAATCTGATAACGCACCATCGCTTACTGCCGCACACCTCGCTGCGTGCACGACGCCGCGAACACAGACAAAGTGTTTGAGTCTGTGTGTGTGAAACAACACAGACGGTCGCCATGGTGACGACACCTAAAGCTCTTTGTGTTATTACAGAGACACAATGAGAAACGTCTCGTTCAGTAACTAAGTACATTTAAAAAGTAGCTGAGATATTTCACTCTTCAGCTCGTGTTCGAACTTCTCTGTCATTTCCCTTTAACGATGATTCATGTATAAAACTTATATTTTATATTTAGACGGACACAGACTGTACGAGACTTCTTTCCTCTGCTGATCGCTCCTCGTTCATTAACCTCGTCTCAGTTCTTGGACTTTCTAAAGCAGCTTCGGTCACGTTGGGTTGTACCCGGGTCTGACGCTCGTCCTTCATGTGTCTGGCGAGCTGCGTTTTTTCCTTGGACGTCGTCGGTTTCATGAGAAATACTTGACACATATTTCATGTTGTTGTCTCGCTCGTTTTATTTATTGTAAAATCTGCAGCTCTTCTGTGGCTGAAGCTGATTTCAACTCGATCATTGTTGAGTTAAATCTGAAGCGTCTGACATGTCGCTGTTTGTTCTGTGCAACAAGCACAAACTCAGGCTCCTGTTCACCAGGATTCTAAAAAAAAAGATCAATGTAACAAAGACTAATGCAGGACGAATATATGAAATACTGAATCTGTCAAAAAGAAACTGGTAAGTATGTTTAAGGATTGTTAAAAAATATAAAATACAGAGAATTGAACAAATTTATGCAGAAATTTAAAAATATCTGAAGTTTGAAATTCAAACTTTCTGCAGACATTGTTCTCTTATTGTTATGCATTTAATATAATGTGAAATATAAAATATGTCAGTCAGTTTGCTCAGTGATTAAGGAAAGGTGTGTGTGTGTGTGTGCGTGTGTGTGCGTGTGTGTGCGTGTGTGTGTGTGTGTGTGTGTGTTAGAGACCTCAGGTGAGACTCATTGTCTCGTCAGTGTGAGTTGACTTAAGGAGGTGTCTCTGTCTCTCTCTGGTTCCCTCTTGAGTCTGTTGATCCGTTTGGGTTTTGTTCTTTCAGTTTTGGTTCGTTGGTTCCGGCTCGTTCTGTTTTCAGTCTTTTCTTTTCGTTTAGGTTTCGTGGGTTGTTGCAGGTTTAGTTTGGGGGTGGACTCTGGCTCAGTGTTCCCTCTCTCTCTCTTTTGTTTTATTGTTTTCTTGGGAATTATTTCGTTTGTTTTGAATTAATAAAAATTGTTTCAGTGGAAACTTTTGTCTTCATGTTTCCTTTCGATGTGTTTCGGGCCTTGCTCCTCGAGGTCCCATCGAAACATCCCACCAGTACCGTCGCCACCAGCTGGACACGGCGTGAACTGCAGGTGGTCTACATGCGGGTCGCCCTCCGCGTCCGTCTGTCTAAATGATGGACGACCTTCAGATTTTTCCCTCCTTGTTTTAAGAAATTCCACGATGGAGAGTGTTGTGTTAGCGTGACCCCTGAAGGGAAGATGGCCGGTCTGATTTCTGCAGATCCATCACTGTCGCGGTGATCACCAAACCTCCGGCCCTGCAGAGATGCATGCTGGTTAGTCTGGGAAACATCCGCGAGTGTTTTCTGTTTAAAGAGAGACCACTGACCACATTCACAGAGACGAGGTCGCTCTTTGTCTTTCAACAATAAAAAAAATCAGATGGATCAAAGTCCAAATTATAAAAATGGAAATTGAATATTGCCTGTGAATTAGATGAGCGCCTCAGGATCGACTCCATGAGTCAAAGTTCCTGAGAGTAATCGTTATAATATATTAAATTACAGTTTGAAAATTCACTTTGGTCGCCGTTGGAATTCTGACGGGATCGAAAGCAGAACCAGGTGTGAAGCAGCCCGAGCTGAAGCGTCTCCGACATGGAGCCGTGGAAATGTGGCATCGGAGCAAACAGCGTCAGAGAGTTTGTCTTCAGTCTGAGAGGAGGAAGTTGGACTTCATTCATCTGTGGCTTCATCACAGACGGACGGACAGGCCCAGGAAACATCTCTCCATTAAATGAATCGATAGAGACGTTCGTTTAATTGGTTTGAGTGTTTAAAAATAACTTTGTCCGTCCTGATTGAAACTCGAAACACCCGCAGCTCAGAGTCTGCTGGGTAGAAATCTGCATTCAGTCACGTCTGTCAGATCCAGCCGGTCAGATTAGCTCATGGGGTTGTGCAACTGCAATTATGGAAAGAAAATCTCTGGTTTTATATTCGCGGAGGCACCGCGGTCTGAACTGATAACTGAAGGCACAAAAACACGACGAGGTTTGAGGTCTTCTGCTGCCAGCGTGTGCATGTACAGACACTTTAAATAACTGATGCTTGTTACAGCTGGGCTGCAGTGCAGATGAATCATCCTAGACCAGATTCTCCTAGAGTTGCACGATACCCACGGTATACCCGGTACCCCGCGGTGCCAAATCATAACCGTCGCTACTATACTAGAAATTTTACACGACGGTACTACCATGGATTGCTATTACTCCTCCCGGCTTCTCACTGCATGCTACTCACTCGTAAACAAACCAACATGGAACCGCAACCGAACTACACAGCTGCTGAATGATTGGCTGTTTGCCTGTTACTGGTGATGTGATAGGCTGTTTCCGCACGCTGGGTCCGCCCGTCTATTAGCTGATTGGCTGTTCGTGTGTTTCTGCCGGCAAGCATGAACTCCATGAAGACAGCTCCGCTTCAAAACAAACAACAAGCTAAAGTTCTGTCTCGCCCAGACACGAGACAACACATGCTTAAAAAACAAACGTCCCTGTTTCAAACTAATTGGTACAAATACATTGCAGTTTATAAAAATAATAATAATAATAAAAAAAGGCTGCAGCATCGCGATAATACCCGGAACCGCGATACTTTGTCTGGTATAGTATCGTGGTTACTCATTTTAGTATCGTGACAACTCTAGATTCTCCACGACCCAGCAGTGAGGAGACGAAGGTTCACTGTTCAATGAGGATGAAAACGATGTGAATCAGATGCTTCGGTCTTCGCGGCCAACAAAACGCAACCAAACCCAACAACCACGACGCAGACGCTGCTCGCCACCAACTGTAGAATCTTTACGTCTGGTATTAATAAATATCAGGTACAAGGATGAAAGAAATGTCGGCAACGAACTCTGGAGTCGACACAAGCCGAGTAATACTAGTTATGCCGTTTGGATAACGCGACTCGTGAGGATCTTTACTCAGGAACTGAAGCCGACAGTTTCATCTTAGTGAGGAGAACTTCTTAGAAACTGTCTGAGAGGTGATCCACTGCATTCCTGTGTTTGTTCATGTTCGCGTGGCACAATACTGAATTTTTCCGGTGCTCAGCTGGGGATCGTATCAGCGTGACCATCGAACTATTTACGACACCGTTCACAAAGAGTTCGTCTAGACCGGACTCGTTATCTTATCATGTACCCAACATAAACTAATCCTTCTCCACACTTTACCCTTTTGAACAGTTTAGTTCTTGGCAGGGGAACCTCAGGAGACCTTAGACCGGAGTCTCTTCATTTCCACATCGGCCTGTTGCCTCTCCTGACTGGAAAACTATCATTGGATATCTCTAAAGTATAATATTTAAAGTCCAGGGTGAGCTTCTGTTGACCAAGAAAACAAAACTGGGACATCCAAAATTCCTCCGTCTTAAATTGTCTCCATTCAGCCTTTAATGAAATCATGGAGAAACGCAGCGATAGCATCAGTAACCGAACATCCTCCTCTGAACTGTGTCAGTCTCCAGTCCAGATTTTGATTTTCGCTGTTCGACAAACAGGATTTTCCAGCCCCAGGAGTCAAAGCGAAGGAATCAAAGATCGAGGTAATGGCTGCCACATGTGACGCTCCTCTCTCTGAAGGAAATGTTTGTGTCCTGGAGGAACCAGCTGCCTCACAGAGACTCTGCACGGAAAGACCAACCTGAGCCTCACTCAGAGGTGCAGTGCTGTCTGTACGCAGGTCTGCTTCACTGTTAACTTCAGTCTTTCATTTGCTCTTTAACTTTCTCAAAGTTATTCAGTTACTTTTGTTCCCTGACTTTAGGCTACGCTCACGCAGAGCCGGGTATGTTGAGAAACGAATATTTCCCTCCCTCCGTTTCCAAAATAACATCGTGCACATAGCATCGTTTTCAAAAAAGTCAACCCGCATAAATACGCCATCGAGCGCCGTCATGACTACGCCAAGCCTCTGGGTGGCATCGATCATCGTCATAGCAACAGGTAAACACTGGTCGCACTTCTGGAGCATCAGCTGCCTAAAACTCAGTTTATCTGAATTTACACGCAAACGCAAAACCGTAGTTTTTTCAGAATCTCTAGCCGGAGTTTTTAGAAAGATTCGATTTACTGTTTGTGTGTAAAAGATACAAACGAAGGGAAATGTCTCCGTTTAAAAAAATACCCGTGTAAACGGGGCCTGAGTCTTTCAGACAGAGCCTCAGCACAGTGAAGTGGCACCAGTATGAAATAATGATATTACAATGAACTGGGTCAGTAAATAGATGCAATTGGTTGTAAATTAGACACTTCACTGTGAGACAACGAGCCTCTGACGAAAAATAAATAAGACTTTTGTAAATTTAAATGTTTTAAAACTTTAGGACAATTTTCAAGGATAATTAAATCAGTGCTTTATAAGACTTTTCAAGCCCTGCACATACTGTACTCACCTTACACCGCTCAACTGCCAACTGAGCTGTTACTCAGAGAAATATTAAGATCTGGTCGGCGATCGCAGATCTCGACTTCTTCAATGTGGCGTCAGTGCAGCGGACTCCTTCCAGTCACGATGCTGGTGAAGCTGAAGGAAAACAGTTTTTACTGACGTTGAACCGTGACAAACGTTTAAATAATCTACAGATACTTTGGTTCAAGTTGAGACTGAACACAAGATGTGGACGACAACTAGGGCTGCCACGATTAGTCACGATAATGGGTGCGCCGACTAATTTAGCAGTCGGCGCACTGTTTGCAACTTTAAAGCAAGGAACAGTGAATCCCTGTGAATTTAGGGCGGTGTTGCAATTTTTACCAATCACCGCGATTTTTCCGCAACTTCTACCCGTGGGATTTGACTCTGCGGGTCAGGGACGGCACGGTACGGGAGGATTCCCTTCGTAGGACCTCTCCCCGGCGCTGGCCGACCATTCCACTGGGTACATTTCCTCTGTGGCGGCTCTGGGTCGGCTTGGAAATACTCATGGGCGAAGGTGGCTCACGGCTCCGCCCACGAGCTTTACAGCACCCGCCCCTCTCTGAGAGAGTCAATTTACGTATGATCTGATTAGTCGACTAATCGGAAAAATAATCGGTGATTAGTCGACTATCAAAATAATCGTTTGTGGCAGCCCTGACTACAACACAACCAGGTTAGACTCACCCCAAAGAGAAAGAAAGGGAGAGACGATGACGAGTCATTAATTAATTAAGCATAAAAACAGTGACTCAATTATAATGAGCAGATGAACAAGATACAGGACAGTCGTCTTTAGTAGTTCATTTGAATTTCAAGAACTTTTTAACCACCCTGTAAAAACAAGAGCCCATTTTCAAGGAGTTCCAGGACTTCATTTTTTAATACATGAGCTGCTAGAACTGAACAAAAGCATGAAGTCACCTCTCAGCAGTACACACTGACAGATTTAAGATGCATTCAAGGACGTTAGTGCTTGTTGTATATCATGTTCAGAGATCGAGCTGGCTCTTTATCCAAAATAACTTGGAATATTGTTTTGTAATGAGAACTGTGTCGGCCCGGCCCGGAGCAGAAAGCTGGTCCAGGTCTCTGGTGTTGGAGGTAAACTGCTGGCTCCTCTTCCTGCTGTTGTGTTTATGAGTTTTAGTTTACAGCTCATATAGGATTATACGGCAGCTCCAATAAACGCGGATATTAAACAAACAGGGAGCGTTTAACGGCTGTGCAGTTTGTCCATTATCATTTACGGCCCCCCGTCATAACCCGACAGACGTCTCACATTCCTGCGCGATCACGACACCGAGCCTGGAGACGGAGGCGACAAACTGCAGGTAAACGCTCTGCGGGTTTATTATCCAGTTAAATGTGGTCACAGTGATTACATTAATGATTTTACTTAATGAAAACTTTTACGTCTTCTTTCCAGAAAGAGAAACTGGCAGATCGAGAGCTGACTAATCACGTCACCCAAAATCTGAGCTCAGATCTCATCAGGTCAGATTCACGAGGGACTACGACTGACCCACTGAACACGGAGGATCAACGTAGAAATATATATTTTATATTTATATATTAGATTAGATTGAGGTTTTGACTGACGGGGTCAGCCTTGGTGGGGTTCGTTAGTGCTCCTAGATCCCACCCAGGCTAAAACACCTGAAAGAAAACCAAGAACCCTCGTGAATAAGAGGTGAAACATCTTCATGGATCTACAACATGGAGTCCAGTTGCTCCAGATTTGACAACCTGGAAATATTTCAGTTTTCCTCTGGGAACCGATCAACCAACCTGCGACCATAGAGCCACAACATCAACATCTACAATCTAACAGACGGTGTCTGTGCTCTGCAGAGAAACCGGCGGGGTCAGGGGTCGACTGATGGAGCTGTCAGCAGCTTCTTATCCTGCTGCTCCTGCAGACGGAGTGAAAAGACACATGTTGACCGAGACTGACGGAGAGAGCCGCCCCCCTTCTGGAAAACCCCCCTCCAGAGTCCAGAGATCATCAGTGAATCAGCCCTTCAGAATAAAAAACGTTGGGTTCACATGCGGAGCTCCGCCTCTGACCCGGGCAGCTGGTTCCTGGAAGACTTGGATCTCACAAAGTGTGAGCAGCACGAGTCTGATCCGACATGGATATTAATCACGGAGCATGAAATCCTGGAAACGTGACCGGCTGACTCTCCTGTCGATAAAACTCAAAATGAAAACTCATGCTTAAACATGAATATATTTTAAAAAACCTGCAGTTTGATTTTTGAAGTTATCATGGAAACATCTGGCTCTGTCTGCGGTTTGATCGACGCCCTCCTCACCTCCCACTGCCTGCATGTTGCAACAGTAACGTCCGAGTTAATAACCGATTACCCAAACCCTGAACTTACCGTCGCTAACGCTACGTCACAGCGAGCCAGACCTTTTCCAGGCACTGAAACCAAAGCACAGCGGCTTTATTAGAGCTGGTTACTGCTGACAGACTGAGAGTCCCTCAGGCTGTCTGTAATAAAACTATGTGAAGCAAAACAACGAGCTGATAGAGGCTAAAAGCTGCAGGATTACTGAGAATGCATCAAATGTTAAATTCTAAATATTTTGCATTTTTCATTGACTTCTGCAGACGCTGTCACGCCACCTTAGAACTTTGCATAAACGTCTAACAGAGGCAGCAACTAAAACTCGTTTACAAAGTTTTAGTTGCCTAAATTTAACCACGGAGATCAGAAATAACACTAAATGAGTGAAGCAGGTGGAAAATGTTAGTCTGCTGATCCGTGTTGGACTTTTCTGTCAAGTTGGGTTTTTGTCCTGTCTCGTCACTTCCTGTTTTATTTTGAAATTTACCTCTCCTCTCGTTTCAGGTCACTTCCTCATGTGTCACCGGTCTGATTGTCTCCACCTGTTCCCCATCACCCTGTGTATATATTGTCTGCGTCTCCCTTTGTCCCGTGCCAAAGTGTTTCGTCTCTCATAGCGATCACCCAAGCCTCATTTCATAGCCCACAGCGGTGCACAGAGTGTTATAGCTCCAGTGTTCTTTTGTTTTCTTCCTCGTATGAGTGATTTTTGGTTCTAACTTTTTAGTTTTTTATTTTGTTAATCTTAAATAGAGAAGTTTAGAGCTTTTTCCTCCTTTGGAGTGATTTTTTGTTTTCCCTAGTTTAGGCCTTTTTTTCATAGCCTCACTCTGTCGAGGGAATTTGTTGATCTGAATTGAGTCCTGCTTTGAGTCCGGGCCTGACATTTTCAAACTCAAACCACGTCCAGCAGCTCCTTTTTTTAGGTACGAGCTCCTCGTTTTATCTTGTCTTAATTGTGCAAATGTCGTGCGTTCACGTGCGGAGCGTGCAAAGATATTGACGTTTTATCTGTCAAATAATCAAATACAGACATGAACCGTGATATCGCACATCTCTAATAAACGGCTCGGACAGCTGGAAGCTGAAACGTTGGAGAGGCTTCATGTTTATTTAAGATTAAACAAGGACAAGAGAAAAAAAAGAAACTTTCAGCGCTGCGTCAGCCGCACATGAAGCGATCCCAGCATGAGTCCGGTCCTTACGTTACTGTTGATCCGAGTTCTTCGGGTTCACACGGTGAGCAGCGCGTTAGTCATGCTGGTTCCCAGAGTCACAGACCATAAAGCCTCCGTGTTGTACAAGTCCTGCACTCAGCGCTGTGCTGTGAGAAGCGGGTCAGGGGTGGGAGGCTTGTTTGGGTCAAACTCGCAGCGTGTTTCTTGATGTGGTTCAAAGTCGAGGCTGGAGTGTGTGGGTGTGTGTGGAGGAGGCATTACATCATCATCCTCATCCTCATCATCATCATCATCTCAGCAGATGTTTTTGGTTTTGTTATCTCACCCTGCAGCCGCAGCAGAGCCAAGGTCCGTTTCAGAGTTTGGTAGCGTCGGCTACTTTTCTTTAATTTGGTTAATTCAGATTTCACGTTTGTATCCGTCCTCGGATCTCCTGCAGTGTTCGCTCTCGTATCAGTTTCCAGCCTCTGATCGCGGCGGCTCTGTTTTCACTTACAGCCTCTCTCATCTTGTGTCATTACCCCCGTTCAGAGCAGCTATTGAAGTGATTAATGAGCTTCTTCTCTACCATTCGTCGGCCATTAGTGATGACTCACTCTCATCGGTGACAAACCTGCAGCTCCGTCCGTGGAGCTGGTCGGTATTACCTCAGTCCATCAGGGTGTGCCGGCTCGTACCGGCTGAGATTTGGAGTTATGTGTGAAATCTGACAGAATCTAAAGTTTCGACGCTGAAACTTTTATTGCTGTGTTGTTGGCTCCGGGGCGCCGCTCGTGTGTGTTTAGTTGCCATGCGTAGTGTGAGAGAAAACAACAACAGTGTGGCTTCCTGTCATCCCCACTTCCTCTCCTGGACTCGCTGCCAAAGGCTAACAGCCGACCTCCCAGAAGGAGCCGACTGCTGGGTCCCTGCAGACGGAGCTGACCCGGTCCAGAGGAGCGCTCTGACGGGGGGCGACACCTCGAGACCCCCCTGACACTGCAGCTGCATCGCAGAGCTGCCACGGCCTCTTGCTTTGCTTTATGTTTTCTCCTCCTGCAGGTCAGACAACAAAACCAATGCTGGGTCGACGTGAACTGATAAAATTCAGAAATCTGCATCAATTCTTAATTGTTTGAATCATTTGTGGGGAAAAAAGCAAAACATTGTCGTGTCTGAGCTTCTTAAATAGACGGATTTGTAGCTTTCCTGTGTTTGATTTCACTGTAAACAGGAAGTCTCTGAGTTCTGGACATGTGAGAAAACTCATGTTTGGACTCTGGGAAACTGTGACGAGCGTTTTTCACTGAACAACAAAATATTGGAGGAGAAGTTGTAATGTTTGCAAGACAAACATGGGAATCAAGAACCGGTTTCAGATTGTCTCGACCGCGTCGATTCTCTTTAGTGAAGCTGACAGTTGCCAAACGATGACGTCAAACCGAAGCGCTCAGGTCCAGAGCTTCATTCCAAGAAGACGGATGACAGGAGGTGTCTGTAAAATAAAAAAGGTGGAAACAACTCGGGTGTAAGCTCGTCTGTTGCTGAGGTTTAACATCCTGTTGGTGAGCTCAGCAGACTTTTCTTTGACCTAAATGAAAATGAACGCAGAACAAATATTCTCTGATTTCATCCGTGTATAATGATGAACGACAGATGCTGCTGCAGCCAGATCGACTCGCCCATCAGCTCCACGTTCCTCTCAGACAATAAAACAGTTTGTTCAGGAATCAATAAATGAAACAAGGAAACTTCCTCAAATGTTCAAAACTTTATTCAAGCATCAGAGGCTCGTTCTGAGGTAACAAAGCGAGAAACTCTTAAGATGCAATCTGTAATGCAACAATAAATAAATCTGAATGAGATCTGACTGTGACGCAGCGCAGTGCACAGTCCACATGACGTGTTTTGCAATCAGCGTGCAGAGGTATATGTTCTTTATCAGATGCTTCCTGCTCAGCAGACAAACTCTATTTGCGTGTGTACAAGCTCGTTATCCGGCTTCACAATCACACACGTCAGCGTTTTCATATCCGTGAGCTGGACGGGGGGAAAAGTTACACAACAGAAATCTGCAACACTTCATGTAAATACAACAGACAAACAGATACAAACACGGCGTACGAACGAGAGCGGGTCAGCGCCGGTTCAGCAGCAGTTATCGGTGTCATCACCAGCGTAAAATAATTTGAACAATCAGCGCAGGATGTGGGGTCATGTGGAGACAGAGCTCCATGCAGCAGGTGCATCAGTCGAGATGACTTGAAAGATGAATGTCGAGAGACCCGTCTGGAAAATCGTGGCCAAACCCAAATACGTCTGACAGCGAAATGATCAAAATGAAAAGAAACCAAACTGCTGGCAGAACATTCTGTCATCGACCTTCACCCTGAAATCTCAGGTCTGGATCGGCGACTCCAAAGACGTTTTTACGACGTCTTTAAACGTTTTTTATTCGCAGATATTTACGCGCTCTTCTTTTGTTTGTCCGGCTCGTGGAGGACACACCTGGGAACGAGTCGGAGATCTGTGAGTTATAAATAAAGAAACGAATGAAGGCTCGGCTCCCGCCCACACTCTGATTAAAGAGCATGCAGATATCAAATCTGCCTTTTGCTCTGACAACCTCCATCGCTCTCATGCCGGCGGAGGAAAACAGCTGTTTGAGCATGAAGCATAGTCATTTAAAAGCGATGCAGGAGTCGCAGTAAATGCCAGATGTTGCACTTCTCTACCCACCGTGCATTGATTAGCGTCTCTGGGATGACGCATAAAAAAACTGAAGCTGCAGCTGCAAACATTCACACAACACCTCATCTCCGATCAGAACCAAGAGGAGCGCTGCACCAACATGTAACCGAGACAACAGAGTCACCCCCGCTGACCCGAGTGGAAACCTGGTGTCATTTTGCGCGACCGCATCTGAAGGCAAAGGTGAAAAGTCAGACACCAAACAGGCGTTTTTCTGGGAGGTCATTTGTCGGACCAAACACGGCACGAGGTGGGTCGGTCTCCAACGATCTGACACGTGCTTTGAAACAAAAAGTCTAAACTTGAGTTTGAAGCACTTTCATACACAGATAACATCATCGTCGCGTTGAAGTTCAAGTTATGTAACTTTACATTTAAACACAGAACAGCCAGTTTGATAATTAACTGGGAATTTTCAAAGAAAAACTGAAGCTCGGCCCTTTAACAGGGAATTTAAATATAGTAAGTAAAAATATATTTTATCATAATCTGGAGTTAAACAACCAGATTTCTGCAGGTCCACTTGAATCATCACGTGCACGCAGCTCACTGCTTCCTGCTTCCTGCAGGCCTGTCCACTTCTACCCTGTTAAAATGTTTTTTTAATTGTTTTATTTTGCATGTTTAGCTTCATGTTTGTTTATGATCCAGTTTGTTTCAGTTACACACAATTTAATTCACGTTAAATTCCCATGAAGTTTCCACAATATTTCCACAATTCTCCAGTTTAACCTTGCGTGGAAAAGTGGAAAGTTTCTGAAAAATTTACCGTAAACTTGCTGCCCCTTTGCAACCCTGCACATGTCCTCATGTATTATCACTCAACCGGTTTCTTACCCGGTTATTTAACGGACTATCATCGTGTTTTGAATGACGACAGATGAGTTGTTGATTTTTATAAGCTCATGAGTCGCAGTCTGAAGTTCTTTCTCATTGTTTGGACTTGTGCATTCAGCATTAACATTAATTAGCACTGCCTGATTTAAAGAGAGGACTTATGGGTAATTTTATTGTTTCCTCAGAAACTAATAAAAAGCGTTTTTATGTATCTGATGTCGTCTCAGGTCAAACAGTTGTTGATCATCATGATCCCATCAGCAGGAATCAGCGAGACTGAGGAGGTGAACTACGAGGCGGTTTAAGAAGTCCACGTCCTCACAGACCCTCATTGTTCCTGTACCTGCTGTGACTTCTTTCTGCAGCACACATGGTCCGGCTCATTAGTTCAGCGTGTTCACACGTTGGGATAAATTCTGCTCTGCTGTTATTTACACGGCGGGTAAACATGTTCGCTCTGCGCCGTGTGGGAGCGCTGGCTGCACGCCGCCCACAGGGAGGCAGAGCGCTGGCTCACATGACCCGTGTTGATGTGGACTCGATCAAACAGCGTGAGAACACCTGTGTGAGCCCGGCACACACACACACACACACACACACACACACACACACACACACACACACATAATACCATGTCAGCCTGAGACAAATAGAGACAGATGAACAGCTTGTCAGCCACACACACGTTTGTATTGCTTTGCTTGTAAATATGTTCAATCAACCTTCTAATGTTTCATTTACTTAATTCCTACATTTCCCAGAAGGCCACGGTAACCCGTCAGTCATCTGATGCCTTCAAGTGGTTTGGTGTTTACCAGACGAGCCGTCGACGCGACCCGCTGATGTGACCGAGTCACAGCTTGCGAGCTGCGTAGATTACTTTAATTAGCGCAGTTTTTTTTTAGACTCTTCGTTGCGGCTCGTTAGTGAATCTGCTGAACTCGGCACATGAAGCCGCGTGCGAGGATCTGGATGCACTTACGTCTGTTGCTGCTCTTTAAACCGGTTTTATGTGGCGGCCTTGAGACAAACAATGACGAGACACAAGAAGCCAAACAAGCCTACGTATGTTTTGTTCTCATGATTGAGATGACGTGATCCCTCTGTAACTCACCGGGGACTAGTTTTATTTTGAAAGGTCATGATGGAGTCTGATTTCCTGTCAGCTCGAGCTGCTCTGTGCTTCAGGCTTCTGAAACATGCCGAGGCGCTGCCGACCCGAATAGCGCAGATACTGTATCACTGCAGCCTCTGGGGCAGATGAACCGTGATAAGCTGCCGCAGACGACTCCATGCAGCTGCCCTGCACGTTAGAGAGACTTTCATTGGATTATAAGAAACCCTGAAGCTGCAGAAAGAGCAACACAAGCAAAACTGCAGCTTGAAACAACAAGAAGACGGGTCGGGTCATTCGAGGGCCTCAGAACCAGCAGGGCCTGGTTCTGTGCATGAGCGACATGGACTCAGGACTGTAGTCCTGTTCTCACTCAACACATCTGCATGCTGTTATGTGTTCATGTTGCTTTGGGTTTGCAGCAGTCGGTGTCACATCGATGGACAGCACGGAGGCATGTTTCTGATGACGTCCTGATTCTTTAATCCATCAACGCTCTGATGGAGCAAACAGCTGCAGCAGACCACGGAGCAAACCCGTGGACCCCGACCCGTCACACCGGCACCAGCCAGCAGCCCGAGCGGTTCATGACCTTGCACTCAGATGTAACTGAGCGTTTCTCGCTGCTTAACGTCGTCATGACGACTCGATAGAGACAGATCAGAGTGAAATCAGCTGGTTCTGACCTTAACTGAACTTCCAAAGTGGGACGAAGATGCCGGACCTCAGACGGTCCAAACCATGAACACCTGAGTTTATATTTCTGGTGTCTCAGCAGCCACAGAACATCATCGAGCTCCGAGCGGCACCTGAACGTCTGCGATGTTTGAGCCTGAAACTCAAATCCAGTTTCATGAGGATAAAAATAAACGCTGACCTCTGACCCTGTTCACTTCATTACGTGTTCTTTATTATCACTGTTAAAAGTCGGCGACCCGTGAACGCCCGTTTGGTGTCAGGGTGACGTTTGTGAGGCTGCATGCCGTTTTACTGCGTCCTGCATGTCACACTTTGAATTTTATTGGCTGAAAAAAAACTCTGACTGCACCAACACGGACTCGGCATGTATGTGAACGTATGTAGGTGACATTCAGGGCGAGGTGAGGTGAAATGCTTTGCTGTGGTTGGCTGAAACCTTCCTGCCCGTGCTGTGATGGAGCTCAGGATAACACGGATGTTCAGTGCCAACGTTAACTACGTCGGCCTGCCAGTTATTCTGCAAGAATTATCTGAACGAGACTTTCAAACAGCATTTAGATCATCGTGGAAACAGATGGCTGAAACTGAATTTGTTGATTTGCTTCAGACGTGGCTGTGATCCATGAGAGAGCCTGTAAACGACCTTCAACCCCGCGAGGCTGCGACGGGTTTACAGGTCAAACGATGAACTGCAGTTACTTATTAAAACTGATCACCGCTCTGTGATTCAGCCCAGAGTCAAAACAGAATAAGTCAGAAAATATTAAAGCAGAGTTTGTGTTTTACAGTCAGTGCTGGCATGAGAGTGATGAAGCACGCCCACGAGTGTGATGCTGGGATTATACAACAGAAATATGATCTAAATCAGCGCCGGTCCTGGCCACATTAGCGCATTTTACTTGGTGGTTCACTTGGTGGTTCACCTGGTGGTTTACCTGGTGGTTCACCTGGTGGTTTACCTGGTGGTTCACCTGGTGGTTCACCTGGTGGTTCACCTGGTGGTTCACCTGGTGGTTTACTTGGTGGTTCATTTGGTGGTTCACCTGGTGGTTCACTTGGTGGTTCACCTGGTGGTTCACCTGGTGGTTCACTTGGTGGTTCACTTGGTGGTTCACCTGGTGGTTCACCTGGTGGTTCACCTGGTGGTTCACTTGGTGGTTCACCTGGTGGTTCACCTGGTGGTTCACTTGGTGGTTCACTTGGTGGTTCACCTGGTGGTTCACTTGGTGGTTCACCTGGTGGTTCACTTGGTGGTTCACCTGGTGGTTCACCTGGTGGTTCACCTGGTGGTTCACTTGGTGGTTCACCTGGTGGTTCACTTGGTTTGGTGGTTCACTTGGTGGTTCACCTGGTGGTTCACTTGGTGGTTCACCTGGTGGTTCACTTGGTGGTTCACCTGGTGGTTCACCTGGTGGTTCACTTGGTGGTTCACCTGGTGGTTCACCTGGTGGTTTACTTGGTGGTTCATTTGGTGGTTCACCTGGTGCTTCACTTGGTGGTTCACCTGGTGGTTCACCTGGTGGTTCACCTGGTGGTTCACTTGGTGGTTCACCTGGTGGTTCACTTGGTGGTTCACCTGGTGGTTCACTTGGTGGTTCACCTGGGGGTTCACCTGGTGGTTTACTTGGTGGTTCACCTGGTGGTTCACCTGGTGGTTCACCTGGTGGTTCACTTGGTGGTTCACCTGGTGGTTCACTTGGTGGTTTACCTGGTGGTTCACCTGGTGGTTCACCTGGTGGTTCACCTGGTGGTTCACCTGGTGGTTCACCTGGTGGTTTAGTTGGTGGTTTACCTGGTGGTTCACCTGGTGTTTCACTTGGTGGTTTACCTGGTGGTTCACCTGGTGGTTCATTTGGTGGTTCACCTGGTGGTTCACTTGGTGGTTCACCTGGTGGTTCACCTGGTGGTTTACCTGGTGGTTCACTTGGTGGTTCACCTGGTGATTCACCTGGGGTGTACTTAGTTACATTCCTAACCACACCCATCACTCGTCTCTCCTCCTGTAAAGTCTCAGCTTCCTTCTGTTCTGGTTCTCCAATGAGCTCTGACCAGGTGACTCCTACACCTGAGAGGTGAAGCTCAGGTGATCGCTGCTGTTCTTAAAGCGTGCACGATGAACATTCCTGTGGGTCTGCACAGTGAGAGGAAGCAGTAAATCAAACTGTGAAGGATCCAGTAGAAAGAGCACTCGTGTTGTTCTGTGATAAAGAAACATTGGATCTTTTCATTGAGATGACACTGACAGCTTGTTTGAGTAATGACGGAGCTCGGGCTGCGTTCACGAAACATTAGTGGAGCGTTCAGCGGCTGAGCCAGATCTCTCCCCCAGGACAGGGTGGAGAGCAAACTGAGCTAAAAGGGAAGTAAACACTGGACTTTAATGCATCAGGTGGAGCCGGGATCGATGTTGGTGCTGCTGGACGTGAAAACAGACACAGTCAGAAATATCAGTTTATACAGCAGGAAGCAGAATGCTGCTTCCACATTTCGACACAGATATTGATCGGCATTTGCAGTAACCAATAACTGAGCATGCATCACACCCCGTCACTGTGCAGCTGGTGTCACCGTCCAGTGAGCATGGCTGGACCCGGTGCAGAAACAGCCTCCGAAACCAGCCGGGCTCTGCTGCCGGGTTTGGCTCCTGGGCACGCACCGGGACATCTGAACCTTCACTACATAATAAAGTCTCACTCAGCGTAACTATTATCTATTTATCCGAGCTGTATATCACACAGTCCGGCTACAGTGCTGATTTATGATCCGTGTGTGTGCACCAGGCGTCTCAGCAGGAGCAATGAGCTCATTAAGCTTTTAAACCTGAGCCTCCCTGGCTCCCGTACAGAGATGTTGTTAAGCCGAGTACAAGCTAAAGGTGGAAGCGTGGCGAAGGTGGCCAGCCCGGCGAGCCAACAGCTGCTTCACATTGAGCCGGCGAGTGACGCTGATGAAGCAAGATGGCCGTGCCACAGAGCGGGAGCAGATCCTCTGACTTTACACTTTGTGTTTCCAGAGTGGACATGAGGTCAGTGGAAACATTTAGCTGTTTAATGAATGGGCCTTTCTGAGCGGGGATCCCTCCTCCCCTCAGCTGAGGCACGATGCAGCGGAGTTACATTTGATACGTCGTGAGGGAGTTATTAATCTGTAATCCTGCTAAACTGTTCTGTTGTTTGGAAAGCAGAGTTGTTTGTTTGGTGTCTAAGATACAATAAAACATGCAAACATACGAGAAGACATCTTTTTGATTTAAAACTGTAACTACAGTTTTTATAACTAAGGCCCCGTTTACACAGGTATTTTTAAAAACGGAGACATTTTCCTTTCGTTTGTATCTTTCACACGCAAACGGTGAATTCGCCTCTGAAAACGAATCTTTCTAAAAACTCCGGCTCGAGTGGAGATTCTGGAAAACTACGGTTTTGCGTTTGCGTGTAAATTCAGATAAACCTGTTGCTATGACGACGATCATGGAAGCGTTCAGGGTAGCAGTCGCATTTATTCTGGTGCAAACACTTTTCATGTGTTTGCATTTGCATCATGTCGATGACCGGAGACGAATGAGGACTCGGAGGTCAGCAATTCTCCCACCTATTCGAAGACCCAGTCGCCGTCACCGCCAACGTCGCCGGTTTTGGGTCCGACCCGGGCTGACTGCTGTCTGGTGGGATAATTTTGATGCCGCCCAGAGGCTTGGCGTGGTTATGATGGCGCTCGATGGCGTATTTATGTGGGTTGATGTTCTTAACATACCCGGCTCTGTGTGAACGTAGCCTTAGACTGAAGCAGTGAAAACAATCCATCCATCCAACAGGGACATACCTGGACCCCTCAGCCACCACGATACCTGCGTATTTTATCACATTGCACACAAGCTAAATGACGTAACATTCGAAATCATAGGAAAACCCTCCAGGTGAACAGGTTAAACATTTTAAGAATAGAATAGAATAGAATAGATCTTTATTGTCATTGTCACAGGTACAACGAGATTGAAAGTGCTTCTAGTTAGTGCCATAAAATCCTAGCCTTAAAGTGACTAGTGATAACTAGAATAAATAAGAATAAAAATACCTGAGGCATTAAAATGTACTAAAATAAATAAAATTAACATATGCTAAAATCTAAATAAATACTAAATATGCTAAGAGGAGCAAACACCCATAACGTAAAACATTAAAACATTGTGCACATTATTTTTTAGCACCGTGGCTATTGCAGTTGGATAAAAACTGTGTTTGAGTCTATTTGTTCTGGCACCAATTGCTCTGTATCTTCTGCCTGAAGGCAGCATTTTAAACAGCGGGTGACCAGGGTGTTTTCTAGAAGTTTTCTAAATGTTTCAGTTTCAGGGATTATCTCATTAAAAATGTTAATTTGTGGATAAATCGACTCCATAAATCAGAAAACATTGTCAACAGACATAAAAAAAATAATTTTCTCCATGTTTTTATGAATCAAATGTTGAATAAATGTGACACGTGGAAGGTTTGGAGGACGCGCGTGCAGCTGAAGTGAAGATTTGTGGCTGAAAGAAACTCGGTCACCGCGACACTTCCCCGGTTCATTACTCATCACGAGTTTTAAGATGTTTAAATATGCAAATGAGGTGTAACTGCTGAAATCCGCACACAGACACAAAGTGAAGTCAAACACTGAAACGTGGGCTGGGTGTTTTCTCAGAGTGTCAGGGAAGCAAAATAACCCAAAGTGAAATCTGTTTTCATTTTTGAACGTGACAGTGATTGACAGCTCGGGGTCAGAGCTCTTTGTTAGCAATGCAGGAGAGGTCAGAGGTCAAGTGTCTGTATTTGTTTAGCCTTTATCTAAACGTGTGTGTGTGTGTGTGTGTGTGTGTGTGTGTGTGTGTGCTCTCTGTCAGCACCACCCTGCTCCACACTCGGTTCGGTTACACCCATGAAATGCAGCCACGGGGCTGTGATGCAAACATCCAATCACGAGGCAGCATTTGGGATCATTCTTTGTTTTGGAACCAATAACATTTCAGCTGACACTTCAGATGAAAGCAGAATTATTATTAGAAATGATCCAGACATGGATGGATATTATGGACCAGCTTTAACCTAATGTTATATAACACTGTAAACAAATGGTTGTGATTATTTCACATATTTGAACCACATGCTTATTTAGAAACAATTATTTGTTTTATTGTATCATATGACATCAGTTGGCTCAAACATCTTATGTAGCAGCTTTTTTTTTTGTCCAAGACGAATCTCCCTTTGGGACCAATAAAGTAATCCTGAATCTCGAGTGTTTTTCGAGGGGCCTAAGTAGGAACAAAAACAATGGAAGGCCGATTATCATAACTGATAAATTCAACTGATTTGTTTCTCTATGGCAGGGATTTAAAAAAAACATAAACGAACAAAAGAAAAGCATAATTCGAAACATTAGACAATAAAAACGTTCTGTCACAGTCGGGTGAACGGTGAAAGTTTTATCAGATGAATGTTCCCAAAGTGATTAAAAACTGACTTTATTGGACCGGATCGGTGTTGGAGCAGCTTGTTGCAGTCACAGCTGCTCCGAGTGGACGTGCCTTTAAATGCTTTGGGTCACAAATCTGAGGTTTCACAAATTTGTAACTTTTTAAAATAGATTTTTTAGTGAAATATTGAAATCGTTCGTTCGTTCGTTTTCTTCCGCTTATCCGTGGTCGGGTCGCGGGTTCAGCAGCTTCAGCAGGGAGGCCCAGACTTCCCTCTCCACGGCCACTTCGTCCAGCTCTCCCAGGGGGACCCCAAGGCGTTCCCAGGCCAGCCGAGAGACATAGTCCCTCCAGCGTGTCCTGGGTCTTCCCCAGGGCCGCCTCCCAGAGGGACGTGCCCGGAACATCTCACGTCCAGGAGGCATCCTCACGAGATGCCCGAGCCACCTCAGCTGGTTCCTCTCGATGCAGAGGAGCAGCGGCTCTACTCTGAGCTCCTCGCGAATGGCCGAGCTTCTCACCCTATCTCTACGGGAGAGCCCAGCCACTCTGCGGAGGAAGCAGCTCATTTCGGCCGCTTGTATTCGCGATCTCATTCTTTCGGTCACTACCCAAAGCTCGTGACCATATTGAAAATAATATTGAAATGAAACCAGATATTTCTCTTTGGTGGAAGTGATTTCTCAAAAAACATTTAAAGCATGACAAAGACATGACCAGTGATTTCAACCTGTTGGACTCAGACTCCTGCTAAAAACAAACTCTCCATTGTTTTTGACATCTTTTCCTCGTGTGTTGAATCTCACCGACATCGCCGAGAGCTTCTTCCTGCGTCTCTAATTCAACACTGCTCGACACAATATGTTTCAACTTACGTTCCCATACATCGCCCCAGGGCTTTACAGTAAGACTTTCCAGGTTGTCACTGGAAACCATTTTCAACATGTAACAAACATGAGCAGCAGACAGTAAAGTGTGCGCCCCAGAAGTACAGTTATACAGTCGGACTTTAGCGTCTAGGCTCCGACCTCATCACTCCCGTCGGGTCTGTATGCATAGAGATACTGAGGGGTTATGAGCAAACATAACCTAAACAAAGACTACAGGTGGGTGCTGGCCTGCTATGTCTGTGTGCTACGTCTTTTCTAGGAGTTTCGGCAAACGGTTTTGCCACAATCGCCAAAAACGAAGCCAGACCCCCAGCAACAGCCCACTCGTCACTCAAAGATTATTTTCTAGTACTGGATTTTCTGAGCAGTGTCAGTAATAATTCATGAGGACGACGGGGCCAGAGTCACGCACACTCAAAGTTTCTGTAGAAATGTTCTAGTGCTGCTGTTATGAAGTTAAACTGTTTAGAGCCCATGAGCTGCATTCCATAAAACACGTGTTTGCGTTTTAAATAAAGTTTAATCATCGTGTTTATTGCTGTATTTATCTTCTGACATGAAGTCCATCTGAGTCTGAATCTGTCCGCAGGGAAAGATCCAGTCGACCCGGTTCGGTTCAGTGAATGTGACCCGCTGTCAGCTCACCTGAGTCCGGACTCCCGGAGCTCCTCTAGCGGTGGAAACAAGCTTATTGTCCCGGTAACAGCGGAGTGTGTGTCGGCCTTCAGGCGGACGGTGTGGCCGTGTTGGACCGAGTCTGTACCGGTTCAAAGCAGAGCAGTGCACGGCGCATTTCACCGCCTCATTTGCATACGTGGCCTGAGAGGAAGACCACTGGACTGAGGAACAAAATCAGTCTCTTTGAAAACACAGAGAATGTTGAGACAACACAAGACACTGTGGTTGAAGCAAGAAAGAAAAAAGCGCTTTATCAAACTGTAGGAAACTTCGAGATCACCGCAAACAAAGCTGAACCTGAAGTCCCTGTCGCTCTGGTTGAGCCTTCGATTGACTCAGACGAGGCAGCTTTGGTCGAAACAGCCAGTCAGGTTGACACCACCACAGTGAGAGCTGCACCTGAAGTCCCTGTCGCTCTGGTTGAGCAGTCAAGTCACACAGACGAGGCCGCCATTGACCAAGTCCAGACTATTGAGCAGGTCCTAAATATTGAGACCACAGAGACGGAGCAGAAACTCTCTGAGGACATCGACAAGAAGACGAAAATGTTGGAAGATGAAGTCAGCAACAGACAAGCAGCTACCGGTGACATAAATGTCAAACTGTCCGACCTCGAGGACGTGAAGGTCAAACAGGCCCTGACCATTGATCAGCTGAAGACGGAGCTGCAGAAAGAGAAAGACTTGCATGCTGAGCCGATGCTGAGATCCACGGAGATTAAGAAGAGGAAAAAACCTTCACTCTGGAAACGCTTCAAGACATGGCTCACTTCAGGCTTAAGAAGAAGGAAAACAGAAAATCAAGAGGGCAGAAGAAGCCTTGACAATTAACACCTCAGCTCTCTTCCCAATCGATCGACCACCAACTGTTATGAGGGTTTTCTCCAGGTGCTCTGGTTTCCCCTCCAGTCTAAAAGACGTAAAAAAAACAACAACAAAAAACGGCCGAACAGTAAATAACCCAACCACAAGTCCACCAGGAGCTGGTTACTGCCTCTTAAAGGAGGCTTGTCTTTGCCTTGTTGGGCCTCTTTTATCACATGTAGGTTTGTGATGTAGAGATAATGTTACAGTGTTACAATGTTCATGGTAGAGTTCTGTGATTTCCCATGGTCTGTGAATGCGTCTGAATGAATGCAGAGCGAGGGGGCGGGGCAGCAGGTGAGAGAGCGCACCTGGGTGAGTCAGGTGTGTGACGTACGGCGCACGAGCGAGGTTGATGTGAGACCGGGACTGTTCAGTTGTTTCAGTTGTTGTGTCGGCGTGGTTCCGTTCATGTAAAATCTACAAAATGTGTAAAGCTACTTTCCAACGGTGCTGAACTGTCTCACCATCTGGCCAGAGTCTCACCATTCAACACCTTAAGATCTCTGCTTAAACACCCCCCGGGGCCGGACCCCTTCTGACTACATCAGTTAAACATCTGGACGGTAGACTGAACCGGCACCAGAGACTGAACCGGCACCAGAGACTGAACCGACACCAGAGACTTCCTCATCATCTGTGAACGCCAGACCAAAACCAGCCACAGCACCACCGGGGATGAGGTCAAGAACAGACATCCACATCCGACACCAGAGGCACTGATGGAGGTTACCATCGCCCGCCAAACGCAACCATCTGTGAAGGGACGACTCAGGCTGTGAGATGTGGTTAAAAGCTCCTAATGAAAACATTTGCTTCAGTTTTCACCATTGAAACAATGAATTGCAATTTTCTGGTTTGGGCCCCCTGGGGTCTGCACAAAGAAGCTGCTTTATCCAGTTATACGTCAGCATCTGGCCTTCATAGACTCTGCGACTGACAAATAGTTAAAGTTTGAATATATGTTGCATTTTGATATGAGACGCTTTTATTAGATGTTAGACGATGACATTAAATAACCCTGACAGCAGTGTGAATGCGTGAGGTTATATGAACACTCAATAAACACGCACAAATCTGCGTGTGCAGTCCAGGCAGCATTAGACATTAGTTATAATTTGCTTGAAAGTCAATAAAAAACAATATTTAACAGTGTGATTCTGAGTCTTTGGACCTGGCACTGGGTTTTATCAGCTATTATTGGGAGTGATGCTGCTTTGACCTACAGTACAGAAAATGGTTTCACTGAAGCCAGGACCTCATTAGATGGAGATTAATCTGGCAGAAGAGACCCTGAGAAGGTTTAATGGATCTGCCCGAGTGCTGGTAGCACAATGGAAAACAAGGAGACGGTTTACAAGCTGCAAAATACTCCATTGTATAGAGACCATGGATGTTTGGGGATAATGAAACTGATTTAACCGCTTTGTGTTTTCAACAGAATTCAACACAAAGGTACCAACTTTCTCTGTAACGTTGGGCTCCGAGTACGATCATGTTAGCTGAGTCTGTTAGCTGATGTTAGCTCAGTCTGTTAGCTGATGTTAGCTCATGTTAGCTGAGTCTGTTAGCTGATGTTAGCTCAGTCTGTTAGCTGATGTTAGCTGATGTTAGCTCAGTCTGTTAGCTGATGTTAGCTCATGTTAGCTCAGTCTGTTAGCTGATGTTAGCTCAGTCTGTTAGCTGATGTTAGCTCATGTTAGCTGAGTCTGTTAGCTGATGTTAGCTCAGTCTGTTAGCTGATGTTAGCTCATGTTAGCTCAGTCTGTTAGCTGATGTTAGCTCATGTTAGCTCAGTCTGTTAGCTGATGTTAGCTCATGTTAGCTGAGTCTGTTAGCTGATGTTAGCTCAGTCTGTTAGCTGATGTTAGCTCATGTTAGCTCAGTCTGTTAGCTGATGTTAGCTGATGTTAGCTCAGTCTGTTAGCTGATGTTAGCTCAGTCTGTTAGCTGATGTTAGCTCATGTTAGCTCAGTCTGTTAGCTGCTGTTAGCTCATGTTAGCTCAGTCTGTTAGCTGCTGTTAGCTCATGTTACCTCATTTTAGCTCAGTCTGTTAGATTACAGAGTTTATGATGGACACTGAAGTGAACTGCTGACAGCTGTAGCTGCTGTTAGCTCAGTTCACGGGTACCCGTTGCTCTGAGCTCACCGCCAAGATGATGAACTGAGTGTGGAGTATGGACTACCAGGAAGAAGAAGAGGAGGTAACCAGGCTCAGTAGCCTCTATGGACATGATAGCAGAGGAGAAGAGTAAATGTGGGACTGACTTTTAGTGGTTGGTGAGAGGTTATGTTAGCTCAGTCCGTTAGCCAGGGCTGCCCAGACTGTGAGCTCAGAGTGTGTGTTTAGTGTTTGTACCACAGGCTTACCACTGGGAAAAAGAACAACAAGAAGAAGAAAAGGTTTTTTCAGGCCCGGTAGTCAGCAGCTTCTACGGACATAATGGCAGAGGAGAAGAGAGCGAAGAGGACGCTGATGGAGTTGGACTCTGAGAGCCTTGAGCGTGGCTCTGGCTGCACTGTGTCGTGTCTTTGGTGTGAATCCGTCTGCATGTTCATGGAAAGCTCACATGCCGACTCAGCAGCCGTCCTCTGGAAAATACATAAAACAACCCAACATCGCAGATTAAAGGAGATTTTCTAACCGCTCACTCTCATTATGTCAGTGTCAGCGTCTGGCCCCGGCCTGCTCTCACACTATAGATATGTACATCAGTGTGAACGGTGATTTTAGGGGTCGTTCAAGACTGACGTCACTTTTATTGTATTTTTATTTTATTGGATTCAGATCTTGGGGAACAGTCCTAAATTAAAAAATTCCTGAATAAACATAATCAGGCAGCCGAGATTTAAGAAGCAGAATGCCTTTCAACAAATATCTTTTTTATATGTGTAATTAAATGTAAATTACCTTATTTATGTTGAAAAAAAACATCTGGGTCCTGGTTTTATTCCACCTTTTACTTTTGACAAGACATTAGTGAAATTCCATCCCGACGTTTAAAAGCCTAAATATAACAACGAAGGAAAACTTTTTTATTTAACACGCAGGGTCTTAACGAGATATTTGCAAGATTGGCAATTACTTTAAAGCTTAATCTTCTGTAAGAAAAAACAAGTTATTAGTCGCAAATTCAGTGTTAAATTGTTTAGATTGTGCTACCATATGTGATGACATGTGAATTATGACAGCTGAACACGTGAACGTGGAAACCATGGGCATTACTCTGCGGCTCGAGCAGCCTCCACTCTCTGAAACCTTCAGTCTTTCCACCAGATGTTGAACTTGGCTGCAGGGATTTGAACCTATTCAGACAGAAGAGCTTCAGCGAGGTCCAGCTCTGATGCTGGGTGATCAGGTCTGACTCAGTCCCAGAGGTGTTGAACGGGAAATCTGTGGAAAATTATGAAGATTATGGATCTGACTTTGTGGACATTGACATGTTGGAAACACACATACTTTTGTTCATATAGTCTAATGTTTTAAAAAAAGGAAGTTTATGCCTTTTTACTTTTCTGCACTGGCGCTCAATTACATCAATAATTTATTGAACACAAACTATTTACTACAAACTGCAAACCATCAAGAGCTCTATATAAAATGTGGCTTTGATTTGATGCGAGGAAAACAAATAAATCCCTCGAGTTTCTTTGAAACAAACACGACGCAGCTGGTGGAAGAATTTCATCCGTTAACGACGCCTCGGTGTGGCATCGATATATCGTCATTACATTATTAGAAAGGACAATAAATTAAGATTAAAAGGAAACAAATGTTATTGCTCCGAGTCAAAGGCCTGAATTTAAAATCCCACATGAGGAAAAGTAGAGAAGCATTACCAGCTACATACGAAAAGTAAAAGATACCTGTGATGCTTTATTATAATATTTATTCTGTATAATACTGTGCAGCTTTTTACTGTTGCAGCTGCTCCAGGTGGAGCCACTTTATTCAAAACAAAGTTCTACATCTGCTTAATGTAGTTCCTGATTGCAACGCCCTCGTTTCACCCTCTGCAGTGAAAACAACTTTAAAAAGTCTCTGCAAGAAGTAAATAGAAACCTTTAATTTGAATTTAAATGAAGGTGTCTATTTACTTCTTGCATGTCTGTGTATGCAGGCCCCACAGTGTTTTCTGGTGGAGGACCCACAGTGTCTTCTATATTCAGGTGGTTCCACACTAATAAAAACAGAGGAGGAGGTTATTTTCTATAAAATTGACACACTGCAGCTTTCAGTACTTGAGTAAACGCACCGTATTTGTTGCTGACGTGCATTAGTGGAATCACTCGTGGGGACTGTTTGCATGACACAGCCAGATATTTACACAGAGACACAGTCGGTTATTATCACAGGGGATCTCCTGATTTCCATTTCAGCTCCTCGTCGTTGTTTAGACAGTGAAGTGCTGAGTAAACCTCTCCTGGAGAGACACAGACAGGTCAGGTTGGAAACCTCGGGACATAAACCACGTTTGTTCCCTCCTCCTCCGAACACTCTCAATAAAAGCAAACTTTCCATGGAGACCAAACCTCCACAACAACACTACCTGTTCAGAAACATGTGGTCTGGTCTGACCGCTCGCTCGGTGACTCACGGTTTCTTCAGAATCACAAATGCCTCACCACAAATGGCACTTTTGGACGGAGTTTTAGGTGAATGCTTCGAGCTGAGCGTGGCTGAATTCCCTTTAAAGGCCACGGAAAGTTTCCCAGAAGAAGACGCCGGCTCAAACTGTGACTAACTCATGGCGGAGAGTGGCACCACCATGAGTGTGTCACATAATGGGGGTCACACAGAGTCCTCAGGTCCGAGGTCCTCGTGAGGACACCGGTAAATCACAGGTTGTCACTGGGACGCTGGTGTCTTCTCTCTGAGATACAGAGCAGCTGTCTGTTTGTGTTTAGGAAAGCGGGCGCCATGCTGAGACATAGACGTAGACGTAGACACAACAGATAGGTAACGTAGAAGCCGCCGCAGAGTCAGATAACAACGTATGACCGCGGCGTGTAAACATGTTTCCCTGTTTATTTATGAACGTAGAGGACGGCGTATAGACGAGCCGGAGACGACGGCGGCTTCTTCAGGATTCAGGGAGGATCAGGTCCTGACACGTGAATTGATAAATCCTCTATTCTGCTTGGCCGAGCTTCAATAAACCTTTCAGCATAAGACTGAACTGACCATTAATGAATGAGATCCTCTTCAACAGTATGAAGCAGACAGTTTGCATTTTCTTTGCAGTTTTCCAGACTTTAATTACAGTAAACAGTAAACCTGATATACATACATATGTCATCTATACATAAAGAAACAAACATTTGGTTAAAACTGCATTTTAATTGTTTTTTTTAAAGGGAATTTAATGCATCGATTGGAAAGCCAAGTATCCCGACAATGTTACTGTACAGGAATATTCTTGATATTTTATTTGTGTGGGAAATTGTTCATGAATTTGTAGATGTTACGTCATAACGATGTTATGTCAGGTTGTTATTATGCAAAAGGTTAAGCCTAAGAATACCAATAATAACTTTAGTTATATAGCACAAAAAAAATTAGATACATTAGATTAGATACAAAGACAAGCAGGGTATAAAACAAACGCAGTAAAGTAGGCAAACAACAGAACAACAGAGTCCATAATGATATTCTATAAATCACTGACACATCTGCAATATTCTACATTTTTGGACTCAAACCAACAAAGTTCGTCAGTTCCTCGATAATAAATCTTTAAACACTGCTCAAAGTGTGTTCTTCTGTTTCTCTGAAGGCTTCGTAATGTCCTGAAACAGCTGCTCAGAGTTATTCTGAACCAAAGTCACTAAACTGGGAGGAAATGGTGCATTTGTTATGGACTGTTTTCAGCGGTGGATGGATCCACATTTGGTGCCCTCATGAGCGTTTGTGGCAGCAGGACGGTGGCGTGGGATGAAGGCAAAATAAACAACAGTGATGAAGACTCACCGAAGGTTTTTAATAGTTTTCATGGAGGCAGGGAAGATAAATCAACCAGTTAAAGTTCAAACGTGCCTTTCTATAATTTCCCAGCTTGGGATAAATAAAGTACATCTAGCTATCTATCTATTAACGGCATAAAGAATTGCATGGCGTCCAATTTCCTGATGTTTATCTCAGACAAAACCAAAGTTCTTGTAATTAGACTCGAACACCTCGAAACTCTTTTTCTAAAGAGACACTCCTGATGAAACGTTTGACGAGTGAACATCCTTTAACTCCCACATGAAACAAACTTTAAGGACGGCCTGTGTCACAAAAATCAGGCGCATTCTGTCTCAAACAGATGCAGAAAAACTCGTCCGTGCATTTGTTAATTCTGGGCTGGATTGCTGCAGCTCCTTGTTTTTAGGTTGCCCCAAAATTGACATTGATTAATTGATTGATTGATTAAAATTCTTCGCACTCGACCTTTTAATTCAAACATTGACAAACGTGTCCTTGAAGAGTCCGCACTCAGAAACCAAAAAAAGACTGAGTTGCAATTTGTTTATGACTTCTACTTGGGCGTCCTCCGTCTGGTTTCTGTCATGATCAAACCGGAGAATTAAATATTTTGAGTATTTCTCATCATTGTTTTATATATTCTCAGATATCCATCTATCAAACCACCAAGTCTTTCCCTAACCCACGTTCGACCAGCGTTTACGGGCTGCATTGTCACGGTTCAGGAATTCCTCAGAGATTCTTCTCACTGCTGGGAAATTCTGTGTTTTGAAGAAATGTGTATAAATGATTAGCTTGATGTTTATCCCCATCATGTTTAGTCATGATGGGGATATGTTAAACAACGACGACACGATGACCACATTTGCACCGTTTCAATCCAACGTATAATCCTCACCATCTGACACAACAGATGAAAAAAAGACACGTACGGGTACTATGACAAAAAAATTCAAGACATTTGTTCACTGCAAAGTTATGTTGTGTTCCAATTTGAGGAGAATTCACTAAAAGAATTTTTTCCAAATCGGATAAAACAAACAAATTGTCATCGGAACATCTCACAAACAAACAAAGCCCAGATTCTCCTCTGGTCACTGGATGAGTAAATCTCTGTCTGGGATTTCCAGCTTTGCTAATTTTGTCCACATGCGACACACAGGTGCTGCACACAGACTCACACAAAGATGAACGGGGATGTTAGTTTGTGTCGGATTAGTTTCTCACAGTGTTTGAAATCAGATTAGATAAGAGTTCCTGGGGTCGAGAAATCCTGAGCTGATGGGAGTTAAATGGAGAAAATAAGAAAAGGAAATTGCAGCTTCGTGTTTGTTGGTTTAGTTTTTTCTTTCTTGCCCACACGTGTGTGCGTGAAGGAGGATAAAAGGAAGATAAAAGATGCCGTGGTGGTTGTTTCTTGTGAGTTATGCACCTAATGTGTCTATAAGTCTTTGTGCTGCCAGTCTGTCAACATTAAGAAACGGTTCCCAGATGCTGCCGAGCAATGTGATCAATCTCCGCGTGCTGCAGACACATCCTCCGTAAAAAAGAAAAAATAATAAAATTTTTAAAAAGTGGAGGAAGTTTATTTTGGGTGTCCAGTTTTCTGGAAGTGACAGTTGAATCTATCATGGACGAGAAACTCCTGGTGCTTAATCTGTGGTTCTTCGATAAAAAGTTTGACTTTGTCACATGTGCTGCCAACAATGCTGACCTCCAATCTGAAGTTCACACATGCAGAAATCTAATAAAAACACTATCATGCAGCTGAAATCAATTCCTGGTCACGTCTCTGTACGCTGTGTTCTATTTTCAAACTATTCTCCTCGTAATCTTCCTCGATGCTTTCCAACATTTGACGTGTTTCCACCCAAACGTGTCGCAAATTTTAACCGAATTTAGAACAATTCTGCAAAAGAAAATAAGAAAGAACGGCAGTTTCCATTGTAAAACAAGAAGGTGAGCACACAACGAGATGATGACCGCCAGTGGAAGGTCAACACTTTCAACCAGGTTGAACTTTGGCTCCGAAGGCCGAAGGACCGGCCGAGCATTCTGCAAATCACATCGCCTCAAGCAGAATAATTAAAGGATTGTTCAGGACTCATCTGAGTCTGAGCTCTGAGACGACTCTACCAGAACCGGAAGCTGGATAACTGAAGGTTCAACCACAAGGATCACGGCTTCTCCTACCACAGCTATACCGGACGACACCACGGACTCCGCATGCATCTCCGCCTGTCTCTCTGATCTGTCAACCTGGATGAAAGACCACCATCTCCAGCTTGACCTGTCAAAAACCGAACTCCTGGTCGTCCCTGCCCATGAGTCAATCCGCCATGACATCAACTTGAAAACTGGCACTGTCACTATCACCCCTAACCATGCTGCTAAAAACCTGGAGGTGGTACTAGATGATCGTCTTTCTTTCTCTGAGCACATTTCCTCCGTAGCGAGGTCATGTCGCTATGCATTGTACAATATTAGAAAAATCAGACCGTACCTGACCCAATATGCCGCTCAGCTCCTGATTCAGGCCACAGTCACCTCTCGCCTCGATTATTGTAACTCGCTCCTGTCCGGCCTACCTGCTTGTGCGATCAAATCTTTGCAAATGGTCCAGAATGCTGCAGCGCGACTGGTTTTTAACCAACCCAAAAGGTCACACGTCACCCCACTCTTCAGCGACCTGCACTGGCTGCCTGTAGCTGCCAGAGTGAAACACAAAGCTCTGACGCTAGCCCACAAAACCACCTCAGGATCTGCCCCTGCCTATCTCAGCGTCTTACTAAAGGCTCACGTCCCGACCAGGGCGTTACGCTCCGCTCATTCAAACCGTCTAGTTGTACCCTCGCCTCTCGCAAAGCGAGGTCACTCTAAACTCTTCTCTGTGGTCGTCCCCAAATGGTGGAATGACCGACCAACGTCTGCAAGAACAGCAACATCCCTTTCTACCTTTAAACAACTTGTAGAAACCTTTCTCTGTCCAGAATGCTTCCCTGCCTAAAACTAACAAACTAACAACTACTCTGTGTCAGCTTATGTCCTCCTCTGTAAGTCGCTTTGGATAAAAGCCTCTGCTAAATGTAATGTAATGTCATGTAATGGAAGTCCTGAGTTCCAGGAGTGTAGTTTTCTATTGGAGGAACAATCTACTCTGAGTTCTTTAAGATGGTGATCCAGGTGAGTTGAAGACATCTTAGCTGAATTTTAGGGCACGTGTCCACAGAGATCACAGACTGGCTTCTGATGGTCTGCTAGTCGGCTGGTTCTCCTGTACGGGAGGTTTACCTTGCAGCTGTCTTTTGTTCTCCGTGAGTTAAAGCTCCATGGTGGTGGTCCCTTCTTCCAGGCTTAGCAGGATCTCTTGCAGAACCTGGGGATCGCTGTCAGAACAACTTCCTGAATATCTTTTGGCTGGATCTGCTTCCCATAAAGCTTCTTCAGCCGTGCATACAACTGCTTGGGGCACTAATCAGGCCTTCAGAGAGATGGCAGCACCCACATCCCGGACATTTCATGCACAAAGTTAAAGACAGTGGATCCTGTTGGTTTAACATGCTGATATTTACCATACAAGCTAGAGAGAGTTATGCTGTCATGAATCTTCAGTGTTGAAACGAGAAGCCAGGAGATTACCAAACGTAACCAATGAAGATTATAAATATTGATACAAAGTTTCACAGAATTTTAAAACCAGTGTCGGAGCAACTGCTGAGTCATGGCTAAAATAAACATCTAGATGATTTAACAGGACAGATAGTAGATTCAAAGTCCAACAGAAACTATGAATATTCCATCTTGCTGCGTTACCAACGATAATCACGTCCACATGGAACAGTAGTTAATGTCTGAGTGGAACATCCTGCCCTGGAGATGATCGCTCTTTAAAAAGCTTCCTGGCATCATTAGTGGAGACCTTTCATTTCTGTCAGCAGCCAGATATTTAAATGTCACTCAGTAACCTTATCTGCTGCCCTGTTTTATTGGATTATTGCACAATAAGGATGCATGGTTTTATTTTATATGCCTTTAAAAGCCTCTTTATTTATTTAAAGTAAATATCCACAGAGCTTCTGTGTTTCAGGTTATCCTGCCCCCAAAGGTCCATGCTTGTTATCAGCAGCAGTGTGAGTGTTATCTTAGTCCACAGGGAGACTTCAGCTCCTCTAACATGAGTTACTTCATAACTCTGATATCTCGTCTCACACTGAATCAGCAACAGATGAAGGAGGACGTGAGCAGCATCGTGTCGAGTGACAAGTCAGCAAAGTTGCAGGTGTCAGTGAGAATTTATCACCTGCAGAGGTTTAAAAGTTATTTAAAGCAACATGATGCAACTTTTCTGCCATATAATAACTAAATGCTGACCCACTGACCTGTGATCAGGTGACCCACACTGACCTGTGATCAGGTGACCCACTCTGACCTGTGATCAGGTGACCCACTCTGACCTGTGATCAGGTGACCCACTCTGACCTGTGATCAGGTGACCCACTCTGACCTGTGATCAGGTGACCCACTCTGACCTGTGATCAGGTGACCCACACTGACCTGTGATCAGGTGACCCACTCTGACCTGTGATCAGGTGATCCACTCGGACCTGTGATCAGGTGACCCACTCTGACCTGTGATCAGGTGACCCACTCTGACCTGTGATCAGGTGACCCACTCTGACCCGTGATCAGGTGACCCACACTGACCTGTGATCAGGTGACCCACTCTGACCTGTGATCAGGTGATCCACTCTGACCTGTGATCAGGTGATCCACTCTGACCTGTGATCAGGTGACCCACTCTGACCTGTGATCAGGTGATCCACTCTGACCTGTGATCAGGTGATCCACTCTGACCTGTGATCAGGTGACCCACTCTGACCTGTGATCAGGTGACCCACACTGACCTGTGATCAGGTGACCCACTCTGACCTGTGATCAGGTGACCCACTCTGACCTGTGATCAGGTGAACGGTGTCTCTGTCATTCGTACGTCTGTTCTCACACTATGTAACTTTGGGCTCCGGGTCGGGAGAAGTACGTAACGCTTTACGGCACTAAGTCACTGCTGACAGCTGTAGCTGCTGTTAGCTCATGTTAGCTCACTCTGTTAGCCACTGTTAGCTGCTATTAGCTCAGTCTGTTAACTGCTGTTAGATCATGTTAGCTCAGTTTGTTAGCTGCTGTTAGCTCATGTTAGCTCAGTCTGTTAGCTGCTGTTAGCTCATGTTAGCTCAGTCTGTTAGCTGCTGTTAGCTCATGTTAGCTCAGTCTGTTAGCTGCTGTTAGCTCAGTCTGTTAACTGCTGTTAGCTCATGTTAGCTTAGTCTGTTAGCTGCTGTTAGCTCAGTTTGTTAGCTGCTGTTAGCTCATGTTAGCTCAGTCTGTTAGCTCATGTTAGCTCAGACTGTGAGCTGCTGTTAGCTCAGCAGCAGCAGCAGCAGCAGCATGTTAGCTCATGTTAGCTCAGTCTGTTAGCTCATGTTAGCTCAGACTGTAAGCTGCTGTTAGCTCAGTTTGTTAGCTGCTGTTAGCTCATGTTAGCTCAGTCTGTTAGCTCATGTTAGCTCAGACTGTGAGCTGCTGTTAGCTCAGCAGCAGCAGCAGCAGCAGCATGTTAGCTCATGTTAGCTCAGTCTGTTAGCTCATGTTAGCTCAGACTGTGAGCTGCTGTTAGCTCAGTCTGTTAGCTGGTGTTAGCTCATGTTAGCTCACGTTCCCGGGTACTCGTCGCTCTGAGCTCACCGCAAAGCTGACGAACTGAGTGTTTGTGCCACAGACATTATGGACGACCAGGAAGAAGAAGAGGAGGTAACCAGGCTCAGCAGCTTCTATGAACATGATGGCAGAGGAGAAGAGAGTGAAGAGGACGCTGACGGAGGCAGCTAAGAAGAGAAAAGGAGAGAGTGAGCGAGACAAGAGTAAATGTGGGACTGACTTTTAGTGGTTGGTGAGATGAAGGCTTGTGTCCAGCTGTCCATGTTTACCTCAGTGGGCTCACACTGTTGACATAGAAACATGTATGAAAACAACATGATGAGAACACGTGTCCACCTGTGTGTCCACCTGTGCGTCCACCAGTGTGTCCACCTGTGTGTCCACCTGTGTGTCCTCAGAGTAAACACCATGAAACATGTTCAGTCAATAATAATAATAAACTGAGTTTATGGCTGCAGATGTAAACAGCCACTCCATTAAAACGAGAAACATAAACAAACTGGTGTAATGAAGTTACATAATGTCGTCTATGTTACACACTGAAAGCCTTTACAGCACAACACCTTGTAACTCAGCTGTACGTATATTCAATAAAAAGGCACGTTGGTTTGATAGTTGATTGAGTGCTCAGCCGGTAGTCTGCATTTGTTACAGCGCCAAGAAAAGCTGTTTTCACTGAGTGTTAAAAGAATAATTAAATTACAGTAAGTGAGTGTTAGGATTGTTCATTTGCCACTGATGTTTTTACATTTATCATTACGTCTCTGTGGCTTTTATCTGTCTGTGACTCCATGTCTTCGAGCAGCTGTGGAGCGTCTGGTTACATCACTGAGAAAGTTTCCACCTGACAGGACAGGACATTGTTCATGTCGTCAGAACGAGCAGCAGCAGTTTTGTCCTGGTCATTTTCAGCTCTAGTTAAATAAGTGACTCAGCAGACTTTCTTTTTTTTTTCCAGAGGGGTTCATTTGAGGTTTTCCTGCCGTGTTTTTCCGCTCCGAGGCTCCAGAGACTTTATCAGCGGCATCACCAGTCAGGACCTTCAGGAAACTGATGCCTTCAGTCACCGCGACCTTTTAAATCCCTCAGTCTGAGCCGGGATCAGCGTCTATGAGCAATAAAGACCGTGAGGTCAGGACAGGGTCGAGGGTGAAGAACAGAGTTTAAAAGATAAGTCTGGAGATATTCTACAAATATTCTAAAACCAACACCGACCTCCTGAAAACAGCCCCAACAAATTCCAAAACTACACTGAGCAGCTATTTCAGGCCCGGTTTGGAAAGATTTACATCTTCTGCAGGAACCAAACAGAGCTGTTAAAGCCTTAATATAATGTGAACAGGTGAGTTGTATATAAATTCACCCTCAGTACAGTTGTCATGAACGGGGAAATTAGCTACAGAGACCAAAACTGTTTTTAGTACCAGGCTGTAAACATGTTTATTTCTGCTGTGGAGACATTTGGACATGGAAACAAGCTGCAAAGCCTTTCTGAGTTCACGCAACTTAAGGCTAATGTGTAAATTTAATTTAAGGAGTTTACTCAACATTACTTTTGACATCTACTCATGCACTCACAAGGAGAACACTTAGAGCAATGTCACATTTAATAAACTGGACGTTGTGTGTTCAGTCTGCAGCACTGCAGAGTGTCTGTTGAGGGAACATCAACTTCACCCCCCATTATTCATACATATACACACATTTTACAGTTTGTGTGGAGAAAATATTTAAACATAAACTGTTAATCTTAAAAAATGCAAAACACAATTTTAGTTTTTCATTTGAAAAACTAATAAAATCGTGTTAAATTAACATTTGTGGTCGTCTGTACCAAACAAATAAAAATAATAAAGATTTTCCGTCCAGAGGATCTCTGAGGCATGACGACACATAATAACATTATCATGTTGTTGTTATGTGAGGCCTCGAGTGGACTGAGCCGCGGCTGCTTGGAAGTCAGAGATACATAGAAAACATCGGTCTGCACCAGCTGTGCACAAACAAACAAACAAACAAAGAAATCACGGCTAAAGAATTCGACAAAGCGATTGTTTGTTCTACCTTTCACAGCGTGCGGCGCTTTTATTACGCCGAGTAGGAAGCTTGTAAATTTGTTTTATGGTTTTTTTAAGTCAAACGCCTGAAAACAAGTCGTAAAAAGAAAAAACGCTCAGAAGATTGCGTAATATTTGTTTGTATCATTATTAGTTACTTAATTAATTAATTCCATTATCTTATTTTTTTCTTTCCAAGAAGTTACAACTAACAGGCGGTGAAATAAAGACCTGCCAGACTCGGAGTGTGTTGCTGTTGTAATAAATATTGAGACACACGGATGATAAATTTCAGAATAAAAGAGTGAAAAGTTCAAATGTTACTAAAGGTGGAAATGTTCGTGTGACGGGAACAGACAGTGATTCAAAGATCAGCGTGAAGTGACACAAATATCATATTCCCACCATGTTTACGTAACTACTACGATAACTGGAGAATCAGCGCCCCCTACTGTTCATCTCAGAAACACAACTCCTTTAAGTTTTGCAGGAAATAAAAATGCAACGATCATTAGAGACAAATGGGAGAACAAACAGGATGCATGCATACACTGCACATATGCTCCAACAATAAAACAACAATCACGGTCAGCGAGCCATACGTCCTGATATCGGCCACACCAAAGGCTCGTGTAATGTGATCAAGCTGCACGCAACAATCCGTGTTTACAGGATCTGGAATGTGTTTGGAAAAGGCTTCCTGGAATTTCCTATTTGAATATTTATGTATATTTTTATTGTTATTTTAGGTGCTACATGCAAGGTCATAACTCTATTATGTGAAGGCTGATGCCATATTTATTAAATTAAGTTTCCTAACTAGCTTCAGGAACAAAGACCGTGCCTTGAACTCCTCCTCACACACACCTGATGCATTCACACTTTTCTTTTCTCGCTTTCATTCAAGCTGCAGAGATTAGATTAGATTAGATTAGATTAGATTAGATTATGTGAGATTAGATTAGATTAGACTTGTCTTACTGTCCACAGAGGGACGCAGTGCTGCACAGAGGCGGGATGAACTCACAGACTGTTCGTGCAGTCGACAGGATAATCATGATGTTTCTGCAGCGAAGGACCAAACCAGGATTCCTTCCATATAATGATTACATAACAGGGAAGTCTAAACTTCATGAGTGGGTTTTCATTCCCCCGACTCTGAGAAGAAATCCGTCTTTCAAAGGAAAAACTCTAACAAGGTTGTAAATACCGGCATCTGGTATCAAAACGCCGCGTTCTTTAAATCCTGAGGATCCAGCCGAGAACGACGAGCTCAGAAAGAAAAACATTATCCTAACCTCCGACAGCCTCCAGAGAAAACATCCTATTAGATATTCTCGCAGCGAGTTTGGTGACAGATAACTGAAAACAGTTAGATTCAGTCCCTCGCTGGCTGTTTCATGTTCGTCTGCTTCTACATGCTCTTAACAACCAGTCAGGAAACAACAAACAAGTCGTGCTGATGGACGGATGCACCAAACACAGCTGGAACGTTTGATTCACCGAGGGTGACTGAAAATAAGATTTCCTTCTGTCACAACAAATCAGAGAGGACGGTAATAACATGGCAGCCGGTCTGAACGTCTGGAACCTCTAGGGAAATGAAACCAACACCAGAGACGTCTGTATGTCTCTGTACGAGGGTTTGGACGCCTCAGAGAAGCCTGGTTAGGAGCAGACGCTGGTTCAGTCCTCTAATCCTGTGCCGGGTCATGATGTCACGGCTCTGCACTGATTACGTCCACGTCTGAGAACGTTGCACCTCGTGATTTATTTCCAGTGCAGAAAGTTCTTTTATTAATAACTTTGTTTCTTATGTAGAAACATGAGAAATAAAAAAAGGTGTCATACGGAGTCAGAGTTCATCTGTCCTGATCTCAGTGACTAAAACCAAGAACCAAAAGTTTCGTCTCCACCTTAAAAAAGTTCCTGTGGTTGGACACAGGTGATAACTTTCGGCCTCAAACTTTTAAATTACCGATGAAACATCACAGAGGAGTTGGAGATTTCTACAGTCGACCAGGAGACGACTTCTTCTTCTTCTTCTTCTTCTTCTTCTTGTAGAGAATTGTAAAATTCAGAGGCTTCGTGTCCGTTAGTCGGTTTTGTTCTTTGAGAGAAAGCAGCGTAAAGTTCCCATTGAGAACTCCTGGTCATCCCTGCCCATGAGTCAATCCGTCAGTATATCAACTTGAAAATTGTCACTGTCACCCCTAACCATGCTGCTAAAAACCTGGGCGTGGTACTAGATGATCGTCTTTCTCTCTCAGAGCACATTTCCTCCGTAGCGAGGTCATGTCGCTATGCATTGTATATTATTAGAAAAATCAGACCGTACCTGACCCAATATGCCGCTCAGCTCCTGATTCAGGCCACAGTCAGCTCCCGCCTCGATTTTTGCAACTCCCTCCTGTTTTCTCCCACCTGCTTGTGCGATCAAATCTTTGCAAATGGTCCAGAATGCTGCAGCGACTGGTTTTCAATCAACCTAAAAGGTCACATGTCACCCCACTCTTCAGCGACCTGCACTGGCTGCCTGTAGCTACCAGAGTTAAACACAAAGCTGGATCTGCCCCTGCCTATCTCAGCGTCTTACTAAAGGCTCACGTCCCGACCAGGGCGTTACGCTCCGCTCATTCAAACCGTCTAGTTGTACCCTCGCCTCTCACAAAGCGAGGTCACTCTAAACTCTTCTCTGTGGTCGTCCCCAAATGGTGGAATGACCGACCAACGGCTGCAAGAACAGCAACATCCCTTTCTACCTTTAAACAACTTGTAGAAACCTTTCTCTGTCCAGAATGCTTCCCTGCCTAAAACTAACAAACTAACAACTACTCTGTGTCAGCTTATGTCCTCCTCTGTAAGTGGCTTTGGATAAAAGCCTCTGCTAAATGTAATGTAATGTAATGTAATGTAATGTAATGTAATGTAATGTAATGCATTGAGACAAATAAAGTCTTAAAGTCTTTGCGCTCAAACAGCAGTTTAATAGTTAATGTGCTGAGAAACTTTGGTGTCAGATCATTTGCTGGTGGATCAGATTCATCCTGTCACTGACAGTGAATGATGTCTGTCTTTAAACTGTAACCTCATTCATAAAGGTATCATGTCCAGTTAAAAACAGCGCTGTCAGATATTCATGTCTGGCTACAGCTCATGGTGCTGTACTCTGAAGGTGCCAACTGTTCAGTGGTGAAGTACTGGGAGCAATGTGGAGTTCAATATGTTGGATACTGGACGACCATCTCCACTAACTGCTGCATGTACTGAACTGGTTACTCAGAGGTCTTTGAATGGGCCAGATCCTGGAACTCCAGGTCCACTTACTGGTTTTTCCAGAAAGTTAAGATGTTTGTTTCTCGTGGAGAGCAGCTGTAATCTTTGTCACTCTGCAGAGATGAAGCAAACTGACTCAAACTGAGGCCGAGCATGTGACCCGTGTCTTCAACAGAAGTGCATGCAGCGCTGCGTTCACTGACTCCACTTCACGTTCGTTTCATGCTGACTAATTTTGGAGACGAATCATAGACGCGTCCCCGCTGTGATCTAATGTCCAGCTGAAGGAAAGATGTGTCTTCTGTAACTCATGCATGATTCGATAATGAGCTCAAAGTGGAGCATTAATATTCATGACACAACGCGAGTGTTATTTTTAATCAGCGAATCTGAGTCATGCGATTATAATCGCTGATTAATCGTTTCGTAAACTCCAAAGAAAATATCTGCTTCACTCCTGACTCACCATGAGATCAGGACGTGCACGGAGCGGCTTGAAGGTCCAGTGTGTCACATTTACAGAATTATGACAAAATAAAATAACATAATTATGTTTTTATTTGAGGATAATCACCTGAAAATCAGAACAGTTATGTTTTTGTTACTCGAGGATAAGACTTTTATATCTGCAGTCCACCACGATGCGAGGACAGATGGAAACAAGCGTCCAGTCACTTTTTCTTTTGACAAATTAAAATAAATTAAAAAAAACATTTGCACATGATGAAAACTTTAAGACAAGAATCGTTTTTTACTGACGTGTCCACAGTCTTTCATCTTTTGCATCGATGTGTCAACCAGTCGAACATTTTCTCATCGTCCACTTCCAGAAAACTGGACGCCCAAAATAAACTTCCTCCACTTCAGGGCGGTAATGGATGGGAACAGGCGTTCTGGTTGATGAAGAGTTTGGATCAACACTTCAGGGCGTGTTCAGTCTGCAGGAAATGTGTCAGCACGGTTCAGTTTAATAATTATACTCGCATACTTTTACAGAAGACATGATAACAGAGTATTTGTACACTGCAGTACTTTCACTGTAGAAGAGAGCCGCATCAGGACATGATTATGATGTGAAGGCGTTCGGATCAGAACCGTGCAGCAGCAGGCCGTTTTCTCAGTAGATGTTACGACTTGATTTTGAGCGTTAACGATGGCGCCGTCCGGCCGTGATGCATCCCGCTCAGGTCGTGACCCTGAAACCGAAGCAGCTAAATGGAATTCAGCCGACTTTCGCTTTTATTGTTTACACCTGCGTCTCCTGCTGCGCCAGTCAAAACGTCTTCGGCCAGCGCCGGCCATGAACGTGACGGCGATAAACGTGGAATGGGCTCCGGCTTTAGGACCTGGCAAACATTCGAACTCACTTCTGAAAGTTTTGTGAACCGGAGCCGCTTCCTGCAGAGCTTCGAGGTGCTTTTACTTTTCCTCTCATGCAGCCAAGAAACTCCAGGCCCGAACATCATCTCTAACATGACGAGTTTTATTGTTTGCTGTGTCGTTAAACGAGGTAATCAACTAACAAACAAACAAACAAACAAACAAACCTGTCTTTTGTCTTTGGAGTTTGGCTGCTGGCAGCAAATTAAAGAGCTGCTCTTTGTTTTATAGGACGCAAAGAATTAAATCAGTTTGTCAGTTTCAGGTTGTTTAATCTGATGTGGAAACGACCCAGACTGAACCTGATGACTATCGACAGCAGACTGGAAGAAAGTTTCAGATTCCCAACTCGGCTCTTTGTTGGCCGATCGCGTCAGATTATATAAGAGGTCTGTTGTTATTAAAGAAACAAAAATCTGCTTTTATGTTCTGAGGTCATCAGGAGAGCCGACCAATCACAGCACAGCATCATCCAACAAACCTTCAAGCAGGTGGAGACAAAAATATTAATAATGAAGTTTTAACCAATTAAACGTTTAAATCACTTTGTTTGAAGGACAGGGTGAAACGAGAGGGTTGCAATCTAGAACTACAACGCTCGCTGCCGCTAAATCCTTCACACTGGACCTTTAAATTATACACAGTCAAACTGAGGGTAAAACCTCTAAAGACAAACTGTAGAGGAGTAAGACAACAGCTCTGAGCTTCAGTTCAAAAATACTTTGACTTTTATTCTGTTAAGCAGACCGAGCAGAATTCTGTCCTGAGGTTCTTGTATCCGATCGATTTCACCTGAAGTCCAGACAGATCTGGCACAGTGCAGAGGGGGAATCGAGATCTCAAACTTGCCTCATCATCCTAAAAAGCTGAAGAGCTGAGAGCCAAGAAGGTATTTCACCATGACGGACCCACCGGCAAGAAACAGCGAAACGCAGGGCGCAGTGTTGGAGGGGAGAGGAAATCCCCTCCATCCGGTGGCATCTCTCAAAATACATCTCAACAAAAGCCCTCAGTCTGCAGCCTGGGAGGGAAACTGCTGTGACCGACAGCTTCTGGTACACCGCCGCACCACCGGGAGGGAAACCAGCTGTTACAGATGTTCCCCAGGATGTGCAAATTCGTCTTCCTCCAACCAGACACAGCCTGGAGGGGGGCTCGAGGTGACGGAGAGCGGGATGAAATCGTTTTCTGAACATACAGAGACAGTTTGTCGTGCAGGTCTGAGAGCTCGCTGAGGGAACACCGAGGGGAGAAATCAGTGGACGGACACATGGAGGAGTTCATGGATGGACGGGTGGCAGGAAGGAGTTTGTACCACAAGTATTTCGGACCACCACCAGGAGGAGGTTTTTTTGGAGCTGGTGTCGCCAAGAACCAGAGTTAGGCAAGCGGGCAATAAAACCGGGCTCAACAGCTTCTATGGACAAAATGGCAGAGGAGCAGAGAGTGAAGAGGACGCTGACGGAGGAAGCTAAGAAGAGAAAAGGAGAGAGTGAGCGAGCAAGAAGCCGCCAGCTGCTGCTGGACTAGTCTCTGATATCAGCCGCTGCTGGACTAGTCTCTGATATCAGCTGCTGCTGGACTAGTCTCTGATATCAGCCGCTGCTGGACTAGTCTCTGATATCAGCCGCTGCTGGACTAGTCTCTGATATCAGCCGCTGCTGGACTAGTCTCTGATATCAGCCGCTGCTGGACTAGTCGCTGATATCAGCCGCTGCTGGACTAGTCTCTGATATCAGCCGCTGCTGGACTAGTCTCTGATATCAGCCGCTGCTGGACTAGTCTCTGATATCAGCCGCTGCTGGACTAGTCGCTGATATCAGCCGCTGCTGGACTAGTCTCTGATATCAGCCGCTGCTGGACTAGTCTCTGATATCGGCCGCTGCAGAAACTGTTGAAATAAACAGAAAGTGTCATTGTTAGAAACGAGCTTTCTGTGTTTATTTGAACGTCTCCGTGTGGCTGTCAGGTGGACGTCGGGTCCGAGTGACAGACCATCACGGGTTCGCTTTGTTTGCACAGACCTGTTCTCTCTGACAAACAGCCGTCCTGCCCGTCTGCATGTCTCTGAACCAGACGTTCATGTGTCACACAGATGTAAAGACTGCAGAGCTGGTCTAGTCTGCAACAAGAGTCTGAAGACAAACAACTCGAGTCCTGGATCCAGACGACACCTTCAGGGACAACCAGTACCTCACTCCTGCATGGAAAGTACTTAGATAATACTTATTTAAATACTAGTATTTTAGTTTTCAGTGACTCTTCCCGGACTGTGAGTTTCCAGTGGACTCGGATCAGGCCTGAACATCTCAGACTGGCAGTTTGGTGACTACAGGACTGAGTTGCTAACGTACCCGATGGAGCTCATGAAACGACCACGGTCACCGTGTTTCCCGTTGGTCCCGGTCGGGCTATCCGTCCACCAGGACACAATGTAGATCGCAGAGAGCCGAGGCGGAGCCGATGATCAGATGGAAAACCAGAATCGGTGAATAAAGGTTGAGTGTTTTTTCACGGTAATCAGCGAGACCAGAACCGGCTCAGAACCTTTCGTTTAATTGGATGCAAAATTAGTAAACACCCCCGAGTGCAGGATGAGTCATCAACATATTTCAATACTTTTCCAGGAAATGACTCAAAGTCAATTCAGCACTGATTTGGACTTCATGCATAATTAGAAGATTAAATCGTGGTTCGTCTTGTGACCTGTTATATAACCGCAGCGTGTTGTTGTGCTTCCTTGTCACATGTTTCTCATGTCTCTGAGCTGTTAACAGCTCCGACCAAAGGGACGTATCCCCCCACAGAACCTCTGACATGGTTTCATTTAGGGAACAATTTGAGGCTTAAAGAACTGAAACTTAAAATATTTTACAAAAAAAAAAGTAAATAACTTCCAAAAGTCCAAAAAACCTAAAACAGATTTGTGAATAAGAACTTTTTTTTGTTTTTTTTTGTTCTTTCCGCTCACATTGATCATCTCACCACCCGCAGGTTGATCCGGTGACCCCTCAGAGAGGCCCGACCTCGCACGGAGCAGCTGAGAGTAGATCCACTTCAAAATGACTTTACTGATACTTTAAGGACTGGAGGACAGGATTTTGAATACTTGTATTGATGGACCCACTACATCTGAAATGGTGCCGGCTTTGTCCTACGGCTGTGTGCTTCTTTTCTCTTCAAAGCTTCTCTTGGGTCTTTAGTCCTCTTCACTCTCTTCTCCTCTGCCATTATGTCCATAGAGGCTGCTGAGTCCGGTTACATTGCCCGCTTGCCTAGCTCCGGTTCTGGCACAACCCCGGCTCCATTCTTCTTCTTCTTTCTCCCGGTGGTCCAAGCCTCCTGTGGTACAAACACACGAGGCTCTGAGCTCACAGCCTTGCTAACAAACTGAGCTAACAGCAGCTACAGCTTTTATTTCACCAAGCTCTCACCAACCACTAAAAGTCAGTCCCACATTTACTCTTGTCCGGCGACTTCTTGCTCACTCACTCTCTCCTTTTCTCTTCTTAGCTTCCTCCGTCAGCGTCCTCTTCACTCTCTTCTCCTCTGCCATTTTGTCCATAGAGGCTGCTGAGCCCGGTTACATTGCCCGCTTGCCTAACTCCGGTTCTGGCACAACGCCCGGCTCCATTCTTCTTCACCTTTTCTTCTTCTTCTTCTTCAAGCCTCCTGTGGTACAAACACACGAGGCTCTGAGCTCACAGCCCGGCTAACAAACTGAGCTAACACCAGCTACAGTTGTACAACTGTCCATCAGGAAGCCTTTTATTTCACCAACCACTAAAAGTCAGTCCCACATTTACTCTTGTCCGGCGGCTTCTTGCTCGCTCACTCTCTCCTTTTCTCTTCTTAGCTTCCTCCGTCAGCGTCCTCTTCACTCTCTGCTCCTCTGCCATCATGTCCGTAGAAGCTGCTGAGCCAGGTTACCTCCTCTTCTTCTTCCTGGTAGTCCCAGCTGTTGGTACAAACACTCAGTTAGTCAGCTTGGCGGTGAGCTCAGAGCGACAGGTACCCGTTGCTCTGAGCTCACCGCCAAGCTGACAAACTGATCTAACAGCAGCTACAGCTGTCAGCAGTTTACTTCAGCTCGGCGTCTGTCTTTCAGCCTTTTATTTCACCAAGCTCTCACCAGGCACTAAAAGTCAGTCCCACATTTACTCTTGTCCGGCGGCTTCTTGCTCGCTCACTCTCTCCTTCTCCTCCTCTTCACTCTCTGCTCCTCTGCCATCATGTCCACTCTTTTTCTTCTTCTTCTTTCCTCTCACATTAATCTTCTCACCACCCTCAGATTTATTTCCTCACACGCTGGAGGGTCTAGTCTAATCTAGCCATGTGTATGTAAAGTAGTTGAGAGCAGCTCCACAGTAAAAAGCATTTTACTACAGAGCGTGTACTTGTACCACTGATACTTTAAGGACATTTTGAATACTTCTACATTGTTGTTTCTTCCTCTGCGTCTGTGGCTGCACCTGATTTAAAATGTTCTGGCAGTGAAACACAGGAAATAGCTGTCATACGTGCAATTCCTTCAATAAAAGAGAAATGATAATGTGTTTCTGCTTCATCTGCGCAGCTGCCACTTTGTGTTTGTCTGAGGTCACAAACCTCTTTGAACCAAACAGGAATTATTCAGGTTTTTTGTTCTTTTCATGGACCCTGTTGTTGAGGTTTTCAGCGTGCACATGGCTTTGCTCAGATGTACTTGAAGAGACTCTCAGTGGGATCCGCTGGGTATGATCGGCCCCACCGTCCTGCCTCCTGGGCTGAGGAGGTAATGGAAACAAGGTGATTGTCAGGAGGACGGATGATGTCCTCCAAAAAAAACAACCCCCCTTCCCAAAAAAAAAGAGATGCAGGCACGAGGGAAGCATTAAACTTTATGTGTTTTGTTTAAATCATTTGAAACGGGAACAAATGAAAGAACGCCCCCGACAGCACCTGGAAGCCTCGGCTCTGCGTCGCTTCATGTTCCTGCATATTGACCCCTGATGTCATTATCACACAGCTGCAGGCACAAACAGCTGATCACAAACGCCGAGCCGTAACGGGATGATGATGACGATCAGATGACTCTGTCGTCATCGTGTGTTAGTGAATGAATATCACCATCTGTGTGTGTGAACATCTCGAATCTTTTTAGCTTATCTGAGCTATTTGTTGACTAAACGAACCTGCATAAGCAGTAAGCATAAGTGTGTACAGTAACTTATATTAAAGTAACATTGCACAGAAGTTTTCCCAGTTTCAGAGTGTAATCCTCCTGTGGTAACTATGTTCAGCTGTACTCGAGTATTTGTTCTGATTGCATTACTTCTGGCAAGTCGACAACTTTGCTACCAGCCAATCATCTTTCAGGTCCGCAGCAGCAGCTAATATCACAACATGAACATGAGCTAACAGACTGAGCTAACATGAGCTAACAGACTGAGCTAACAGCAGCTAACAGACTGAGGTAACATGAGCTAACAGACTGAGCTAACAGCAGCTAACAGACTGAGCTAACATGAGCTAACAGCAGCTAACAGACTGAGCTAACATGAACTAACAGCAGCTAACAGACTGAGCTAACATGAGCTAACAGCAGCTAACAGACTGAGCTAACATGAGCTAATAGCAGCTAGCAAACTGGGCTAACATGAGCTAACAGCAGCTAACAGACTGAGCTAACATGAACTAACAGCAGCTAACAGACTGAGCTAACATGAGCTAATAGCAGCTAGCAAACTGGGCTAACATGAGCTAACAGCAGCTAACAGACTGAGCTAACATGAGCTAACAGCAGCTAACAGACTGAGCTAACATGAGCTAACAGCAGCTAGCAAACTGAGCTAACAGCAGCTAACAGACTGAGCTAACATGAGCTAACAGACTGAGCTAACATGAGCTAACAGCAGCTAACAACCTGAGTTAACATGAGCTAACAGCAGCTAACAGACTGAGCTAACATGAGCTAACATGAGCTAACAGACTGAGCTAACATGAGCTAACAGACTGAGCTAACATGAGCTAACAGACTGAGCTAACATGAGCTAAAAGCAGCTAACAGACTGAGCTAACATGAGCTAACAGCAGCTAACAGACTGAGCTAACATGAGCTAACAGCAGCTAACAAACTGAGCTAACAGCAGCTAACATGAGCTAACAGCAGCTAACATGAGCTAACATGAGCTAACATGAGCTAACAGACTGAGCTAACATGAGCTGACAGCAGCTAACAGACTGAGCTAACATGAGCTAACAGCAGCTAACAGACTAAGCTAACATGAGTTAACAGCAGCTAACAGACTGAGCTAACATGAGCTAACAGCAGCTACAGCTGTCAGCAGTTTACTTCACTGTCCATCATAAACTCTGTAAATCACAGAGAGTTGAGGCGGAGCAGCCGGAGGACATCAGAGGGAAAACCAGAAAACATTTCCTCCATAAAATATGATCCAGTTTCACCAGAATCAGTGAAATAGTTGCTGCTGTGTGACTTAGTGCCGTAAAGCGTTACGTACTTCTCCAGACCCGGAGCCCAAAGTTACATAGTGTGAGAACAGACGTACGAATGACAGAGACACCGTTCACCTGATCACAGGTCAGAGCGGGTCACCTGATCACAGGTCAGAGTGGGTCACCTGATCACAGGTCAGAGTGGATCACCTGATCACAGGTCAGAGTGGGTCACCTGATCACAGGTCAGAGTGGATCACCTGATCACAGGTCAGAGTGGGTCACCTGATCACAGGTCAGAGTGGGTCACCTGATCACAGGTCAGAGTGGATCACCTGATCACAGGTCAGAGTGGGTCACCTGATCACAGGTCAGAGTGGGTCACCTGATCACAGGTCAGAGTGGGTCACCTGATCACAGGTCAGAGTGGATCACCTGATCACAGGTCAGAGTGGGTCACCTGATCACAGGTCAGAGTGGGTCACCTGATCACAGGTCAGTGTGGGTCAGCAGGAGGTCACAGTTACACAATGCTGCTTTAATAAAAATGTATATTTCTATGAAAGACATAACAGACATATAAAGTCTTTAAATTCTCAGGTGAGTCAGTTTGATGCTTCAATCACTCTCCGCGTCCTCGATCAGCCTGATGTCTCGAACAAAATCAACAATTATGTAACAATTTCAGACATCTGCTGACAACAGGCGAGTGGATTGTCCTCTTTAAAACCTGAACTGATCATTTTCACATAGCGAGTCTTCATCGTCTTCTTCAAAACAGATTTATGGTGTTTTGGAATTCAGTCCGTCAGCGAACACCTGCTCCATTTGTTCTCCTTTATCTGAGGCGAGTGTTAACAGACGGATCATTAGACGGATCGCTGCCACGGCCTGCGCTGTGAAAACTCTTTTAAACTTTTCGTCTTTTATCTCCACGTCATGATTATTTCTTATTAACCACAAATACTTTCTCATAAAACTCTGGTTTACCCTCGATGAACCCGCGTCCCTCACACATCTGTGCACGGCGAGGCGGAAGGAGACGGCATGCTGAAGAACACGGCGCTCACCGATCCCCACTTTACCCTCATTTACCCGTTTGTGTGGCCAACAGTCGAAATGATGAAACAGCTCTTTCATGGTGGCGCCCTGTGGGGAGCGGCTGTCTGGTGAACAGCTGTACAGAGCGAGGGCGACATGGAGGAGGAGCCTTCATCACATTACAGACACTCAATCCTGCAGAACTTTAAGCCTTGATATCATCCACACAGGTGAGCTGTAGTAAAATTCAGCCTCAGTACAGTTGTCATGAACGTCATGGAGGTTGCATCTCCTGTAGTTCTTCATGTTCTTTATGTAAATGTACTTTATTCATACAGCCCTTTACAACAGCCCTTTCGGTGTGCCAAAGTGCTTTACAGTAGATAATAAATAACGAGGACAATAGGTAAAAAACAAACAAAATAAAAACAATAAAATGCAACAAAATCGAATAAAAAATGATAAAAGTGTCATCATACTACTGGGTGTTAAAAACCATCCTAAATATAAATATAAATATAAATAAATAAGGGGTTTTTAGCCTGGATTTAAAAAGGCCCAGGTCAGAAACGAGACGCATCTCGACGGGGAGCTGATTCCAGAGTCTGGGGGCGGCGACGGAAAACGCTCGATCACCCCAGTGTTTGTATTTTAGATTTTGACCTGGGCACTTCCAGCAACAGTCAGGGTTCCCACGGGTGCTTGAATTCCTTGAAAATGCTTGAATTTCATTTCAGTGTTTTCAAGGTTGTGAAAACGCTTGAATTTTTTGTGAAGTGCTTGAAAATGCTTGAAATTTCACAATTAGTTAAAAATCAAAACAGTCAATCTACCACCATATGAAATAATGCTAATTAGACCCATATTATTATGCCATACAGTGGCACCGCTGCGCAAACACAACTAGTAGGCTACCTATTTAAAGGTGCTGGAAAAATGGAAAAACTGGTGCTTGAAGGTGCTTGAAAAGTGCTTGAATTTGTTAATGATAAAGCTGTGGGAACCCTGAACAGCTGATCTTTGGACCTCAGAGCTCTAGCAGGACTGTGGACAGTTAAAAGCTCAGATAAATACGAAGGGGCGAGGCCGTTAGGAGCTTTAAAAACAAATGTTAAAAGTTTAAAATCAATTCTATAAAGGACAGGAAGCCGATGAAGGGAGTTAAGAACAGGAGAGATGTGCACACGTTTGCTGGTGTCGGTTAAAAGACGGGCAGCAGCGTTTTGCACAAGTTGAAGTCGACTGGGAGACGCCGACATAAAGTGCATTACGATAGTCTAACCTTGAGCTTATTAAAGCATGGATGCTTGACGTGACGGCTTAAAAACATTTTAACTTTGTCCAGGAGACACAACTGGAAGAAACTCGTCCTGACAGCGTTGTTGATGAGTTTGTCAAAGGTCACTCCCGGGTTTGAATTCAGCTCAGAGGAGTCACAGTATCCCCAAATACGATACACTCTGTTTTGTCATCGTTTAAATGAAGATATCACCATAAAATGATTATCTGATGTATCACAGGTTTAAATACACAAACGAGTTGTTATCTAAAGTCGCTTTAGTGGAATCAGACACAGACACAAACAGACAAAGCAAAGTCAGATAAACACACAAATCTTTGCTCTGGTCTGAGGGACGACGTGTGAGGCAAGAGAAACATCCCAGAATCTTAAACCTGCACCATGTATCAGTGATAATAGTCCGACCTGACAGGCCACAGGGAACAAGATTACTGATGTCATCCCGCGTAGATCATGATAGTGGACTACACAACATCCTGTCATGAGGACGAGCATGTCGGAGCGACCTGACGCTGACGCTGTAGAGGAGGAGGCCACCGTCACGCTGTGATTCGTCCGCATCCACGTGCAGCCTGTCAGGTCTCAAGTTCAAGTCACGGCAAGAATTTACGACTCTGTAATCAGCTGATCTGACACGGCGATCACACCCTCACCCTGCAGCGACTGAAAATCTGAAATATCGAGCCTCAGCGATGATGCATCTGCAGATTAAAGAGCTCCATATATCTTCATTATCTCTGCGCTGACGTGTTATGCAACTTCCAGGAAAACACTTTGACAGTTCATACGTCACTGAAAACAAAATATTGTTACCTGCATAACTCCACTGGCTCCACATCAGGAGCTCTAACTTCACTTTCCAAACAATGTCACATTGTTGATTTTTTACCTTGCCATAACATTTCACCGTAATTGTGATAATTTGTTGCTCGGTTCGCTCGATGCTGAACTTCTCAACTCTCCACACGTCACCATCCATCATCCGCTCGCCGAGCTCTCATCAATCCTTCAGTCCAACAAGGAAAACACAAACACAGAGTCCCCGAGCGATTAATGATCTAAATAAAAGAACCTGTTACGAGTCAGTCCAGAATTTACACGAATCAAGATAATCAGAACGGATAGTTTGGTTGTAAACAGGTATGAGAAGACGACGCAGCCAAGCAGCCGCAGTGGAAAACCTGAGCTGCAGAGTTTCTCAAGTGAGCTGTCAGTCAAAGAGACAGACACGAGTAAACGCCAGATTTTATCTGACGGATCTGACGCTTGTCATTAGCAGATAATCTCATCAAATCAAATCCTGACAGCAGCGAGCCAGAAGTAATGAAATGTTTTCTCTTCTCTGGAGGCCACGTCAGTGCTCAAACAGACACGGGAGACGGGATCGTTCACAACACCTACGTATGAACGCCTTCATTCAGAGAGGCTGCGAGTCAGTCCGTCCTCACGCTTCCATCATCGGACGCTGACACAAAATATTGATTTAGTTAGAAGAAGCTGAGACAGCGAAGTTTAAAGTATATAAGACAGTCTAAAACCTGGACGTAGTCTCCGTGACGTCCACGCAGACTGTCTAAAACCTGGATGTAGTCTCTGAGACGTCCCTGCAGACTGTCTAAAACCTGGACGTAGTCTCCGTGACATCCACGCAGACTGTCTAAAACCTGGATGTAGTCTCTGAGACGTCCCTGCAGACTGTCTAAAACCTGGACGTAGTCTCCGTGACATCCACGCAGACTGTCTAAAACCTGGATGTAGTCTCTGTGACGTCCCTGCAGACTGTTTAAAACCTGGACGTAGTCTCTGTGACCACAGACTGTCTAAAACCTGGATGTAGTCTCTGTGACGTCCCCGCAGACTGTCTAAAACCTGGATGTAGTCTCTGTGACCACAGACTGTCTAAAACCTGGACGTAGTCTCTGTGACCACAGACTATCTAAAACCTGGACGTAGTCTCTGTGACGTCCCCGCAGACTGTCTAAAACCTGGACGTAGTCTCTGTGACGTCCCCGCAGACTGTCTTAAACCTGGACGTAGTCTCCGTGACGTCCCCGCAGACTGTCTAAAACCTGGACGTAGTCTCCGTGACGTCCCCGCAGACTGTCTAAAACCTGGACGTAGTCTCCGTGACGTCCACGCAGACTGTCTAAAACCTGGACGTAGTCTCCGTGACGTCCACGCAGACTGTCTAAAACCTGGATGTAGTCTCTGAGACGTCCCTGCAGACTGTCTAAAACCTGGACGTAGTCTCCGTGACATCCACGCAGACTGTCTAAAACCTGGATGTAGTCTCTGAGACGTCCCTGCAGACTGTCTAAAACCTGGACGTAGTCTCCGTGACATCCACGCAGACTGTCTAAAACCTGGATGTAGTCTCTGTGACGTCCCTGCAGACTGTTTAAAACCTGGACGTAGTCTCTGTGACCACAGACTGTCTAAAACCTGGATGTAGTCTCTGTGACGTCCCCGCAGACTGTCTAAAACCTGGATGTAGTCTCTGTGACCACAGACTGTCTAAAACCTGGACGTAGTCTCTGTGACCACAGACTATCTAAAACCTGGACGTAGTCTCTGTGACGTCCCCGCAGACTGTCTAAAACCTGGACGTAGTCTCTGTGACGTCCCCGCAGACTGTCTTAAACCTGGACGTAGTCTCCGTGACGTCCCCGCAGACTGTCTAAAACCTGGACGTAGTCTCCGTGACGTCTCCGCAGACTGTCTAAAACCTGGGCGTAGTCTCTGTGATGTCTCCGCAGACTGTCTAAAACCTGGACGTAGTCTCTGTGACGTCCCTGCAGACTGTCTAAAACCTGGACGTAGTCTCTGTGAAGTCGCTAATCAAAATCCTTCAAAATCTTTATCAAATCCAGTTTAGCTTTCAACAACTGCAAGTAAACAAACAGGGAAACGTCAAACATTCATTTTAGATATGTAATCAGACACATTTTATTTTGGCCCATACAAAATTATGAACCGAGCCCGAGCTGCTATAGCTGGGACGGCGTTTAGTTCGGTGGCCCTGCTGCAGCCGCCCAGGGTTCGAATCCGACCTCTGGCTCTTTGTCATTCTCTCTCTCTCTCCACATTCCTGTCACTTTTCAGCTGTCTCAAACAAATAAAGCCAAAATAAATAAAAAAAAACTTGGACACGTCCAAGACGGGACAAGCTTTGGGAACCCGAACCCTCGTAGGAATCTAATCCATCATGGGAGGACGGTAATCCAAACAAACAAAACATCCTCTGATCAAAGATTCAGACCATCGATTGACTGAACTTTGAAACTATCAGTGGATTTCTGTTTCAAAGGACGACAGCTCGCTGGCTCGTTGTTCACCGACATGTTGTTTCCCGAAGCGGCGCACAGATTTGTTTAAAACATTTTTTTTAAATCGCCGGGAGGAGATTTGTTTTAGGCAGAAGGTCGTCTCTAAAGAACCAAGTCAAGAAGTTTTAATGCAACAGAGAACAAGTCCAGAACTGCAGATGATACGTTCACGAAATGTCAACAGCAGCCTGAAGAATGACGAGATCCACCGGGCACCTGACTGACTTCATCAAGAGTTTGACATCATGTGGTTCTTGGATCTGGGTTAGTTGTGGCAGGACTGTTGCCATCGTGGGCTCCCTCAGCACTGATACGCAGACCGATGGCGGACAGACTGATCCCAGGCGGCAATCTAGGACTAGGGCGCACAAGAAAAACTTCGCCTCGGGCGCTGTTGTGATTTGCCCAGGGCGCAAATGTGGCCAGGACCGTCTGTCTGTGTGTCCTGTCCTGTCCAGCGTCCCCCAGGTCCAGCACCCTGCTGTCTGAAAAGGGGACAGTGATTATCTACCTGGATGCAGGTGTGCCAATCACTCTCACCTGGCGCTGCTCTGCACGCCTCCCCCTGCAGCTGATAAATGAACCTTTCAGATTCCTGTTGGACGTGCGACAAACGCGTCTTCTTTCTTGTGTGTTCTTCTTTTACGGCAGATCCAACAGAAACAGCGGCAGCCACCTTGGTTCCTCTGTACAGTAGTTGTTGTATCAGGCCTTCCCCACATGAGATAAACGGATCCAGGACGGGTGGGAATCTGTCCGAACAGGGACGCGGGCCAAGCGCATCTGCCAGAGCAAATAAAACATGAGCTTGCAGGTTAGTACCAACACAAAGCTGCCTCGCTGGACCCGCGAAGACGTGCAGGCCTCTCAAATCTTAATGGCATGTTGTGAAACTCAGGTTACGCCATAAAGTCCTTAAACATCGCCTCTGTGCGATCACTCCAGCCTTGACTTTAGGTTTGAGAAGCAGACGTGCGTCTGGATGAACAGACTGGCCGTCTTCTTTTGAGTCGGCCATGATTCATGAGATCTGGAGAACAGGCCAGCGAGGAACAACAACTACACAGCGAGTGTATGTTGTCCCAGAAAAGACAAACACATCCCATCCCTCAGCTTGAGTCGGTGCCCGTCTGTCACTTTCCCTCGTTTGATGTCACTATTTATGAGGACACTTTTTCTCACAATGAGCCGGGACATCATGCCAAAGATCGAGCAACGCCGGTGCACATGTGCGGAAAGAAATATGATGACATGAGAAAACACAAACATGTGGTCGCCTGGTTTCCCCCGAGGCCGAGGAGAGGAAAAAGAAAAACAGCCTCGTCTTCAAGATGGTAACGATTCCCACTATCTTTACAAACAGTTGTCAGCTTATTGAGCAATCAGCGTGACAGAGAGAAAAACCATTGTCCACATGGACGAGACAGTCTGTGCAGGCCGAGGACGCGTTAAAGGACGTTAACGCCGAGGCTTTATTGCTTCAGGTGAAATCATTTCCTCATCGTGTTGAACTAAACGAGGCGAGTCTCATCAGTCTGTCACACCTAATGGGTTAATTGGCTTAATTGTTACATCATGGCTGAAGGAAATGTCCGTTTACTGTAGCCTGCTGATCATTTATCTGGATTTATTTGTATCTCTGCTGACCCATGTTTGTGCGTGGCCGAGCGGTAACCGTGCAGGGAAAGCGATGCTAAATGCTGCAAAATTACAGACACGCCGAGTTAATTCTATGTTTTTACGAACGTGTAGAAGTGGAAACAGGATACATGTATGTATGTATGGGAATAATATAGACAATAAAGAGCTGTGTACTCAGCTGGAAACGCCTCCGGTTCCCTCGTGATGATCAACATGTCAGTCAGAGCTCGAGGTGCAAAAACAAACACTGCAAACATGCACACAAAGTATTTATATGGATATTTATTCCTGTATGATTATTTATAGAAGCGAAACTGCCTCTTGAAACTAAAGACGCGCGGCTGTGTGCAGAAATGTGAAAGACTAAAACCGAATGTGGACGTCGCCTCGAAGTCCTCGCAAAGTTTTCAGTGTTTTCTTCGTGGTATTTTAAAGTTTGTAATTTCCTGATTAACCAAAAAAGCTTGTTGATGATGTCATCCTGCACTGATGATGTCATCCTGTACGGCGTGTACTAATTTTACATCCAATCAATCTGCTGTTTCGATGAGTGATTATTACTATGGCCTGCTGTAGGTACCAGAATGGGATCGGCTTCCTGATTGGCTCGCGGTCCTTCGTCAGCGAATGGGAGCACAACTATATAAACGCAGTACATTGGAGTACACTGATTGGCTGTAGTCATAGCAACTAGATAAACACTGTGCATCTGTTGGAGACTTGGTGGAGTTCTTGTTTTGGTGATCAGCAGCAGCTAACCAAACCCAGCAAGAAAACCACCTCGTTAGGCTGCTGTGTTTCCTGGAGGTGGTGTTTGGTCAGTGGATGGTACATGATGACACCAGCCCATAGTGCTATGCAACTGAATCTGTCTTTAGCAGGCAACAGAACTGGTCTGGACCGAACTGGACCTGCTTTTATGATGTAAAGATTGCTAAGTAGCGAACTGCTAACTGTGGTTAGCTCGGTCAGCCGTGTAATTAACTGAACTGACTCAGCCCCCGGGATGCCGAAAGCCAAACCCGGCAAGAAAACCACCTCGTTAGGCTGCTGACAAATCAGTTCACTGTGGACCAGTAGCTAAATGTTCCGAGGCCCAGAAATGGTCCAGGTCCAGGAGGTTGGGAGCCACTGGAACCATCGGCTGTTATTTGCTATCTGTTAGCTCCATGATGGTGCCAGCTGTGACTTCACAGTAAAACACAGCTCACCATCATCTGTCATCGCGCCCCCGTAAATAAATCGTCCTCTGGTCTCAGCTGTGCAGATGCCACTATGACAAGTCTTGGGAAATTTTCTGGTTTTTAGAGCAATTTGGTTTGTGATCTTTCTAAGATGTGTGCCACATTATATCTGCAGCCACAGTAGACTCGGCCTAATTCGTTCTCGACATCTTTTTCCAATTACAGATATCAGATCAAAAGGTCTGCTCACATTCGAATGGAACCAGCTGGAAATAAAAGGTGGTAAATAAGAAATCACAGTGAAGTAAACACTGAAACAGAGCGTAGCGTGTCTTTAGCCGCACTGGAGGCCTCGCTGTATGAAGCTTTAATGTTCCTCGGCCTGCAGATGACATAATCTCGCCTTGATGAAAAATGAAGACACGGCTTTGCTATTCTTTGATCTCTGTGGGGACTGAAAAACCCAAACTCGTCCCAAGGGTGGCACCAGTGTAAAACCCACATAAATACAAACGCTGTGTTGATGCATTAGAGGAGATGTAATTACCAGTTTCCAGTTTGTGAGAAGCATCCATGCCGACATCGCAGTCATAACAAATAACTGCGCCGGGAAGACGTGACGCTTAAAACCTTAAAACCGCATAAACATGGACGACCAGTGTCAAACAAAATCTGACACTCAAGTTGAACATGAACCCAGATTCACTCTATAAAACGTTGCCCTGTTGATTGAGTGTTTTTAACCTTCACCTGTGCAACCGTTGTGCAGTGAAATCCATCTCAGACCAGCAATGTTAGGTGTCAATTCGGAAATTTCTTTCCAACACATTCAATATGTTGGACAATAGTTGCTGAAAACACATGAAAAGACTTTGAACGATGCATCATTGAAATGTGGAGTCAGAGGTTCAAACTGTTTCCAGGATTTAGTGGGCGGTCCTTTAAAGGGCGGCTCGATGACACGCTGAGGCCATGTCACATCCAGCCCCTGCTCCGCCTACAACAGTCTCCCAGTTTCCTGCTTTATGTTGGTCACGCCCTGATCACCTGTGCATTTAAACCCTTTGTTTCCCCAGTGTCAGACTGTCAGTGTACCATGCGTCCTACTCTCCAGCGTTTCCCTAGTGTGTACCGAACCATGGATGGTGATTAAAGGGGGGCGGCAGTAGCTCAGTCCATGGAGACTTGGCTTGAGAACCGGATGGTGGCCGGCTCGAGTCCCACATGGACCAAAAATATGAAAGGTGGACTGGTAGCTACAGAGGCTGGCTGCCCATCACTCCACCATCTCTCTCTACATTTGCATGCATGTAAATAAAAAAAATAGATGGAAAAAAGAATTTCCCCATGATTAAAAAAGTATATCTTCTTGTAAAGACTGGTTACCTCCTGTATCTGCCTGTTGAGTCCTGTGTCCGTGCCTTGTAACAGGCCGCCCTGAGCAGAGAGACAGAGATGAATTCATCTCAGCTCAGTGTTTCAGTCAGTCATGTCATTTTTAGAGGACACGCCCACACAATCCTGCAGCTGACAATTCATTTTTACCTGATGTTCTGCGAGGTAAAATATTGAATTTGTTATTAAAGTCTGGTGGCCGGTGGAGAGAGCGATATAACCGCTTCAGAAAGGGTTCAACTGATTTATTTTTTTAGGGAGTTAAAATCTGTCTTGTTGCTGCCTCGTCCACAGCAGCTCATCGTTGAGCTTCATGCTGGTCCTCCTGGAGGTGGTGGATCAGTACGTCATACAACCCACCATCTCAAAACCTGAACCTGGACCATGCCTTTAGTTTTTCTGGATATGCAAAGAATTTAAATCTGAAGCTTTAAAGTTGCTCATGCCGTCCAGGTGTGAAGCACATGTCTCACTGGAAAACCTGATCAAACCACCAAATGTTATCTCACACTGGATCTGAGCCGTCTTCGGGACTCGTGCCATCAGCGTACAGTCGGTTAGATCGTACCTGTGCATGTGTTCACAGGGCCTGAACAAACAGCTGCCAATAAACCAACCACACGTGGGCAGGAATGAACTGTGGCAGGTAACACTGTCAGGTGTTGGCTGGAGATGAATCGGCTGCATCCATCTGTTCTTCTGCACGTTTGCATCCTCGTACTTGTATCTGTGCACAAAGTCCACAGGCCAAATACATGCACAGACCGACACCTTGAAGAGTGAGATCACATTAAAAACTTTCAAATGTTTTGTAGCCAGCGTTGGATGTTTTCGCCTCAGACCGCAATAATCAGATTTAATCGATCCATCAACACGAACAGACAAAGAAAATATGATACCTTTGTTTTTATAAAAATATTTATTTGTGCAGCTTTAATTTTGCATGTTCATGAAGTCACGTCACATTCCAGTTAATCAGAAGTCTGCCGCCTCGTTTCAGTGTTTCTGTGTCTTTAGTTTATCGCATTCGTCGCCATGTGACGTCTGACATCGGTCTAGTTGCTCCTCAGTTGCTCTTCGTCTGCTTTATTTTTAACACGAATATGTCAGACCTGACGGCGCCAAACTTCTGACACACCTGTGATAGATTTGGTCACCAGAGATGATCATTTCAGATTTCAGTTCCTCCTCCTCCTCCGAGATAAATCAACAGCTTTCTGGCAAACGGACTCTTTTCCTGTTCTTACTGTGAAAACAAAAGTTCTGACCCATCGCAAACTTAAAGAAAAGCAAATAAGCCATGAGGAAAAAAGAAACCGGATTGATTTATGAGGAGCTAATGTGCGATAACGCTACAAAGTACGTTCAGAACTTTGAACCTTTAAGAAAAATAAATGTGAAACTTTAGGGGAAAGCGATCAAGGCAGAGATCCATGAAAACGTGCAGAGGAATGAAGTCTTCATCAGGATAATTACCCACATTACGTTTAGATTCTGACGCCATGGCGCTCCCTCTGGGGCCACGCTAAAAGCCCACAATTAATCTCTGCCGGGGGATTTTTTCCTGCCGAGATAATACGCCATGACACTAAACTAACGTTTCTGTGCTTCTGTCTGAAGGGAGGAACTTAAATTGGATTATTTATGATCCACGTGAACCTTTCGCCCCATCAGATATCAGGTGTTCATTCGCCAAACGAGTCAAATTACCATGAGCGGAGGAGTCTGGAGTTGGACGGGAGTTTGGCTCTGCTCAGTCTATTAGCGATCATTTGGTCTGTAACAGTGGAAACGTATTTTTTTCTTTCACATGCTATAAATTCATACAAGCTCACGTCCGTTTATCGTCAGGGAAAACACGTTTGAATCATTTCAGTCGAGCGTTTTTGGAAGAAACGATGCAAATGTTTAAATGACTGTTACTGACGTTATTAAAGATGCAGCGCGGGACATTTAGAGGACGTCTGCAGCGCGGTTCTTCTGCTAACCTCGTTCTTTTGTTCCAAAAATCCAGGCTAAGTCGGAAGGTGATGTTTTGGGTGTTTATTCTCCTCCTCACCAGGTGCAAGACCAAGGTACTTTTTATTATCCTGTTTCTGGGCATAATGGACACAAGCTGAAACCAGAAACGAGTCGTTTTTTACGATTGAAAACCGGACATTTTCATGAACATATAAAGAAAAAAATCCTCAGGAGCCCCAGACAGGACGTAAAAATGTCCGGCCAAAGGAGGACGTTTGGTCACCCTTTAATAAAGAAATAATTTTGTCAAACGGAAGAACTTTTATTTTGAAGAGCACCGGGCAAAGAAGCGTACGAGCCCCGCCCACCACTAAAACGGAAATTGGAAGTGGAATTTTGTTTTTGGTGATTGGAACAGAAAACGAGAAATTGAGCTGAATTTTCGTTTTTTTGTTTTTTGTCAAAAACGAAAAAAAGACTCGTTTCTGGTTTCAGCTTGTGTCCATTATGTCCAGAAACAGAATAATAATAAAAAGTACCTTGGTCGTGCAATATGTACAGTGCCAATAAACAAATTAAAAAAAATTAAGCGAATGAACCAAAAATGCAAGTTCAGAAAACAAAAAAAACAAAAGAAAGGAAAAACAAACAAGGAAACAACAAATCAACCACTGCTACCTCCTTTGCAACCAACCACACACTCAGATTAGGCCCAGGCAGCTCCCTTTTATAGTGGCAGCCCCTCCCACTCGGACTACTACCTTTCTAAAAACCAACAAACATCTTTTCTCCATTATGACATTATGCCATCTCCTATGCAGTGATAATAATTGTATAAAAATTATATCCGTACGGTCACTGTTTATCTTCCATAGCAGACTGCCTGGTACTCAGGTAACACCAACATTATTAAAAACACATATTTCTCCGCGTCACGTGGTGTCCAATTACGCGCGTCATCCTCCTTTATAATGACGGTGATGCGCGCGCCCTGTTTCTCCGCCGGAAGCGCACAGGTAAGTGGTGGCGGCGTGTTTCCACACACCCCGTCAGTTCTCACCTGCGTGTGTATGAATACATTGAATTAACGCTGCCAGGTGTGCACCAGGGCGGAGTGGGAGCGGTGAGGGGAAGAGGGATGTGTGTTCTGTTTGGGAACGGTGTGTGTGTGTGTGTGTGTGTGTGTGTGTGTGTGTGTGTGTGTGTGTGTGTGTGTGTGTGTGTGTGTGTGTGTGTGTGTGTGTGTGTGTGTGTGTGTGTGTGTGTGTGTGTGTGTGTGTGTGTGTGTGTGTGTGTGCGCGCTGCTCCGTCACAACGTCCACCATGTTCTCACCAACATGTGGAGAGAACAGAATTTAACTTAACTCAAAAATATGAGTGTAGAACAAACTGATACTGTGGCTGTTAGGTCAATGTGGAAGTGCCTAAGAACTGCAGTTCCTCTAACGTCCACTTGAGGCTGGCTCCAGAAGTGAGTCAGTCTCCATAAGTCCCCATGTCCAAATGTCCAACTTCATTTTAATCATTTTTTTTATTGTAGGTGAGATTTTATTTAGCCCAATGAAAAGGTCAAGCTGTGCTCAGAAGTGGTTGATATCAGGGATGGATTTCCTGTACTGTAAAAAACAAAGCGCTTTAATCCAACGCAGATCTAAAGAAAATCAAATAATTCATGAGAAAAACTCTGATTTAGTTTTCTACCTCATGTCAGAAATGAGAGATAACACTTCAAAACTGTTAGCTCATGTTAGCTCAGTCTGTTAGCTGCTGTTAGCTCAGTCTGTTAGCTGCTGTTAGCTCATGTTAACTCAGTCTGTTAGCTGCTGTTAGCTCAGTCTGTTAGCTGCTGTTAGCTCATGTTAACTCAGTCTGTTAGCTGCTGTTAGCTCAGTCTGTTAGCTGCTGTTAGCTCAGTCTGTTAGCTGCTGTTAGCTCAGTCTGTTAGCTGCTGTTAGCTCAGTCTGTTAGCTGCTGTTAGCTCAGTCTGTTAGCTGCTGTTAGCTCAGTCTGTTAGCTGCTGTTAGCTCATGTTAACTCAGTCTGTTAGCTGCTGTTAGCTCATGTTAACTCAGTCTGTTAGCTGCTGTTAGCTCATGTTAGCTCAGTCTGTTAGCTGCTGTTAGCTCATGTTAGCTCAGTTTGTTAGCTGCTGTTACCTTATGTTAGCTCAGTTTGTTAGCTCATGTTAGCTGCTGTTAGCTCAGTTTGTTAGCTGCTGTTAGCTCAGTTTGTTAGCTCATGTTAGCTCAGTCTGTTAGCTGCTGTTGGCTCATGTTAGCTCAGTTTGTTAGCTGCTGTTAGCTCATGTTAGCTGGGTTTGTTAGCTGCTGTTAGCTCAGTTTGTTAGCTCATGTTAGCTGCTGTTAGCTCAGTTTGTTAGCTGCTGTTAGCTCAGTTTGTTAGCTCATGTTAGCTCAGTCTGTTAGCTGCTGTTGGCTCATGTTAGCTCAGTTTGTTAGCTGCTGTTAGCTCATGTTAGCTGGGTTTGTTAGCTGCTGTTAGCTCAGTTTGTTAGCTGCTGTTAGCTCACGTTAGCTCAGTTTGTTAGCTCACGTTAGCTCAGTTTGTTAGCTGCTGTTAGCTCATGTTAGCTCAGTTTGTTAGCTGCTGTTGGCTCATGTTAGCTCAGTTTGTTAGCTGCTGTTGGCTCATGTTAGCTCAGTTTGTTAGCTGCTGTTAGCTCAGTTTGTTAGCTGCTGTTAGCTCACGTTAGCTCAGTTTGTTAGCTCACGTTAGCTCAGTTTGTTAGCTCAGTTTGTTAGCTCACGTTAGCTCAGTTTGTTAGCTCATGTTAGCTCCGTTTGTTAGCTGCTGTTAGCTCATGTTAGCTGGGTTTGTTAGCTTCTGTTAGCTCAGTTTGTTAGCTGCTGTTAGCTCAGTTTGTTAGCTGCTGTTAGCTCACGTTAGCTCAGTTTGTTAGCTCACGTTAGCTCAGTTTGTTAGCTCAGTTTGTTAGCTCACGTTAGCTCAGTTTGTTAGCTCATGTTAGCTCCGTTTGTTAGCTGCTGTTAGCTCATGTTAGCTGGGTTTGTTAGCTTCTGTTAGCTCAGTTTGTTAGCTGCTGTTAGCTCAGTTTGTTAGCTGCTGTCAACTCAGTTAGCTCAATTTTTCAGTTTCCTGATGGACAGTGAAGTAAAGTGCTGACAGCTGTAGCTGCTGAGTGTTTGTACCAACAGACGTTATGGACTACCAGGAAGAAGAAGAAGAAGAAGAGGAGGTAACCAGGCTCAGCAGCTTCTATGGACATAATGGCAGAGGAGAAGAGTAAATGTGGGACTGACTTTTAGTGGTTGGTGAGAGCTTGGTGAAATAAAAGGCTGAAAGACAGACGCCGAGCTGGACTGACTGCTGCTGGACTAGTCTCTGATATCAGCCGCTGCTGGACTAGTCTCTGATATCAGCCGCTGCTGGACTAGTCTCTGATATCAGCCGCTGCTGGACTAGTCTCTGATATCAGCCGCTGCTGGACTAGTCGCTGATATCAGCCGCTGCTGGACTAGTCTCTGATATCAGCCGCTGCTGGACTAGTCGCTGATATCAGCTGCTGCTGGACTAGTCTCTGATATCAGCCGTTGCTGGACTAGTCTCTGATATCAGCCGTTGCTGGACTAGTCTCTGATATCAGCCGCTGCTGGACTAGTCGCTGATATCAGCTGCTGCTGGACTAGTCTCTGATATCAGCCGCTGCTGGACTAGTCGCTGATATCAGCTGCTGCTGGACTAGTCTCTGATATCAGCCGCTGCTGGACTAGTCTCTGATATCAGCCGTTGCTGGACTAGTCTCTGATATCAGCCGCTGCTGGACTAGTCTCTGATATCAGCCGCTGCTGGACTAGTCTCTGATATCAGCCGCTGCTGGACTAGTCTCTGATATCAGCCTCTGCTGGACTAGTCCCTGATATCAACTGCTGGACTAGTCTCTGATATCAGCCGCTGCTGGACTAGTCACTGATATCAGCCGCTGCTGGACTAGTCTCTGATATCAGCCGCTGCTGGACTAGTCTCTGATATCAGCCTCTGCTGGACTAGTCACTGATATCAGCTGCTGGACTAGTCTCTGATATCAGCCGCTGCTGGACTAGTCACTGATATCAGCCGCTGCTGGACTAGTCTCTGATATCAGCCGCTGCTGGACTAGTCTCTGATATCAGCCGCTGCTGGACTAGTCTCTGATATCAGCTGCTGGACTAGTCTCTGATATCAGCCGCTGCTGGACTAGTCTCTGATATCAACTGCTGCTGGACTAGTCTCTGATATCAACTGCTGCTGGACTAGTCTCTGATATCAACTGCTGCTGGACTAGTCTCTGATATCAGCCGCTGCTGGACTAGTCTCTGATATCAGCCGCTGCTGGACTAGTCACTGATATCAGCCGCTGCTGGACTAGTCACTGATATCAGCTGCTGGACTAGTCACTGATATCAGCTGCTGGACTAGTCACTGATATCAGCTGCTGGACTAGTCTCTGATATCAGCCGCTGCTGGACTAGTCTCTGATATCAGCCGCTGCTGGACTAGTCTCTGATATCAGCCGCTGCTGGACTAGTCTCTGATATCAGCCGCTGCTGGACTAGTCTCTGATATCAGCCGCTGCTGGACTAGTCTCTGATATCAGCCGCTGCTGGACTAGTCTCTGATATCAGCCGCTGCTGGACTAGTCTCTGATATCAGCTGCTGGACTAGTCTCTGATATCAGCTGCCGCTGGACTAGTCTCTGATATCAGCCGCTGCTGGACTAGTCTCTGATATCAGCTGCCGCTGGACTAGTCTCTGATATCAGCCGCCGCTGGACTAGTCTCTGATATCAGCCGCCGCTGGACTAGTCTCTGATATCAGCTGCCGCTGGACTAGTCGCTGACATCAGCCGCCGCTGGACTAGTCTGATATCAGCCCCGCTGGACTAGTCGCTGACATCAGCCGCCGCTGGACTAGTCGCTGACATCAGCCGCCGCTGGACTAGTCGCTGACATCAGCCGCCGCTGGACTAGTCGCTGACATCAGCCGCCGCTGGACTAGTCTCTGACATCAGCCGCCGCTGGACCAGTCTCTGACATCAGCCGCCGCTGGACCAGTCTCTGACATCAGCCGCCGCTGGACCAGTCTCTGACATCAGCCGCCGCTGGACCAGTCTCTGACATCAGCCGCCGCTGGACTAGTCTCTGACATCAGCCGCCGCTGGACTAGTCTCTGACATCAGCCGCTGCTGGACTAGTCTCTGACATCAGCCGCTGCTGGACTAGTCTCTGACATCAGCCGCTGCTGGACTAGTCTCTGACATCAGCCGCTGCTGGACTAGTCGCTGACATCAGCCGCTGCTGGACTAGGAGTGGGAACATCATGGCTGACGTGTTTACCACAAATAACAATGTTCCAAACTAAATATTTTACAGGTTTGTTTCTCCCAATTTAGATGCAATTATCTGTCCTGCTGGTTTGGGAAGAAGTGATATCATGTGCAATTTTGTTTATTTTCGACTGAAACTAGTCTTGTGAAAGTTTAATGCAGCGTTCGTCTTTATTTTGATGGTGGTTGGGTTCATATGTTAGTTTGCTATTAGGAAAAAAAGCATCAATTCATGCATCATCGAGTTATGAGTCTTCAACAGGAACAATAACTTCAGATGTTAAATTTAGATCTGTATCACTTTTGTTTGTGCAGTTGTGTTTCATTTAATCCTTCGGGCACACTGTGACAAAGCAGATGTATTAAATATGCCTCATGAATAATCCTGCATTGATCTGCATTGTTTTTGGAAAAACACTAAAAACAAAAAATTTTGTCATTCAAATTTTTTGACATAAGCCCTGAAACTAAAAATCCCAAAAGAGAAAACAGGAAATCAGCAGGATGAAGTTCTTTAGAACAATGAATAACAGTTTATTTGACTGTTTGGTGTTAGTGACCCAACAAACTGTCAGAGTTTGAAACCGTTTCAAGACTTTACCGAAGTAAAAGTACCAGTAACAATGGAAAAATACTCGATTACAAGCTAATGTCCTGCATTCAGGTATCGAAAGTAAACCTGTTAATTTACCGGTGGCTGATATTAGGATGGATGCATCAGTGTTACAGCAGAATTTCACTGTTCTACCTGCTCCAGGTGAAGCTGCTTTCAACTACGGTGACCCAACCTTGGGTTCGAGGCCCGTCCAAGAGGTCACAAGAAAAATAAAGGCAGAGGAAAAAAGAAAAGTGTTACTGATTCACAAATCTGTTTTCAGTTTTCGGACTCAAATCTTAGCTGTTATTTGTAAAATATTGGATATCGTTACCTTAGAGTTTTTTAAACGGAACCATGTGAGTCGTTTAATGCAACTGTTAACGTCTCATTGACGCGGCTGCTGAAACATGACAAGGAGACAAAACTAGAAAACAAAATCGCCACTTCACAAACACCTCGGCAAAACATTTCGGGCCAAAAACTGGTGTCTGTGGACTGAGGCTGCGTGCGACACCGGCTCATCAAATATGATCAGCTGATGATGTGCTACTGGACAAGGAAGGAAAAAAGCAGAAGCGGAAGTTTTAGGTTCAAGACACGTTAAAAAAAAATGATGGAGACCAAAATCTCTTTGCTGTGCTGTGTTATGAGTCGTGTTCACCTGCATTCATGTTAGCTGGGTTTGTTAGCTGCTGTTAGCTTAGTTTGTTAGCTCATGTTAGTTCAGTTTGTTAGCTCATGTTAGCTCAGTTTGTTAGCTCAGTTTGTTAGCTCATGTTAGTTCAGTTTGTTAGCTCAGTATGTTAGCTCAGTTTGTTAGCTCATGTTAGCTCAGTTTGTTAGCTCATGTTAGTTCAGTTTGTTAGCTCATGTTAGTTCAGTTTGTTAGCTCAGTATGTTAGCTCAGTTTGTTAGCTCATGTTAGTTCAGTTTGTTAGCTCATGTTAGTTCAGTTTGTTAGCTCATGTTAGTTCAGTTTGTTAGCTCATGTTAGTTCAGTTTGTTAGCTCATGTTAGTTCAGTTTGTTAGCTCATGTTAGCTCAGTTTGTTAGCTCATGTTAGCTCAGTTTGTTAGCTCATGTTAGCTCAGTTTGTTAGCTCAGTATGTTAGCTCAGTTTGTTAGCTCATGTTAGCTCAGTTTGTTAGCTCATGTTAGCTCAGTTTGTTAGCTCATGTTAGTTCAGTTTGTTAGCTGCTGTTAGCTCAGTTTGTTAGCTCATGTTAATTCAGTTTGTTAGCTCATGTGAGTTCAGTTTGTTAGCTGCTGTTAGCTTAGTTTGTTAGCAGCTGTTAGCTCATGTTAGCTCAGTTTGTTAGCTCAGTATGTTAGCTCAGTTTGTTAGCTCATGTTAGCTCAGTTTGTTAGCTCATGTTAGTTCAGTTTGTTAGCTCATGTTAGTTCAGTTTGTTAGCTCATGTTAGTTCAGTTTGTTAGCTCATGTTAGTTCAGTTTGTTAGCTCATGTTAGCTCAGTTTGTTAGCTCATGTTAGCTCAGTTTGTTAGCTCATGTTAGCTCAGTTTGTTAGCTCATGTTAGCTCAGTTTTTTAGCTCAGTATGTTAGCTCATGTTAGCTCAGTTTGTTAGCTCATGTTAGCTCAGTTTGTTAGCTCATGTTAGTTCAGTTTGTTAGCTGCTGTAAGTTCAGTTTGTTAGCTGCTGTTAGTTCAGTTTGTTAGCTCATGTGAGTTCAGTTTGTTAGCTGCTGTTAGCTCAGTTTGTTAGCTGCTGTTAGTTCAGTTTGTTAGCTCAGTTTGTTAGCTCATGTTAGTTCAGTTTGTTAGCTCATGTTAGCTCAGTTTGTTAGCTCATGTTAGCTCATTTTGTTAGCTCATGTTAGTTCAGTTTGTTAACTCATGTTAGCTCACATTAGCTCACTTTGTTAGCTCAGAAAAAAAAAAGAATGGAGAAAAGATGGAGACCAATATCTCTTTCCTGTGCTGTGTTATGAGTCGTGTTCGCCTGCATTCATGTTAGCTGAGTTTGTTAGCTCATGTTAGCTCAGTTTGTTAGCTCATGTTAGCTCAGTTTGTTAGCTCTTGTTAGCTCAGTTTGTTAGCTCAGTTTGTTAGCTCATGTTAGCTCAGTTCATTAGCTGCTGTTTGCTTATGTTAGCTCAGATTGTTAGCTGTTGTTAGCTCAGTTTGTTAGCTCACATTAGCTCAGTTTGTTAGCTCATGTTAGCTCAGATTGTTAGCTGCTGTCAACTCAGTTAGCTCAGTTTTTCAGTTTCCTGATGAACAGTGAAGTAAACTGCTGACAGCTGTAGCTGCTGTTAGCTCAGTTTGTCAGCTTGGCAGTGAGCTCAGAGCGACGGGTACCTGGGACGTTTTCCATAGGTAAACAATAGTTTTGTTGTATTTGGTGTGATCGTACCTCAAAATCATACAGTATAACAAAGAAAGTACTTGGGTAAATGTACCTAGTTACTTTCCACCTTCAGTTAATGAACTACTTGATGATCTTGATCTCATGTATTTGATAAAGTTCAATCTCCCATTGTGCAAACTGGCTAATCCATCAGAGAGAGCAGCAGCCAGTGTGATTCGAAAGCAGCCGCCCTGCAGATGATAAACACCTCGTGTTATGAACAGACTACTCTTGCTTCCCCCAAATGATCCAGTAGTAATTACACGTTGTTACTTCACTTCTGCTGCTCGACTTCAGGGAGTAAGCATCGTAGTGAAATCAACATCTGCCACAGATTTCGCAATGAACACTGACCAACACACGGGTGAGACAACAAAACGATTACGCAACTACACAAGTATTCCTCATTTCATCGGCTCCAAAGTCGCCGGGCAGGATTTAGTGTTGGGTTTACTCGATAACCCCTGCAGAGCACCCCTGGTAGCAGCCTGCAGAGCTGTTCAATGACTGCAAAATCAGTTGTGATTGACAAATTATTGAGGAAAATGCTACGAGGCATTACTAGAGAGCAAAGACTTCCTCAACAAACTCCAACAAGGTTTGCTCTGTTTCACTGTAGGAACACCATCCAGCACAGCTGTAAGGGCTGGGGTACAGTAGCCAAAGGCCATCCTGGGAGCTAATGTGAATGTCACATGTCCGAGTGTTGGCTGGTATGTCTTTGGTTTATTTGTACGAGTGGTGTTCACTTCTGAGCTGCACAGAACACACACGCAGTCCTCGGAGAAGCCTGTTATCCAGCTCTAATCCAAACTAATTCCTCTGGCATACAAAGTCGTGAAGTGCTGAGAAACAGGAAGAGACGATAAGAAGTTGCTGAAAGGTTTAGAGTGGAGTCAGACCGGGGGACGAGGAAGAAAAAAAAACAGCCGCAGGAACAAAAAAGGTGGAAGATATAAAGCCTCAGCTGTTTCGGAGAATACAACCCTGGTGGTGGATTCACAGCGGAGGTCTCTTCACCAGACACTCAGACCACAAACCTTTCGTAATGCGGTCAACACTACAGTACACGATGCTGCTTTCCAGAGACCCACTGCTGAAAAGTAATTATTACTTTGGTTTTGTTCTCAGAGGAAATAATTAGATGAACTATGAAGAGATTTAAACTGCGAGCCGAGCATCGCCTTTGTCCAAACTCTTCACGCACAGCGCGGGAAAGTTTTCAGCCATGATCGTAGGACGGTTGTTGGTTCACAACTGAAAAACATCCCAACTACTGTTGGGTGGATTGCCATGACGTTTAGTTCATGCTCCTGCCTGGATGAATAACTTTGGTCCTCTCATGTTCTATCAGGAGGAAATTCAGTTTACACTCACATGAACCCAGGTTCTGTTTTCCAAGTGGGTCCAGTGTTGAGTGCGAGCGCTGCAGCCAGCACCCACCAAACTGGCTGCGATGTGAAATCCTTCTGCTGTCAGTTCACCAAGTTCTCAGTTTTGGTACTGACCCGTCAAACAAAACACACTTACTAACCAAAGACATTTGTCATATCGCTCCATGCAAAAAACCACCAGACTCCTCTGACAATGACAGTTATGTTACCTCAGCGAACGCAGGACTCGCTGGTTAACCACTGCCTCCATCACTTAGTGTGTTCATCGTCTAACTTTGGTGCAAAAAAAAAACACCAAAGTTTTCATTTAATGACCACGTTGCATCAACTAAAGGGATGAAACCAGTTTATACCAAGCTAAACAGACTTTTTGCTCAGGAGTTGAGAGAGAAATACGACTAGTTATGATGATGTTGCTCTGCTTGTTTTAACTTGTTCTTAAATCACATTGATAATCAGATACTTTTATTTTGAAAAGCTGTATGGATTATGAACATTACGTGATGAAAACAAACATCTGTGAAACATTTCTGTCTTTTTGGGGCAACATGCGTTCATGCTGTTTTATAATATCGTACAAGATGATAATAATGAATGAAATAATATTAAATCCCATGACAAAATATTAATAGGTGGGTTGCACGTTACGTTACGTCACGTCTGCGCGCGAACCTTAAGTGGTGGTCAACTGGTCGCACAGCCCATTGATATCACAGTGTTTTCAGCTTCCACAATGCCTCAATTTTGTGCAGTTTTTGGCTGTTCCAATCGGTCTAACCGAGAGAAGGGAAAGGGTTACTACCGAGTACCTAAGGTAATCGTCCATAGAGGTGAAAAATGGAAAAAAACTGTCCGAACAACGATGTAAAAAGTGGATAGCTAATCTTCGTTTAAAGACTAAGGGAGCTGAAACTGCTTATGCTCGTGTCTGCGGCGACCACTTTGTTAAAGGTATGTGTGTCTTCGGGATAAGGATTGGCTCTAAGGGCTGGGTCGGTCGGGCTGGGGTGCGAAGCGGGGCTGGGCTCGAGCCGCGGCTGGGGGAGCAGTCGCCCCGTCGCCCTCCTCTCTCCGCCGCCGGAGGCGCGGCGCGCGGCCCGCCTCGCGGGGCCCCTCGGTCCGCGCGGCGCCTCACGGCGTCGCCGGCCGTGGGGGGTTCTTCGCGGGGCGGTGTCCGACGCCGCGCGGAAGGTGGGCCGGCGGAGGGGACCGGGTACGGCGGTCGGCGGCGGCGACTCTGGACACGCGCCGGGCCCTTCTCGCGGATCTCCCCAGCTACGGCGCCCGCCGGTGCCCCGTTCGCTTCCAGGAGCTTCCTGTCCACTAACAATGACTAACACATAAACCACGCCCGTTTCCAAGGAAACAAAACGCTATCTTTGGAAAAGTAATTCCGCACTTAAAGTGGGCTACCTTTAATTACAAACATTCTGTGTCAGATCGAAAAAATGAAGTTTTGAATGGGTTTCAATGGCTCCAAGCCCAGGTTGTCCACCACTTCAAGTTCGCGCGCTCCCGTGATGACGTAACTGCAACCCACCTATTACGCAACAAATGAAAGACACTCCAGGCACACACACATTCATGGCTGAGTGTTGATAATGTTGATTCCTACAGTTAGGAGATATAATTTGGCCTCAGTGTGACTCAGAAATTTAAAGTGTCTCTTGCACACGTGTGTTGAATCATTCCAAATGTTTTTGCCACCAATAATAATTTCTCCGTGTCCATGTTTGTCCCTGCTGGTGCAGAAATCATGTTAGTCTGCGGTAAGTGAAGTTTAGCTTCCCTCCCTGCACGGACATGATGAATGTCTCCTCGTCTCTCTGTGAAAAATGTTTCTTAGCCTCAGTCGAGGGTCCACAGACAGACGGCGTCCGTGATTTGTGACTTGAGGTGTCTCTCGCTCATTTGTTCTGAATTAATAGAGCAAAAGTGACAGTTAATTAAACCACAGAGAAGATACAGAGGATCTTTGTCTGCAGGTTTTTATGTTTGTCACTGAAGCCACAGTTCAACATCTTAAAACTGAACCGAACCGACTGGTTTCAACTTTACAAAGTCGACAAGTTTCTGAATTTCTGCTGATTGGCGAATTCATTTAACTGACAGATTGTTGTGTGCCTCCGATAACTTAAACTTAAAATTAACTGTATTAAAACTTCTAGACTTTTCAGAAGTTACCGTATGAAATGGATCAAACTCATTCACGGGATGTTACACTCACTTCTTTCTTCTTTCAAAGAGTCTTAGTTTAGATTTTCCTATTTTAGGTTGGAGAACGGCGGGAAACATGACGCCACCATCAAGACTCAAAAAGCAGTTTTTGTTTCACTACATGAAAAAACATTTTCCAGAGTGGTTCAGACGAAGAGCTGGGGAGCTGTAGGAAATAACAGAATAACAACTTTACAGTCCGTCCTGTTAAACTGACTCTACTTTGGATTTTTCATCCGCACGTCTCCGCTCAGAGTCTCTGCTCTCTGTTTGACTTCATGACTTCTGCTCGGTGCCCCACAGCTGTGGAAAACGAAGATAACGAGCTTCATTTGTCAGCACAGGTTGAAACAGCAGCAGCCGACAGTGATGGAGAATAAACCGGATCAGTCTGAGGTCAGAGCGAACTGTGGCGCTACAGGTGTAAAGAGAAAAACGCAACACGGAGTTTGTCAGAGCCGACGTCTAAGTAAGATCAGGATTTTATTTTTAATTTTACAGCAGACAGCAGATTTTATTTGTACAAAGGGTCCGATTGAACCATCTGGGCATGGAGGTCTCGAGAACTGGTTCTGAATTAAACCAGTTCCAGAACTTTCTTCTTCTTTTTTAAAAAGAATAAATCAGCTCATATTCTTCATTTTTCTTCATCGTAACATTTCCATGAAAAGGCTAAAACCAGAAGTGTGTGTGTGTGTGTGTGTGTGATAGAGCTCGTTTGTTGTCCAAAAACTATTAAAATCACGTCAGTGAGCCACACTTGTTATTCCATCATCACCTCGAACACACACACTGCAGTTTATTTTGACTCAGTCATACACACACACACACACACACCCATCATGCTGCTACACATGTGGATTAATCCGCCTCTGAAAATAGTCCTCGGACAAATGCAACATTTCCTCAGCTGTCTTCAGAAATCAACGACACGTTTTAAACATGAAACTTTATAAATTTGAGATGTTTTTAAAACTTTACGTCTTCAGTAAGATTCAGACTAAGAAACGAGGTTCAATCCAAGACACACCTGCAGCAGTCGTGCTGTTTAATCATATTGATATGCTTCACCTGTCAGGTGGGTGGATGATTGCTGAACCAAATTCAAGAGAAATAAATATTTTAGGTGAGATCTTTTTTACTACAGCTCAGTTAACTTGGCTCCTCCTGGAGGATCTCGATCTGTTCCCAGGCCACGGGATGTCTATAGTCCCTCCAGCGAGTTCTGGGTCTGCCCCAGGGGTCTCCTGCCAGTTGGACCTGCCCGGATCATCTACAGAGGAAGCCAGCTAAGAGGCCACCTCAGCTCTGACGGAGCAGCAGCTCTACGCCGAGGTCTCGTCGGATGTCCGAGCTCCAAACCTTATTTCTAGGAATTGGAGCTCCTCGCCCGGACTAGTAAAACCGAGAAGCCTGACCTGGAAGGGAAGCTTGCCAGCGAGCGTGTGGTTGCCGGGCCTTGGTCCATGGCAGCGCATGAAGAAGCAGCATGGAGCCACCAGGCTGTGAGCCCCGCCACCCACAGGGCGAGGGCGAGTACCGAAGCGCGCTGTTCCCTGGCATCATGGACTGGGAACCAAAAACAAAATCATTATTGTGAGGGAGCATATTCAGCTTCTTGGCTTGTCTAAATATGGACCGCAGATCTGAAACAGTACATTTTTGTGTGGAGCTGAAAATGCAAAAAGTCTCAACACCTGTCAGTTACATAACATCGTCAAACTGTCACGTCTGTGTGACAGAAAGCAGCCTGAACTCCAAACTTCTTTTCTTCCGTTATCCTGCAGCAGCTCGGCCATGTTTGTGTCAGAGCGTCTGTTTGGCAGCTTCGCTCTCGGAGCCACGGACCAGTGACGCATTTAAATTTTCATCCTGACAACCGGGAGAAACATTTATCCATTAAGGGAAACGGAGAGTAGTTTGACAATTTCATCACTGATCAACAATTTCTGCTTACGTAATAACTCGCCGGTCCAAGATACCAAAGGGGTCCGAGTAGTTTATGTGTAGTAAAAGAGGAGGGGGGAGTTTTCTCTGTGTGCAGCCTCGTCCATGGAGACACTCACTTCTTTCCCTGCTGGTTATAACGTGCATGTTTTTAACCTCCAGTGCTCTCCAGACGGGAATCACTGGCACTCCGTCGCTGGGTTAAATGTTGTTCGCTCTGACTGATGACCTCTTTTTCTGGAGATATTGTCTTTCCAGACGCGGTCGCCCCGAGGTGAAATGTGGTAGTGGAAAAATCCTCCTCCTCCTCCTCCTCCTCATCCACCTCACCTCATCTGTTCTGCTGCTGCTGCCTGTCGGAGCAGCGAGGAGGCAGAGGGACTGATGGAAAATGATATCACCGTGGACCACTACCCATCAGCCCCTCCAACACCACCGCCGACACACACCGACAACCCCCGCCGCCTCTCTGAGCTCCTGTGGAGAGCTCTGCTGACCCCTGATGGCAGCCGAAGGAACAAGAAATATGAAATGTTGGAAACTGTGTCCTCGGAAAAAAACACATTTTGTCAGGCTGTCACAGTTTTATTGACATCTCATGGCGCACGCTGCATCGTTTCCTGCTCTCCTTCTGTATGAAACGCTGAGGAATGTCGGAAAAACGATGAATATGTCATGTTGTATCGAGCTGAGGAGTATCTCTCTTAAAATGGTGACAGCAGCTCATGTGAGATGATTTATAACGACTATAGAGTCATTTATGTTTAAGAGGAGGCGACTTCAGGGACGGAGCTTCCACACACTGGATTAACGCTCCCAACACCTGGCAAACAGAGAGTGTGTGTGTGTGTGTGTGTGTGTGTGTGTGTGTGTGTGTGTGTGTGCTAACAAGTAATGAAAACAACACAACTCAAGAGAAACTTTCCACACAAACCTCCGGTTTATATAATTTATCGAAAAGAACGTTTCAGGAATCCCAAAAATGATCCATGAAAAACATCTGACCCCGTCCAATGAATCAGAAACACGATAAAAAAAACAAGAAAAATCATCCCATAAATAAAATGTAATGAAGCGTGAGTGGATGAGAAGCTTTATCCAAACCGTTAACAACACTTAAAAACATCCCAGAATGAATCAAACATCAAACTTTACTTTTGAAAGAACAGTTTAGATAAATGGATTGGAGAGAACTTGTTTTCATTCAGTGTTAGATTAAAATAGATTTAAAAAATGCTCATTAGATTCATTATGCTCATTTTTATCCTTCACAGTTTTAGTCAAAATGTTGAGGAAGGGTTAGATCTGGGGCGACTGGACTTGGTTGTAGATCCATGAAGATGTTTCTCCTCTCATCCAAGAAGCCTCTTCAGTTCTGGCCGACTCGTGTGGAGGTCTGAGTCTTCAGCTCAGGCTGGATCGTCGTCGTAGTTTGTTGTGTCACCTGAATTCTGGTTGTTGGAGTCATGTGAGGCCAAGTGTAGATCGCCGTTCAGTTGGTTGGACTGAAAGGACGGCAGTGTAGGTGTGGGATGAATGGTGCCTGACACAGGACTCACACAGGAAGCGGAACAGCAGCGGAACGGTAGTACAGCGGCCCTTTGCCCGGCGTCAACTCACACCGGACGCTTTTCAGCAGAGCGAGCCGGCCGCTTTCACGCGAGAATCCTGGACGTACGCGAGACCCCGCGACAAACAGTGTATAAAGAAAACAACAACAACAAACAGCTGACTCTGCTTCTCTGACGTGGAGGAGATTATAAAAAGCATCTGTTGTGTCATAAATGATTGTGTGTTGTTCCACTTCAACAATCAGTCTCTCGTCGTCCATGTTGAGACCCTTTGATCGATCTTTGATCACCTGGTGCCACCGGTCATGACGTAACGTTGATGTGAAGTTGTAAAAAGCTACATGAACTGCGTATTGTGTTTTATTTTGAAAGGGGGCGGAAGTTTATTACGTTGATTCTGTGTCGGGTTTCCTGTCTGGCGCGCAGTGCTCTGTTGAAATTTACGAGGTTCAGCAGCGGCTCATGGAAAAAATAGAAATGCTACGGAAAGCTCGCGCCGTGAAGCGGAGAGACGCTTCTAAGCTGCGCCCGGTGTGAGTTGGCCTTGAGGCCTCCTCCTCTGTTGATGTCTTCATGGAAACGATCTATGGAAATGGAAAATGGTCTAGAACCAACAAGGTCCAGTTGCCCCAGATTTAACCCTTTACCCTGGATGACTGAGAACCTTCTCAGACTTGGTTCAGCATGGTGCAATCAATCAATCCCCTGGAGACTGTCGCACTGCTCTGTCCTGACAACTGTGCTGCTAAAGCATGAAGCTGGTGGTTTGTGGGTCGGGTAGTTTAATAACGGATATTTTTGTGGGTTGCAGATTGGCTCTTTTACCGGCTCTTAAAAACCCCGATGCATCGCTGTACCTCCATTATCTGACAACAAACCACAAACGTTTTGGTCGTGTCTCATCAGTGAAATATGAATATAAAAACATATTCCGTCGTGGTTTTCAGTTATCAAATATCTAATTTTCACTTGTCATCTCGTCTATGATGTAAAAAGGTTGTTGATGGATGTTTCGTTCTAAATGCCGCAGCGTGGCATTGGCAGGATTCACAGCCCTTCCTCAGAAGAAGGTAAGTGTTGGCTGTTGGTTGTGGATCCGATGCCATGCAGTTAAAAACAAAAAGCCTGCAGGGAGAATATAAAGGCAGCATGACGAGGATTTCAGATGTTGCACAATTGCTTCCAAGGTTTTATAGTCGATAGGATCATATTGTGTCATGCAAATTGAATTGGTTTTGGGGTGGATGCAGTGCGGATCCGGTATCTGATGTGAAGGAACTGACACCTTGTCAGATTTTCTCTCGTTTTGTCAGCGAAGGAGGCAAATTCAGTGCATGACTTAGTGGAAAGTCTCTTTATAGATGTCATAATGAACCTGGAGATTTGTTTTTCCACCACCTGCGTTCAGCTGTTTGACACTCTTCTTTTTTTAGTCTTTACCATCATGGCTTCTCTCCATGGTGCTTTTGTTTTTTTCTTACCAGGCGCCACCTTTTCCTGTTAGAGCTGAAATCCTTTTACACGCTCATAGATTGAGACCCAAGCTGTCAACACGAATGTCTAAATCTCCAACCATCAGTCAGAGTCTATGCAGATGATTGACAGCAGTTCGGCAAAGTTGGCACAGTGCAGATGTTTAATGATGCAGCTGTACACGAGGAATTCAAAATGCATTTTCCGTATGACATCTGTTTGCATTGGAAAGAATCAAACAAAATGGAAACCTGCTTTTTTCTCATGCGCTCCAGCGTCGCTCATAAAGCTGCAGTTGGCTCAATAAGAAAGTTTTCGGTTATAAACCAACAGAGACGTGTTTCTCTGAACTATCCGTGTTTGCATGTGGACGAGGTATGTCCAATAACCGCTGACGGTGATGGATGACTTGTCTGCAGCGAGCTGACGGAGATCAACGTCCGCCTGGAGGCAAATCTCAAATCTGACGAGGCGTCAGAGAGAAAACTCGTGCTGAGATTAAATCAGAGAGATGTTCTCGAAAACTGTTTGGACACAACATCCAAATCTCTTAGAGGCTTCCAGACTGGACCAGGTTCAGACCAGGAGAAGAAATAAACGGTTTGTTGCCTAAGCTGGATGCCTGGGTGTCAACGGGACCTTTCACCTTTCTAGTTTATCCGACCTTCAGAGTTTAAAAATACACCTGTGACCTTTGACCCGGACAACAACCTGAGGCGTCAGCGGGCAAATGAGGATCCACCTGGGAATGCAGACCATCAAAAACGGCTTTTCCTCAGGTGAAGGAAACATCTGCATTTTTCTGATGTGCAGATGGGTCCTGCAGACTAACGAGGGAGGATTCATTAACAACATCAGAAGAAACTGAAAATATAATTAGACACAAAGAACAACATGAGGTGATGTTTGGCCTCAGGTGTGCTGCTCTTTGTTCTGACTCTGTTTTCAAATTAAAATGACAGTCAGATGACAGATACGTAGATTAAAATCAACAAAATAAAAGCAGCGATGTAGTGATGGCAACATCTGTGAGGACTTTTGAATCTAATGTCAAGCCTGATTTCCGTCAACTTATTATTTTTAGAGCCGAGATAACAAACAACTCAAAGTATCGTTTTGGGGGGCCGTGTTGCTCGTACGTCACTCAGCTGATCCAGGACGAAGCGAAATGTTTCATCTCTGTTATCCAACACAAACGTTGATTAGACGAAACCCGGATTCATTTATTCTGGATGATTGCGCACACCTTTCCTGACCGAAAAGCCACAAGAGGAAACCACGATCATCGATCATCAAAAGAAAAGAGTCCAATGCTTCACTGCAACGACGAGGAGCCGAAAGGCTTAATTAAAGCAATACGACGAAGGGCGTCCCAAACAAGAGAACAAGGCTGGCAGAGAAGTGCAGAAGAAATAAATGTGCAAGTCATTTGTAAACATAATTTATGTATTTTAGTGCTCAGAGTGTCATTACACTGCAGGACACAGAGCAGACAATATAAATGTTAAAATGACAAAACAAAGAAACAGAAAGAGTCAGAGGATCCACAGGTGAACATGGACAGGGCAGGTAGAAGAGGTGAACTGAGGAAAAGGAGCTGGTTTACAGACTCAGCAGCCTCTATGGACATGATGGCAGAGGAGCAGAGAGTGAAGAGGACGCTGACGGAGGAAGCTAAGAAGAGAAAAGGAGAGAGTGAGCGAGCAAGAAGATGCCGGAGAAGAGTAAATGTGGGACTGACTTTTAGTGGTTGGTGAGAGCTTGGTGAAATAAAAGGCTGAAAGACAGACGCCGAGCTGGGCTGAAGTAAACTGCGGACAGCTGTAGCTGCTGTTAGCTCAGTTTGTTAGCTGCTGTTAGATCAGTTTGTTAGCTGCTATTAGCTCATGTTAGCTCAGTTTGTTAGCTCATGTTAGCTGCTGTTAGATCAGTTTGTTAGCTGCTATTAGCTCATGTTAGCTCAGTTTGTTAGCTGCTGTTAGCTCAGTTTGTTAGCTGCTGTTAGCTCATGTTAGCTCAGTTTGTTAGCTGTTGTTAGCTGCTGTTAGCTCAGTTTGTTAGCTGCTGTTGGCTGCTGTTAGCTCAGTTTGTTAGCTCATGTTAGCTCAGTTTGTTAGCTGATGTCAACTCAGTTAGCTCAGTTTTTCAGTTTCCTGATGGACAGTGAAGTAAACTGCTGACACCTGTAGCTGCTGTTAGCTCAGTTCGTCAGCTTGGCGGTGAGCTCAGAGCGACGGGTACCCGAGTGTTTGTACCAACAGGCGTTATGGACGACCAGGAAGAAGATGAGGAGGTAACCAGGCTCAGCAGCCTCTATAGACATGATGGCAGAGGAGAAGAGAGTGAAGAGGACGCTGACGGAGGAAGCTATGAAGAGAAAAGGAGAGAGTGAGCGAGCAAGAAGCCGCCGGACGAGAGTAAATGTGGCACAAGAAAAAACGGACAAAGAAATAAATACTACGCAGACGAAGCCAGGTTCCGATTCCAGGCGGCGACCTCTCTCTTCCTGTTTCCTGTTTCAAATGAAGGGAAATAAAATGGACCAAAAACTATTTTTGGGAAGAAGAAAAATAACCCCCCCCACACACCTGACGTCAGCGGGAAATGTGCACAGAGGAAAAATTGGGATGTTCCATCAAACTAAAAGCAGCAGAGCTGGAACAGATAAGAGTGAAGTGTTATCTCACCTACAGGCTTCCCTCCACGCTGCTGCTCTGTGCGCTGACGACACCGGGTCACTTCAAGGTTCCCCAACATTCTCCACATTCCTGTGTGTGTGTGTGTGTGTGTGTGTGTGTGTGTGTGTCCTCCGCCACGTTGCTGAATCTGTGTATCTGTTAGCCTCGAGTAAAAACACTGGAAGTCTCTTATTTTTTATTAACACTAACCTTCATACGAGTGGCTCTGACCTTTGACCTCTGCACTGCTGTGATATGAACCTCCTCAGGTGAAGGCTCTGTGTGACCATCTGGACCCTCTGAGAGCAGCTACTGTTGTCGGCGTCTCCTGAGGTCACTGCGGTTGCAGGTGAGTGACTTAAAGGGAATTTAAACCTGCCGTGTTTCCCATAAATGTTTCTATCCTGACCCACTGTGAAGATTCAGAGGAACCGTGATTCATATCAAAAGTTATGGTCCGTGAGTCATGATGTAGCGTTTCTCTCATAAACTAACAGTGAAGTGAACTGCTGCCAACTGTAGCTGCTGTTAGCTCAGTCTGTTGAGAGCACCGGTGCAGTGTTAGGGCCGATCCCATTTCTATTTTCTACCCCTTGCCCCGTCAATAGGAGGGGCGAGGGGTAGGGCTGAAAAGCAATCCCTACGAAATGGGACACCCCTCCAACACTCGCATACGTCAGCAGTTCGCGCCGCTACTTATGACGTAAACAAAAGGCGACAATTACCAAACATACATCGTTAGCTTGCTGCTACACGCTAATCTAGCGATTCCCCCACCTACGTTTTATGGAGAATCTCACCACTACACATTGTGACAATGTCAAACTTTATACAACACTTTACAACCGAATTTAATGGCGGCGACATCTCCCAACGGACATAAATGTATTGTTTTTCGTAAATAACTATTTATAATTGTTGATACATTTATGTCCGTTGGGAGATGTCGCCGCCATTAAATTCGGTTGTGTTGTCGTTGACAATGCCGCGTTGTGTTATGGGAAAAGTTTCGTAGCCCTCCTTTCGCCTGCCTCAACCACTCACTTTGGAGGGGTTCTAAGCCAATCCCCTACCTACGCCTTCGTGTTAAGGAGAATTGGGATAGCCCTACCCCTTCACAGGAACGCGCAAAAGGGAGGGGTAGGGGTAAGGGGTAAGGCGAAGGGGTGAAATGGGATTGGCCCTTAGTGTTTGAACCACCTTTGGAAGAAGAAGAGTAATCAGAACAAATACTCGAGTACAGCTGAACATGGTTACCACGGTGGCATTGCACTCTGAAACAAATCCCTGATTGCTGGTTTTAAACTTTCTGATCTCAGACGTGTAAATGTTCCAAGATGCATTCAAAGAAATCATGACTGACTCATTGTTGACAGATGTGTTAATGCATCAATCTCTCCGAGACACATACGTAATCTTTGCTCCCCCCGTAATGTCACTACATCTGTGGAAATAATCACTCGCTGTCTGATGGTGGTAACACACTCGTCTGTCTCCTCCGTGCTCGTGATCAGCCGTCGTTCTGTCTCTTTAGGGCAACGAGCACAAACACTTCGGTTAAATACAACGGTGAGCAAACAGCTACAGGTACAAAACCACCTCCTCTGGACTGAAACAGGGTCAGCGCCGATTTACAAGTAACCCTGGAAAACTACGATGGATTGCAATCAGATTTATGATCCGACTAACGGAGACGCAGATTTGTGGCAAAGTGTAAATGAAAGTGAAATCTCATCTGGATTTTATCCGGATACGAGACACTTGACAAATTTAAACGAGGCTTCAGAAAGTCTGACATAAGGTCTGACATAAAGTCTGACATAAAGTCTGACATAAGATCCATTTAAGGCAATGGTGTCGCAGGATGGTTTAAATATCAGGTTCTGACGTTCCTCTTGTCCTGAACCATCCCTCAGTTATTCTGCTATAGGCTGATATAAACTCACCCACGTCCCATTAATGCATGTAACTAATTTAGCTCCTTCCCTGGAGTCTTACTGGTTTCTTGTGGATTTTGGCTTCGCTGAGTTTGGGATTGTGGTTGTATCTAAACCACCTCGGTATTGTTGACACAACGTTGCTGGTTTCGAAGGTTTTGTTTGGTCCCGGGTCCAACTGGGTTCACGGACAGGTAGCTGTTGACACCAGCTAGTTCATCACTACAAACGTTGTTCATGAAAATTTGAATAATGCAGCTTTATTGGCTTTTGAATGAGTCATACATTGTACCACGATGCCATATATTTTTATTTAGCCTCTTTGCATCTCCAGCTTCTTTGGTTGCCACATCATGCATCATGGGTAATCGGGGTCGTGCAGTACAGATGCATTTTGTTTGTTGTTTGTTTTATGAATTCACTGAGAGCTTCATTCATTCACAGTGATATATTCCAGACTTTCTTCTGTCTGTTTCCATGAGAGTTTTAATGTTCCTTGGTCTTGGCTTCGCCGAGTTTGGGATTGTGGTTGTTGTATGTCCAGCTGTGGTCCTGATGGCGCCCGCTACATATACTTACTGTGGCCCTGAGGTGCAAAACACAACAGCAAATTCAAAAACACAATAGCAAATCGAATAACACAACAGCAAATTCAAAAACACAATAGCAAATCGAATAACATAACAGCAATTCGAATAACACAACAGCAATTCGAATAACACAACAGCAAATCAAATAACACAATGGCAAATCAAATAACACAACAGCAAATCAAATAACACAACAGCAAATTCAAAAACACAACAGCAAAGCAAATAACACAACAGCAAATTCAAAAACACAACAGCAAAGCAAATAACACAACAGCAAAGCAAATAACACAACAGCAAAGCAAATAACACAACAGCAAATCAAATAACACAACAGCAAATTCAAAAACACAACAGCAAATCAAATAACACAACAGCAAATCAAATAACACAACAGCAAATCAAATAACACAACAGCAAAGCAAATAACACAACAGCAACTTCAATAACACAACAGCAAATCAAATAACACAACAGCAAATCAAATAACACAACAGCAAATCAAATAACACAACAGCAAATCAAATAACACAACAGCAACTTCAATAGCAATTCAAATAACACAATAGCAATTCAAATAACACAACAGCAAATCAAAAAACACAACAGCAAATCAAATAACACAACAGCAAATTCAAAAACACAACAGCAAATCAAATAACACAACCACTGTGGCTGGTTGGTTTACCACCCTGTTGCCCGCCTTTTCAGAATGGGAACACGTCCCGGGTAAGAATGGGATCACAGTTGTCCGCCTTTTTAGAATGGGAACACATGGGTAGGAACGGGAAGACCCCGACTCCACCTGTGGGCGGCTTTCGGTATGACACGGTCCCAAACGGAGAAACGCCAGCCCCAAAGCGAAAACGCGACTCAGTGCGATTGCCGGCCCGGGGCCCGCCGAAGTTTCCCTACCTGTCCTGAGGGAAACCTCGACAGCTTCAGTTAAATCCACGTTCTTCAGAAATATCTAAAATCATTAAAACTGATTAAACAAACAAACTTTTCACACCACTGAGATTTGTAGCTGTATCATTGCAGCATCTTTTGAACTGAGCTTCACAATAACCACTGCGGTTTTCTCAATAAAACAAAGTCGGTAATTATTGTTAATTAAGGCTTAATTCCCCAGCATGAATCTGTTTCTGCTGTCTTGAATGTCACCGCTCGCAGACCACACATATTTCAACATGAAACACTAACGGCTCATAAATGACAAAAACATTCCTGCGGGACCTTCAGCGCTCGAACTATCCGAGTGAGCGACTGGAGGGCAGAATTCCTTCAGAGACAAAGACACGAACTCCAGACTCTGGACTGTTCACATCCTTCCAACACCAACAGTGTGAAGTTTTTCTGAGGAGCCACTGATCACTGCGCAAAATCACAACTTTATAAACTTATCACTGATTTTTCTGAAACTGTTCCAGATGTACAGTCGTCCCTCGCTATATCGTGGTTCACTTTTTGCGGACTCGCTGTTTCGCGGATTGTTTGTGTAATTTTGCTTTTTTTTTTACAGTGTACTGTACAGTATGAACGCGCATTGTGTTCTGCGTCCTGATTAATTAAGGGAGTGCTGTACAAATAGTGTGTAAAAAGGTGTATAACAGTGTGTGGTTAGGGGTTTTACGGCCTTAAAACATGTATAATAATTGTAAAACTCACTGCAGATTTCGTTTATTGCGGGTTATTTTTAGAACGTATCCCCCGCGATAAACGAGGGACCACTGTCCTGCGTTTGCCTTGTCACTCTTAGTACACCTGGACCAGGAATGGGAATGGAGTTTCCCGTTGGAAAGACAGCTGTACCTAACTGCTAACATGTACTGCCGTTAGCTCAGTTAGTCGTGCAGCTCGCTGACTCAGAAGTGCCAGGAGTCGAATCTGGCATTTCCTGCATGCAAACGGTCTCTGGTGGTCTCGGGGGCTTGTCTCTGGTCCCGGTCCAGCTGTGTTAACTGGAAGAAACCTGTCAGTCCAGGAAGCGTCTGGCAGTAAGACTGCTACTGCTGCAGGAGGGCGGGATGCGTAAATATGTGGAAGCAGAGAGCTGTGCACTCACATCAAAGTTGTTTCTGACAATGATGAAATGATGCAACATTAATTAGTCAACAGATGAAGTAATCATGGCATGTAGAGGCTTTAAGTGGCTCAACAAACACCAAACCTTTCAAACATTGCAATCAGGCGTCTTGTATCTGGTAACTATCTAAGTTTGTGTCGACCAAGCTGCAACACCGCGACTGTGAAGTGAAGCCAAACTTCACGTCCTGCAGGATTAACAGCGCCGCATCTCTGAAGTATGAAGTTCAACAAAAAGCAGCATGGCCGTAAATAAAAATGTGTCTTGGATGTTAATTCAAGACTGAAACACTCGAGGAAGACGTTAACACTTTATTTTACTGCTCTGTAATTTTCTGGTACTTTTCATGGAAAGATCTGTGTAACGGGAAAAAACAGAACTCTTCAGGTATTCAAGTTTAAGGTAGTCGTGTTGAGTTTATAAGCAAGTCGCTTGAATTTCAGAGGAAAAACATTTAAAATCTTAACAACTGGAAAAACTCATAAAGATCCATTTTAAACCCAGAGAAATACTTTACTATCTGTGCTGTATGTCGATTTTATGTTTGCCCATGCTCAGCTACGATATCATCCAAAGTGTTTCCAGGAAACTTCCTCCTGAACTTACAGACACGTATCAGCGCCTCCAGGAACTCTTTAACATTTCGCAGCATAACTCAGCAGCCAGGATACTCTCGACTATTTGTCTTGGACAGATAAGAGGCTGAATACATTAGTCACATCTTCCCGGTTCTGTTACGACTTCTCTTTGGCGAACTGACAGCTGCATTTTTTTTTTTAACTTCAGGGTTTGAACTGAACTTTGAAGCCCTGAAGTCACAAAGTCATAAAATCAGCAGAAACATGACAAATATGTTGAAACGATGCTGATGTTTGCCGCTCGTCCCCGTCGTGGCGTCCGTCCCAGAATCCATCTCAGGTTCACAAATCAAAGTTTGTTTTATGGCAGTTCAGGAAATAAATAAAAATTAAATCTAATGCCAGCGTAACATTTCAGGTACACATCAAAATATATCATCTGCACATGATGCCAGAGCCTGAATGTGTGTGTGTGTGATTCACAGACTGGAAAGTCATTACAGCAGCTCAGGAAACACTCGCTCGGGACTCACGGATAAATCTACCGCTGAGGATTAAGGAAAAAAAACAAAAACAACTAAACTTAATCCAGCTACCAGAAATTTATGAGTCGTTTTCCCGAGGAGATATCTGACTGTACAGATAGTGAGGAGGCCTCGGACCACCTGCCAGCTCACATTCCTGCTCTGACGCTGCCGTGCAGAGACTCCACACATGACTGTGCAGGCCGGCTCGGGCCGGACGATGAGCAACGAGTTTCCCCGCTCAAATTAATCCGTGTTACAGGCAGCGAATGACATCATCGAACCCCCGAGCCAAGACTCAGGAAGCCCCGGGATTCATCACGTATCTGATGTCAGTACTATTTTTAAGGAATACTCCACCATGTTGTAAAACACCTCGTCCAACACTGACACAAAGTGTCTTCATGGTGTTTTAGAGTTTGTCATTTCCTGATAAACCGTAAAAACTTGTTGATGATAACTGAACCAAACCCGGCAGGAAAACCACCTCGGTACTGTTGACACAACGTTGCTGGTTTCGAGGGTTTTGTTTGGTCCCGGGTCCAACTGGGTTCACGGAAAGGTAGCGGTCGACACCAGCTAGGTCATCACTACAAACATGTAAAAATTTGAATTAGAGCAGCTTCATTGGCTTTTGAATGAGTCATACATCGAACCACGATGTCATATATTTTTATTCAGCCTCTTTGCATCTCCAGCTTCTTTGGTTGCCACATCATGCATCATGGGTACAGATGCATTTTATCCGTTGTTTGTTTTATAAATTCACTGAGAGCTTCATTCATTCACAGTGATATATTCCAGATTTTCCTCTGTCGTTGCCTTTTATGAACTGCTAATCCCTTTCTGTTTCTGTGAGAGTTTTAATGTCCCTTGATGCTTTTTTTTTTAAAGTGTCTTTTGATCGTCTTTTTCCACCGAGTCACAGATTCTGGAGGGAAAACAGTTCATGTTTGTAATTTGTAGCTTAAAAAGAGAAAATTAAGAAGAAAGACTGGACAGAAATCAGTCGCCATCCATCGCTGACCTTCATCAAGTCTGTTAACTTTCACAACAACAACTTTATTGCCTGAAAGCAGAGATGTACAGTAACGAAGTGGAACTACTTAAGTACTGTACTTAAGTACTAAAATGCAGTATCTGTACTTTTTTGGAGTATTATTTTTTCCCCAACTTCCACTTTTACTGCACTACATATTTTTGATGAGTTTAATACTTTTACTCGGATACATGTTTCATGTGCTGAGTCGTTACTCGTTACTATTGTAGCGTCCAGCCGGACACGTGATGAATGACGAGGCGATATTGAACAAACTGCATTTATTGCTGAACGGTTTGGTTCCAGGACTCGGTGACTGTCGGCCGGAACCACGACAAAAAACCAACTGAACAGTCCCGGCCTCACATCAACCTCGCTCGTGCGCCGTACGTCACACACCTGACTCACCCAGGTGCGCTCTCTCACCTGCTGCCCCGCCCCCTCGCTCTGCATTCATTCAGACGCATTCACAGACCATGGGAAATCACAGAACTCTACCATGAACATTGTAACACTGTAACATTAGAAGTTGTGCCTTAATAAAGATTTGAAATTATATAAACAACAGTACTTGTACTTGTACTTTTACTTTCAGTACTTGAGTAGCATTTTTTTTACATACTACTACTTGCAATACTTAAGTACAAAACATTTTGAATACTTTAGTACTTTTACTTAAGTATGGTGTTTAAAGAACACTTCAACTTCTACTCAAGTCAGTTTTTTGATATAGCACTTGTACTTCTACTCCACTCCGTTACTGCAGTACTTTATACATCTCTGACTGAAAGAGAAATGTGCAACTGAACAAAATGCAGATGCGATTAAGATCCGAGGGAACGTGTTAGCCACCTATAGCCAGGCTACACATGCAGGTAGAGTACAAGCTGATGTCATTGTTTCCTTCCAGTGAACACGGTCTGACCCGGGACCAAACACAACCTCCAAAACCAAACAGTGACGGGGAACGCATGAGTCTGTAAATCACCTCGGGAGTGTAACGTGACTCCCTTTGGGTCTCAGAGGCTTTTCTGCCTGAAAACACTGACACATGACTTTGTGTCCGTGTTGGACAGACACTGGAGGACAGAGGACAGATGGGACACAAACACTGAAACATAAATTTGACTGTTTGGGTTCAGTCTCATCGGCTCTGTTTCCAGCTGCAGCTGATAAACCCCCGACACAGACGTCGAGCAGCTGCCTCGAAGATTCCAACATGTTTATGCTGCTTTCATTGTCTCACAGTCGACTTTTAATTCTTGTGTCATTGTGCAAATTATTTAATCCTGATGTAAAAACTAGTATTTTTCTATATTTTGATATATAATTCTTCCCATATGTGGATTCTTGGGATCTATTCGTAAAGAATGAAGGGCGGTGCTCTGAAACGTCCCATGAAAAATGTGTGGAAATCCACATTTTCACTTCACATTTGGGAAATATATACTCACACACCATATGATATGTCACAGAATAATTCAATCATGTGAGTGTCTGTGGATTAAAGCCCATCCTCTTGCAGCAGACGAGGTTTAAGCAACAGCGCGGCTGTAAATCAAGTGACTAAATAGCGACCATTGACAGACATCGTCTAATCCCAGAGGGAAGGATGTGACTCGGCTTCAAGCGAATCTGAATCCTTAATGAGTTTTTAATGGATGAAAATCAAACCCAGGATGCTTCCTCTTCTGCTTAAGAATATGAAAACAACAGCATCTAAAGGGGAAAAACAATGACAGCAGGGATCGTGTTGCAGAAATGGATTCTGAGAACTTGGCGTGCTGGTTCTGTGGATAATTTAAACGGAATGTACTTTTTGGCTTAAAACATAAAATCTTCAATAAGTAATGCAGTACAGTGATTATTCAGAGAAGTTGTTAAAGACTTGAGGTGTTTCCTGCACGTTCTTGCGTTAGTGTGATTCCTGAACAACAGGCTTATCAATCGAGGGATTAAGGGAGACAGTAAACTCAACGTGTGCACGGATTTATTTATTTTTTTTTCAAAGCTCTTGGAAAAAAAGATCGGAGCAGAGTTTATGTGGCTGGACTGGAAAGCATTCCAACACCTCAGGCGATTGGAAAACCCCAGTGTTAATAAAAATAGCTGGCATCGAACTCGACAGTGTTGCAGTAAGGAAAATGTTCTCTCTCTCTCTCTCTCTCTCTCTCTCGTGTATGTGTGAACATGCACGATGATGTGCGGATCACAGAGGACTGGATTTCCTGACACGTGTTGAACCGTAATGGAGATGTACGACATCATACGGGCTAATTTCAGCCTGAAGTGACCTGAGGTTCACTCTGAAGGTGCGAGCGCCCAAAAAATGTCTGCAAAGACTTAAAGGTGCAGTGTGTGAGATTTAGTATCGGCCAGAGATGTATAGTAACGAAGTGGAACTACTTAAGTACTAAAATGCAGTATCTGTACTTTTTTGGAGTATTATTTTTTTCCCCAACTTCCACTTTTACTGCACTACATATTTTTGATGAATTTAATACTTTTACTCGGATACATTTTTCATGTGCTGAGTCGTTACTCGTTACTATTGTAGCGTCCAGCCGGACACGTGATGAATGACGAGGCGATATTGAACAAACTGCATTTATTGCTGAACGGTTTGGTTCCAGGACTCGGTGACTGTCGGCCGGAACCACGACAAAAAAAACCAACTGAACAGTCCCGGCCTCACATCAACCTCGCTCGTGCGCCGTACGTCACACACCTGACTCACCCAGGTGCGCTCTCTCACCTGCTGCCCCGCCCCCTCGCTCTGCATTCATTCAGACGCATTCACAGACCATGGGAAATCACAGAACTCTACCATGAACATTGTAACACTGTAACATTAGAAGTTGTGCCTTAATGAATATTTGAAATAATATAAACAACAGTACTTGTACTTGTACTTTTACTTTCAGTACTTGAGTAGCATTTTTTTTTACATACTTCTACTTGCAATACTTAAGTCCAAAACATTTTGAATACTTTAGTACTTTTACTTAAGTATGGTGTTTAAAGAACACTTCAACTTCTACTCAAGTCAGTTTTTTGATGTAGCACTTGTACTTCTACTCCTTTACTGCAGTACTTTATACATCTCTGGTGTCGGCTAACGGTGAGTTTGGAGACCGCTCACCGCTCCCATTCCCAGTGTTTAGGAGAAGTTACGGAGGCCTTCATGTGCCAAAAGAGGTCATCGTCACAATGACATGAGTAACCTGTTGAGGCTCTTAGACACTGTCCATATATTAAGGTGATTATATATCACTGAAAACATAGTTACACATGTTATTTCTGCTAATACATAAAAGTTACACACTGAACCTGAAGTGAACAGAACATTGCAGAAATCATGACTGCAGACCCAGGAAACATCTTAATAACAGCCACCTGTGTTGTTCGTACTAATTCTACGAATAGCACCAAGTCCTGAATGATTGTTGACAGCATGACACATGCAGAGCTGCATGAGCATGAAAGCACTTCTGAACTTTGAAGAGAAATCGTCCAAACTGATTTTGAAATCGGGTTGCATCACACACACACTAATGTCAGACAAAGAGGATATTATTAAAATTATAGTGCCAGGGGGTGAAATTCACCACCTCGCGTGATCTTGCACGATCTCATGGGGGAGCAGATATAAACGAGATGGAGGCCGATGTGGCGCAACAACTGGCTGTAATGAAGGGAAAGAACAAAAGCACAAAGGATGACGGATCGTTTGGGGAAATGTGGTGAACACAGGTCGTCAGACCTGGAGGTGAACTGTCAATTAGCTAACATTAGCCCCCAGGGCTTCCATGTTTCCTGGTAGACTTCTCTTTCATTGTTGTGTTGAGATATTGGTCCAGATTTTTTAATTCGAAGTATTAAACTGAAATCATCACTGCAGTCCAGACGAGTCTTCACTCAGGTTAGGAGGTTCAAGACTGGATCTGTAAACCTCTCACGCTACCAGATGGTCTGGGCCGAACATAAGTACTGACCAGGGTCCCAGAGCAGGAGGAGTGAATCTGAGGTTAACTGGACTGTAACTCCTGTAGTCTGGTGCATTCATGATTGAACATACTGGGCTCAAATATTCAATGTTTAGAGCCACCTGAGCTGTAGAAAACATTTAGGAATGGTTCTCTATTGAACAGCAGTGTTCTGTTTGGAGCTATATTCATTGGGTACGCACCAAAAAAAGGTTCAACGTAGAAACATCTCTGCGTTACAGTGAAGCCTCCAAAGTTCTACGTAGAACTATGAGCTTAGATATCGTGTGCAAAGGTTTCTGTGCAGCTGGATTTAGATGTTATGGTGTAAATGTCATGATGGCAGTCAGGACTGTTGTTGTTTCTCCATCCTTGTGTTGTGTTCACTTGTCTCTGTCTGTGTTGTGGGCGTGGCACTTTTCCCTGGGCCTCCTGGTTAATCACAGATGAAGCTCACCTGCCGTTCCTCACCTCACCTGCCGTTCCTCACCTCATCACTCCACCTGCATATGAACCCTGGCCTTCCTCCCACTCCTTGTCAGATCGTTTGTTCAGCCTCCGTGGTAGATCACGTTCAGACCATGTTAAACTATTGTTCCTTGTGTTTCCTGTTGACCTCTAACCACAGATCCTCTTGTGCTCAGGTCCACCATCATCTTCACCTCCTGCCACCTGCTTGCCTGCTCTCCATCCACCATCTCCAGCCTCCTCCATCCATTCCAACCACTGCTTCACCTCAGCCGTTCCCTCCACCTTGTTATCGGACCCTCTTCTCTCACCAACCGTTGTCCGAGCCTGCATTCTGGGTCAGTACCTGTGCAACCATGACAGTAAAGCTACATGAGCTTAGAAGTGTACACTGATCTATAGAAAAACCTTTTTATATGGAGTAGAACCATCTAGAAGAACCTGTAGAACCTTTCTGTGCTGAGTGTTCATGATAGTACCGTGTAGCTTCTGGTCTGGGAACCTTTGTACAGAGTTTAAGAGGTTTTCACAAAGAATGGACAATTGTTCTATTGGCTAACATCTCTTAACCACCAAAACGGTTCTGTGTAGAAACATCTTGTCCAGAGGGAGGGGGGTTAATAACAGGGTTTGCAGAGGGAGGAGATGAGTGCCTTTGTCTTTTTTCCTCTCGCAGACATTTCACATACTGTTGACGCCTCATAAAGTCAAGAATTTATGTGAGGAACGTTGAGAGAACAGATTTCTGAGGGTGACTACATCGGGCACATCCGTTTATGAAATAAGTTACCTCACCGTCAGCATCGCTGTTTATGAACCGTCACGTTGCATCACGTCCCGTAATAGTTTAGATCTAATAGGACAAGAACGACACTAAAATGTTGATTTATTTTGCATGTGCAGCAGGTATGACCGCATTTAATCCTTCTAACAGGCACATGCATGAGGTCACCTTGGTTGGAAGTAGAGGATTATCTCATTACTCTATCAAACTTTGCAACTTGGAGTTCTACCTAAACTAGAAAACCACCTGACGTACGTTTACTGAAACCTGTGAGCTCACGCTTCGGAAATTTAACCAATCACACTGACAGATATGCATGAAACCAACACAACTTACTTTCCGTTTGAGGTTTGACCTCCATTTGTTTTTTTAATTGTGCCGTTTCTTTGAAACCTCCAGTTTTGGTCCGTGTGGCTTCAAAACCCACCAGGACTGTTTCAAAGGGGGAAAGTTTAGGCTGCCAGATCTGGTCACTTTTCCTTTGGCCTATGCCGAAGCATGAGAACCATGAGTAAGTTAGATAGTTTCCCTTTTGTCTACTTCACTGATCAGAGTCTTTTGAGATTTACCCAGATTCTCGACGCCTTTTCCGTAGTCCGACTTCCACCCAACTCAACTTGCTTTATACTTCTTGCACGGCCGGTCGCGGTACCGTCATCCGGCGACCATTGTAGCGCTGCACAGTCTCAATCACATTGCTACAGACCTTTTTCATACAAACACGCCTCCATCCATGGCCGTCCTCCGTCATCCACCCACACTCAGCGCCTACTCCAGTGGAAGAAATCCCATGCAGTTTGAATCCGTCCTCCAGGAAGAGTATTTAGGATGGGTGCAAATCACCGGTGAGGAGAGGTAGGAAGAGGAGAGTCCAGAGGGTTGCGAAGGAACAGTGCATAGAGTTGTTAAGCGTGTGTCCACGTTTGTGTGTCGCTGGAGTCCCGTTGTCCTGTGCGGAGTGGATTGTGTATTTCTTTTGACTTGGATCAGCTGGTGCCGGTTCCGGAGGAGCAGACCCGACCGACTGACACATTTACGTTAAACTTCAGTACAGTGAGTCTCTACAGATGCCCCCAGTGGAAGTGCCACCAACTCCAAGGGTCAGGGTTAATAAGCGTTTGTGCTGATCGGAAACTCAGACCTGATAATCTAACATCACTTTAAGGAAGACACGCTTTACAAAGTCAAAGCAACCTTTCCTCTCGTCATGCTCCTTACATCCATGATGGAAAATTCAGAATTACCTCTTAGATATTTAGTTGTTGTGTTTAATGCGGCATCCTAGACATTCAAAGATGCTCAAACTTCAAAATTTTAGGAACACCTAAACTTGCCAACCCAATAATCCTGGAGGAGACTCAAGTTTTTCCCATTTCTCCTGATTTATGACAAATCTTCACACCGGAGTGTCAAAGTCGATGAAACTCACGTTTTCTTAGGGTGGACCAAATGCTCCCTATATATTTCGAGGTCCCAAGGTTGACAACTATGGGAACACCCCCTGACTGTTTATACTGAGAATTTAGAATTTAACATTTCCTGACAGATTGAAAATTAAGTTTTTTTTCCCACCATGTTCGAACAATAGTTCAAATTTCGTATAAAAAGTGGCAGCACTAGCGTAGACTAATATAACTTTCCACCTTCGAGCTTCGTGATTTTGTTACCTAACACCATCTGACATTGATCTCTATGTTTCTAAGTTGATCAATACCTGACCTGAATATTAAGGCTCTGTCCGGTATCATCAGACATCACTTATGCTTTTTTTTTTTTTAGACACATTTGTTCAGCTGTATTAATCACCGGGCTCCTTTACTGCTGCAGACAGACTCAGATTAGCTGCCTTTAGCCGCCAATGGCATGAAGATCTGCTGATGACAGGAGAGACGGCGAAGCGGCGAGGAGAGAGAGGTTACGCAGACCGCCTAAAAACTCCGATCCGTCATCCTCTGACAGGCGACAGTTTATCACGGTTTGCGTGCTTCGTATCCACATTTTTTCTCCTCTCGAAAATTGGCAGTTTGATCAGTGAGTCATTCGCCCTGAAAGAAAAGGTCAAGAGCATCAGAGGAGTAATTTGCACGACGGTGAGTGTTTATATCGAAGTGAGGAAAACTATGTAACCTCATCCATCACCTCCGAACGCCGCCAGACTTTTAAAGACTTTTATATCTCGTATTCTTAGGTCATGCTGTTTGACTCAATAACTTGAGAGATGCCGTGTTTTTAAAAAAAAATATTTTTATTACATAATCAAGCAACACACTCCAACTGGAAAGTTTGAGGTGAATCGTGAGCTGGTTTTCTAATATGTTTACATGTATAGAATATATAACAGTTCATTCACGGTGATGTGTCGCGTGTAACCGCCATGATCTGCAGCATACACATGCAACCACGAGTTAAGGGAAGTAAGAAGATTTTTTGATATCGAACAAGTCGCCATTTCAACTCAGAGCGAACAGAAACAACCATTCACTTTAATATGATACTTAAGTTGCAGGTTTTTCTTGCAAAACTACAGCTTCCTGTGAAAATCTGACGTTTCTTCCTCACCTCTAACACGATGTTAAAAGTTAAATGGAGCTGACTGGAATTTAGTTTGTGTCAAAAAATCACGTTTAATAACTCGATCAACACGTTTCTCTGAGCAAATGTTCTGTGTGAGCTTTAAACCGTCTTCAGTGAGCTGAATCTTCTTCTGTCCCAATGAAAAGTTCAGCTCTCTGACAGTTTTACCATCCCAGCTTCACGTGGAGCTCAGATGTTTGAAATGAGCCGTCAAGTGGAAATTCCTCAGAGAACATAACTCTGCAGCATGTGCTCCATGTGGCACCTCACCCAACGTCGTGAGGCTCTTCGGAAAATAAGCACGTCCAATTTTCTGTCTCTAACTCGGGGCGAGATTACCGTGCGTTAGGAATCCTCAAAGTGGGCAGCTGATGGATGTTCGCGGAGCCATCCAGACGTCGCAAATCATCCTAAAGCTCTCATAAATATAAGGTGAGCCTGGCCTGCACGGATTTGTACACGTTTGAATGTAACCTCAGGACAGACGTGTTCATGTCGGCCATATGAAAGCCTGTTTGCACAGGGAAAGTTCTGTCTGTAGCACAGAGGGAGAAACACGACTGTTACTTCTCTGTCTTGTTACGAAGAGAGTTGTCTTTTTATTATGATGACAAAAACTTACAACGCGATCATCTGAAGCAGCCGCGGTTCAGATCACATGAGCTTGAACTTTCCATGTAGCCTCTGCAGGCAGAAGTCCAAACTACATTTAAGATCAGCATGCATGCTGAGTTAAATGAATGTTAATGTCCGCCAACGTATTTGAACATAAACTGAGGTTAGCACATTCAATCATCTTACATGTGATGAATGAACGAGCAGCGGTTGAGCGACACAGACAGTGACTGAGAGTGAGGGAGCGCCAGTGTCGTCGCCAGAGGAATCAAAAGTTATTTTAAATGTAAATGTACTTTATTTATACAGCCCTTTACAACAGTGACCAAAGTGCTTTACAGCAGATGATAAATAACGAGAACAATATGTAGAAAACAAACAAAATAAAAACAATAAAATGCAACAAAATCGAATAAGAAATGATGAAACACACATTTATACACAAATAAACACACAACGTTGCACAACCCTGCGGCGATTCACCACCCGACCGAGGTTGACTCGATTTACATCACTCGAGCACGTTCAGACAACTTTTACGCATCTTCCCCAACACCTGGAAGTTTCCTCAAACAGCTGCTCACAAGGTTTTTACAAACGTTAGGAGGAAATGGGGACTATTTTCAGCGGTGGATGAATCCACATTTGGAGGGTGTATGTCAGGGGTCGGCAATTAGCGGCCCGCGGGCCAAAACTGGACCGCCATTAATTATATCTGGCCCGCTATTGATGATTTATTTTAAAATATACATATATTTATAAATATATCTTTTAAACCTCATGTTCCCTGTCAAAATACAACAATTCCACAGATTTCACAACATTTATTGAAAAGTAGCTGATGAGTAACGTGACAGCAGCCAGAACGCACAGGTCTGAACAATAATTGGTACGTGCGTGCGCTGTAACCTGTGGAAAATAAAAGTGTCCTGTGTCCCTCTTGTAACCGACAACGTGAACAAATGTGTTTCATTAAATGAAAAAACCAAACAAGGTCGGTGTTATAAAAATTAGGGTTACACAGCTAGTTGGATGTTTTAACTTATACAATGTTTGTTCCTATTTATTATATGTCCTTAGGGCTATTCCCTTTATTGCTGTTTTCCTGAGACTGGCAGGGTAAGGTAAAGTTCAGGTTAATGTATAAATAGAGGGATTTGAGAACAAAATGAGGCCTAGGGACAGGTCAGAGAGGTGACATCAAGATTGGCGACATACTGGCTACTCATTAGGTGATATGTTGCAGAAAGCTGTTTAAATGCATAGTATGCAAATTGACTGTTAACAATTCACAGGGGTTGAGGCAGCCCATCTTTAGGAAAATGTATAAGAACCAACTGTTAACGCTCCTCTGGGAGCCTTTTTCTCTGTAACCCCTTTAGCGTGTTGCACTGTGAAACGCTCCTCTTGTACAAGAATAATAAATTCAACTTAAACTTTGATGCTTTGAATCTGATCCTCCTTATTTAAGGGTTTCTCTTTAAAAAATTCCCGTAACAGTCGGCTCAAATATCAAATATGAATGTGAATGCACATCAGCGGCAGATCTGCGCTGCTGTATACGTTAGTTACGGCAGGTTGCCTGTTTTATGACAGACGCAGTAATAACAGCACATAGAAGCTAATTAATGTTTTAAATTAAATTAAAAGCATTTTTAAAGTTAAATAAAGTTTATTTTTAATATAATAGACATGTATGAGGCTTTGACACACACAGAAAACTTGTTCGAGGACACATCCACTGTTGGTTTTTGGTCTTTTTATTGGATTTGTTAGCAATAAGAAATTTGCACTTTAGTGCACGGCTGCCTTCATGACCACAAATGATCTTATCCTGACTCTGCAGCAGCACTTACACTAAATCCACCCAACAAACGTCACCGTACTCTGCTTTTCTTCAGTGTCCACACATCATATATAATGAGATTTACCTGACCTGCACTTGGCTGGATGGTCGACCACGTGAACACCAGCTCAGCCGCACAGCATTTTGTAGATCGCTGCTGATGGACAAAAAACATGTACTGTATGTATTCAGAGAGCACGGGCTGGAGGAAAATAACCCTTCCACATGTGTTTTTGAAATCAGCTTCATGGCTCCAGTGATCACGGAGCTCACTTAGCACGTCGATGACCTGATCATTTTTCATTTGGAGTGAAGGAAAAGAAAAACACAGCGGCTGCAGAGATTCTGTAGTTTCTTTTTTGGACGGCAGCTCTCAGATTAACAGATCCGGACAAAGGTTGAGTGTGATTGTCTTTTTTTTTTTTTAAATGGATGGTTTGAACTGAAAACGAACAGAGCTGAACGCAGGTTCGACATGTTCACTGCTTATCGACATCACTGCGTTAGCTGGTTTCTCGGAGCCGGGATCACGGCCAAAGGATCTCCTCCACTACCACAGTTCGAAATTTTACTCCTTCAACGTTCGGACTCTGTTTCCTAGTAGACAAGTATTTCACATTTTAACCATGAGGCTAGCGGCATGCAGGGATGTCGACCTAGTCGGTCAGTCCAGACTGAAACAACAACCTGATGGATTGCTGTGAGACGTTTCTGGCCCTCGCAGGAGGAATCCCACCAACTTTGATGGTCCACCGACCATTTCTGCAGCACAACCAGCTGGTCAGCGCTGTTACTTACCATCCACCACATGGATTTTGTTTCAGATATTCATGTTCCCCACAGGCGGTTGGTTTATGATCAAAGACTCAGCTGTGGTTACTTTGGTTTTTATTGAGGATTGGCAGATGTAAGCGAACTCAAACCTTTATTAACAAGTTAAACTGAGATGGTGAACATGTTCATTATTATTGTTGTTAACGTACAAACATGATTTTTGGTCTTTTCATCAGATTTGTTAGCCATAAGGAAATCTGCACTTTAGTTCAGTGGACATGGACGAGGGCACGTCTGCCTTCATGGCCACATATCTGCTGTATCACATGCAGCAGCACTTACACTGAATCTAACTGACTGAAGTGACAGCCTCACAGAGCCACGAGTTTGGGTGTAAGAGTTTTAAGGCGCCAGTAGCCTCCGTCAGAAACTGTTTGTCCGAATCGCAATTTCGACAGCCCATATCCCCCCGAAAACTCACAAAAATTTGCAGACAGCGCCACCTAGGTGTGCGTTTTTGGAGTCGCCCCTCGCCACGGTTTCGCCCACGTCTACGAAACTCGGTGGGAGTATGTAACATGCCCAGACGCACAAAAAAGTCTCTTGGTGCCCCGGGCCACAGTGAACCGTACGGCGTCCAATTTTTGTCAAATTTGGACTTTTCGGCTTTTGGCCTCATTTCCAGGGGTCACATTTGAACGAACTCCTCCTAGGGATTTTATCCGATGTGCTTGAAACTTGGCGTGTGTGTTCTCAAGACCTCGACAATGAAAAGTTATCAAAATCATAACCTATATCACAACCTATGTGCGTCAAAGTCAACGCTGCCGATTTTTTCGAAAAAAAACCCAGACTCCATTGACTTTTGGGCTGATTTTCGGGCAAAACTGTGCGGCTATCATATACTTCATCAGAGCTGTCTGAAACTTGTTGGGGTTGTTAAGAGAAATATTATGCACAATTCGGCTGCATAATTAATGAGGGGGCGGGGCAAAAGCGCTCTATAGCGCCCCCTGGAATTTTTCTTTCGAACAGCCCCGCCACAGTTTTGGACACGGAATTATGAAACTCAGCCTGACTTGTAGAACATGACAGGACCTACAAAAAAGTCTCTTGGAGCAATGGGCTACAATGAACAGGAAGTTAGATATTTAAGAATGAAAATCGACAATTTCGGTGTTTCCGCCTGGTTGACAAGGGGTCATATTTGAACAAACTCCTCCCAGGGATTGTGTCCAATTCACTTCAAACTTGGTAAGTGTGTTCACACAGACTTCCTGAATAAAAGTTATCAAAATTATGAATTTTGGGGAAACTGTGTGAGCGTGGCGCTCTATGCACATTTCCACATGCACGCATTTCCACATGCGCACATTTCGACGTGCGCGCATATGCGATGGCCCCGACCATCGCTGCTTGCAGCTTTAATTTTAGGATGTATTCACTTTAGAGTGGAAAAACAAGGGTCCACTGCATTGGTTGGTGCTGTATTTACCACTCTAAGAAAAATGGTTCTTGATAACAGCTTTGAGTTCTCTGGAGAACCGCGTTATCCTTCTGAGGTTCTTTGTCGAACTTTTAAGTCATAACTGCAGAACTTTTTCATGTTAACAGTGTTCCCACGTCATGTCCTTCTCATTTTCCTTGTTTAGCCGATGCGAATGACAAACTGTTCTTCATTAGTGCTCGTTACTGCATCAGAGCATCGCTGCGCTGCGTGGTGTCTGTATTTAAGCGATTTGAATTCTTCTTCCTCCGCTCGGCCTCTTAAAAGTACAAACAACAGAACATGTGTGCGATTATTGATACCATTCACAGGAAGGCGCTGTTTCAATTACAGCTTTTAAAAAGGTCACACATCCCCAATGAAAGCTAATTGGTCTTAGAGCATCGTTTGTTCATTTCCACAATGCTGCGTATTTATCTTGGAGAACAATCATCGCCTGAGGTTCATCTTTCAGTATCCACATTTATATCACGTTTAACGACTCCAGTTTACAGTGATTGCAGTCGCTGAGTAAGATTTCTGTTTCTGGCAGTGACCAAAGAGGCAGCAGGGTCATGAAGGTATAGTTACTTTGAAGAGTATAATCAAAACTGATTCGTAGAAAATGATATCTCATGCGCATTCCGACATAATCAATCACTTCATTTGATGTTTACGTAACCGCAGCGCTCGATGTTTGAAATGCAGCATAAATTAGATGGAACTGGTGTAATTACAGAGAGTCTGACTTTATCTCGACACCATCGGACGGTTCTAAGTCATCTCTGAAATTCTTCAGATCACAGTCTGAGTGTAACGTGTCGGAAATTCGTGACCTCTCATGCACCGCGAGAGCTGAAGTTTGTACATGTGCAGTAAAGACTCAATCAGGAAGAGCCGGTGAGCAGCCCGGTCTCCAACTGTGGAGCAACTCCATCATCACGGTTATATGAGACCGAACGGGTTTTGCCAAATAAGTTCTGGAGGAAACTTAATTGAGCGTTGGATTGTGTTCACAGGTCGTGTGTTTTTCTGCCTTCTTGTGCCACACCGGAGTTGTACGGTGGTTTTTGGTGGACGGTGGATGCCGAGGTTTCTGAGTTCAGCATGTGGCAACGTTTAGGCTCCTAAAACACTTTGCTTCAGGTGAGGTGATGTAGTTATTCTGGTTCAAGAATAAGTAAGTGAATACGTCTTCACATCACAGGTGGAAAAAAAAACATTTACTCAAGTACTGTACTTGGATACAATGCTGAGGTACTTGTACCTGGACTTCTCTTCCTGTTTTGAGCAACATTGTGTAGAAATTCATATTTGTTGTGACTTGTTGTCTCCAGTGTCAGAGTGTAATCCCACTGTGGTAACTATGTTCAGCTGTACTCGAGTATTTGTGATTACATTACTTTTACCTAGTCCCCAGCAGCAGTCAGCCCAGCTCGGCGTCTGTCTTTCAGCCTTTTATTTCACCAAGCTCTCACCAACCACTAAAAGTCAGTCCCACATTTACTCTTCTCCTCTGCCATTTTTTCCATAGAGGCTGCTGAGCCTGGTTACCTCCTCTTCTTCTTCCTGGACGTCCATAACGCCTGTTGGTACAAACACTCAGTTCGTCAGCTTGGCGATGAGCTCAGAGCGACGGGTACCCGTGAACATGAGCTAACATGAGCTAATACCAGCTAACAGGAGCTAACATGAGCTAACAGACTGAGCTAACATGAGCTAACAGCAGCTAACAGACTGAGCTAACAGCAGCTGATAAACTGAGCTAACAGCAGCTAACAGACTGAGCTAACAGCAGCTAACAGACTGAGCTAACAGCAGCTAACAGACTGAGCTAACATGAGCTAACAAACTGAGCTAACATGAGCTAACATGAGCTAACAAACTGAGCTAACATGAGCTAACAAACTGAGCTAACAAACTGAGCTTACAGCAGCTAACAGACTGAGCTAACAGCAGCTAACAAACTGAGCTAACATGAGCTAACAGCAGCTAACAGATTGAGCTAACAGACGTTACGTACTTCTCCCGACCCGGAGCCCAAAGTTACATAGTGTATTTTATGGTGTCGTTGTTTCTGTGACTGAATCATTCAGTTTCGTTTCTTATTAGATGAAATAAATCCCCCTTTTTTTTTTTTTTCTTTGCCTGTGCGGACATTTTTTCGACATGATGGGGCAACAATGAAACTTGATTCACAGCTTCAGTTTGTGTTATCACTACCCAGAGAACCAAATCCGGCTCTTCAGTTTCACTTCTGGGTATTTAAAAGACTCTCTGGGCAAAGAGCTGCGAGGCAGTCACAATAAATTTGAGCATTTATCTTTTAATACCGGTTCTGGGAACCAGTAGCAAATACGGTCACCTTGGCAATATCCTGTATTAATGTGTCCTTAGGCCTGTCTGCAGCTGGTGTACTCGGGCTTGATCCCCAAACAACAGCTTTAATTCAGAGATGTTCTCTCTACGTTTTTATGTGACGCTGAACTCAACGAGATGAGCTTCAACGCAATTAAGTGCCAGCCGCTTTTTCCATGTTTGTCCATTTGTTGTTTTCACACTCGCATGTACGCCGATGACACGTGACTGAGAATAAACATCGCCGCCTGCTTCTCATTACTCTAATTGGTGATTTAGTAAGTCTATGGCAGCTGCCTACATATAAACCCATGCTGGGCTCAGGCCGAATATAAACGCCAGCTCCTCCACTAATAGGAATCTGGCCTTAACTGGAGCTCTCCAGCAGTTTCCGTTGTCTGGCATCGGGCGAGATTTTGACGAATAGGAGAGATAATATGTCCTGAAGTAATGTCATAAACACAGCTCTGCATCTTACGGATGCACAGAACGTGACGTAACTGTCTTTTGTCCTGTTTGAATAGCCCGAAGGGGAGTTTGGAAACTGTTGCAGTAAGTTATTTAAATGATCAGAAAATGCTGAGCACGGGGAAGTTTGGTGATGCAATATCACAATATTTACTCACTCGTTCGTTTCCTGTATTTAACCAATTAAAAGTCTCAGACTAAACAAGCTTCATGAGGTATGCACACGTCCGTAGATTCTTTGCAGGTGCTCGGTAGAAATAAAAGTTCCACAAACATAATGAGAAAAGTATCCACAGATTCACGGCCGTCTTCTTCCTGCCTTCTTTAGTCCTCCGTCCTGACGAAGCGTTCTGCAGGTTTATTGAGATTAAAACATTTCTGAAAAGCGGCATGATGACTGAAAAAGGCAAAATTAAAAACTAATAGAGACGAGAAGCGATGATCCAAGTCCTTTAATATTGGACCAGCAGCAACTGCATGTTGATGAAATATGTGTCTGACAATGGAAATAACAGCTGCAGATATTAAATCTGAACATTCACAAGCTGCTTGATCCAAAGTGAAGGTCCTGGTTAAAAACTATACAGTTGATCAGCATAAATTATTGATATGTTATCATATACTTTTTATATTTTAATTATTTATGGATATTTTTAATCGGTCAAAGTTGGCTGGGTGGTTAATGACACTTTCTTCTTTGGCCTGGACAAACTCAGAACTCAGATTTATTCTGACTTTAAAAACAGCTGAACAATATTTATCACATGCTTTTTGCGATCAAAAGTAATCAAACATTTTATTTGTTGCTGAAAAAACTCGCCTCCAGAGTTACAGTTTGAACCGTGGGGTCACTGACCAAGTGCTGAATTTGAACCAAAGTGTGGAGAACATGACTCCGCTGCTTGTCTAGAGAGAATATCACTATCACTGTTCATCAGCTGTTACAGGGAGGAGGGTGGAGATACAGAAGATCTTTGGCTGAGTACAGACAGGTTTCATTTTGATCTGTTATCAAGTGACTAATAATTAATAATTAGTGTCAGCTGATCTGATCTGCTGCTGGACGACATTTGTCATTTTAATGGTGACAGTTTGTGCCAGCAGGAAACGAAACACTTCGTCCTGAATGTTTTTTCTCTGCTGATGAGAACGAGGAGAGTCGATTTTTAGCACCGGAGATTTGCGACACTCACCGGAGAGCTGCTGTGTAGCAGTTTCAGGCGTGATGAATAAAACACAGAAGTTCAGCAAAGACAGGACTGGCTTTGCATCAGATATTTTAGCCGATACTGGTGCGTTTAAAAATACGCCCGGATCAGCGCTGATACCGAGTATGGTTTGGGATAAACCGGCCAAGAAAAAAAGTGTTTCACACGAGTCCAAAACTGACTTGAAGAAAACAATCTGACCATTTTAAATATTCTTGTGCTTTTCAGGAAAAAAGAACAAAAGTTAATTATCGCCGATTGCCAAGTTTAAGGAAAACTAGAATCCTCGCATGACAGATATATAATATAGCTCATTGTGCTGTCGTACGTGCAAATGTCTGAGTTAACTCTGATAAAGTAACAGAAATGCAGAGTCACAGGCCGCCTGCACAGGTACTCATGTACTAACAGCGTTCTTCATTTTCCCCCTCGTGCACTGGACTGTAAAATTGTAAATTTGCAAACTGCAAACATGTGCTAATCATCAAATCGCTCAATAGTTCACATGTGTGTGAATTCCCTCCAGCGCAAAGTCTGTGATTAAGTGATTAGGATGCTGCTATAATTTATTGTAATGTCGACTAACGTTTGATTCACGTCTGTCTGTTTGATTCATGTTTAATATCGGCCAGGTTCATGCGATGACGAAGAACTGCCAACTTCCCTCTGTCCTTTTTTTTAAAGTGTCGGCGTCTTCGTCCTCTTTTGAAGTTTGTATTCAGTAACTGACTTCACTACAACCAACAGCCGACGCTGAAATAATGTTTAAACTGCTAAAGAGAAGCAACAGAGTGACCAGATTCTTCTTGTACAGCTGTTTGAAGCCGCTGCCTAGATCTGCAAGAGTCCCAACTTTGGCGTGCGCCAGGAGAAAATAACTAAATACTTTTATTCAAGTACTGTCCCACCGGTAGTATCTGGACAGACAATATAGTTAAACTACTGTACTGTAAGCTCTATAATGAGAGTATCGCAAAGGTACAAAGGTACCTGTGGGGACATTTCGGGGAGATATTGGTGGTCACTAAGACGATTACCTACAAGAGGCTACATGGAGCTAACCATGTTAGCTCCATGTAGCCGGACTGATCTAACAGCAGCTGTAGCCCAGCAGCTTGGCGGTGAGCTCAGAGCGACGGGTACCCAAGCTGCTGTTAGCTGCTGTTAGCTCAGTCTGTTAGCTGCTGTTAGCTCAGTCTGTTAGCTGCTGTTAGCTCATGTAAGCTCAGTCTGTTAGCTGCTGTTAGCTCATGTTAGCTCAGTTTGTTACCTGCTGTTAGCTCATGTTAGCTCAGTCTGTTAGCTGCTGTTAGCTCAGTCTGTTAGCTGCTGTTAGCTCATGTAAGCTCAGTCTGTTAGCTGCTGTTAGCTCATGTTAGCTCAGTTTGTTACCTGCTGTTAGCTCATGTTAGCTGTTGTTAGCTCATGTTAGCTCAGTCTGTTAGCTCATGTCAGCTCAGTCTGTTAGCTGCTGTTAGCTCAGTCTGTTAGCTGGTGTTAGCTCATGTTAGCTTGTGTTTGGTTTATTTATTTTAATTTATTTATTTTTTGGCCTTTTAATGCCTTAATTGATAGGACAGCTGAAGATAGACAGGAAGCAGAGAGAGGCGGAGTGACACGCAGTAAATTAGCCGTCCGATGCGGGATTCTAACCGAGGCCAGCTGCAGCTACGACTATAACCTCCACACACGGGGCGGCTGCTTAACCCCGTGTTTGGTTTATTTTTGACTTGTCTGTTTGATCTGATCTACAACTGTATGGAAGTACAACAGAGAAAGCCTCAAAGCTTCAGCGGTTTAATTGTTCTGCAGATTAAATCTTTTAGATTGATGCATTTTGCATGTTAGTCCTGCAGGAATACGAACTGATCTGAATGTGATCAATGAAAAAAAAATAAAGATAAGATAAATGGAGCATTCTGTTTTTAATAAAAGTACAAAGAGGACACAGTTAAGTGTTCATTTTTTCACTTCTCTGGCCACTGAACTCTCATGACGCTGCACTTTTTCAGCCAAAACCAGACCTGGGAACGGCTCCTGAGCCCTCCAACTAACTCCATGAGCTGTCCCTGTGTAACATGGAGGAGGAGGAGGAGGAGGAGGAGGAGGAGGCTGCTGCCAGTCATTACTCTTTTGGCCGACACAGCCTGACCTTTCACCTTTTCCACTAAAGTGTCTGCCTTCATTGGAGGTTTGATCCCATCATAGATGCTCCTCTCTGGCTTTTATGGCTCCGTTCATAAATCACTGCTAAGCTTTCTGCTTGCATCACCTTTACCTGCAATCAATGAACATGCTTTGGGGCGGTGACGCGTCCTCTCGTGGACAGATGCATCCACTCGTGGATCCTCTCAGATCTCAGGGAGCTCGCCCATCCGCTGGCATGACGTTTTTGGTTCCATGCAGCTCGGCCAGCAGCTGCTCGAACAGCTTTTTCACTGTACTGGTGTCATGCTGCTGGACCAGGCTTTAAACTCTAACAGATAGGGAAGGTTTGTTCCAGAAAAAAGAGATTATAGGCTATAAAGTGAGATTTTACATTCAACGTGATATAAACTCGTAAAATTGTGCCGTTTTAGGGTGAATGCAAATGTCAAGTTTGATGGGGAAACTCATCTTTTATTGAATTTTTCCTTATTTACTTAGAGGAATAACTTTTTGATAGGATTGCAGACCGCTTTACTTCATCCCGAATTCGCTTCGTGGGAATGCGTCTCGTGATAGTTCTCATGAAAACTCAGTCAACGCCTTAAAAACCTGTTAACCTGTTGGTGGCGCTAGGGGACAAGTCAGACACAGCGTCACACAGGGAGTCAGTCGGGTTGAAATGTTGACGCCTGCAGGACATTTGGTGCCGATCCAGTCGAGAGCTTTCTCAGGACAAACACAAACCTTTGACCTGCTGGTGCTATTATTCATTCTTATTATTTATTCTTATTATTTTCAGTCCTTGTTACTGCTCAGACTTCATTGACTTTGACTCTTTTCTGCTGGTATCAGTCCTTGAACCTCTTGTTCCAGCAGACTATGGTTCCAGCACAAAGTGGAAGTGTAGTGGAAACAAGTCTTGGTGACGTGTTCGGGGCCCCTCTATGAATCATTAACCCCAGACTGTTCTTATGAGTAAGCTAGTAAGCAGCGGGACGAGGACCAAACAGACTCCATGACTCTTCATGATGAGATGAGCGCTTCCTGCCGGGTCGGAGCAGTCGGCTTCCACTCGGGTTGGCCTGGTCGTCGTCATGACATCGCAGCTGGTCTCCAGCCAGACTGAAGATCTTTCCGTGTGAGCTTTGCTGCAGGTTTCTGTCGATGTTCTCATGAACGTCTCCTCACACAACAGTGGAAAGTTTGTTGTTTTGACGTGCAGACGTGTTGGAAGTGAAGGAATTTTGGCCCAAACAGAAGGAAAATGAGTTTGGACTATTGAGTTCACGATCCTTAGGATACTTTTCACCTTTAGCTCCTCTGCGCTATATTCTTGTCTAAAGAAATATGCAGTCATGGAGGAAGTATTCAGTTCAATTACTTCAATAAAAGTACCAGGTGACCGAGGTTTTGCCATCAGGGCTCGCACAATCAGCGACTTCCTTTAAATTGCTTTAAAACTTTTTATACAAAACAGGCGTGTAAGCATGTTTTTATCCTTTTATTTCTGTCTTATTTGTTTTATGGCATTAACTGTCTTATGTTTTTATATTGTCATGTTTTTTTTAATTCCTATTTTTAAAACCATGTTTCTAAATCGGACATTTTGTTTTGCTTTGGTTTGGCCTCGTCAACTCTGCCAACTGTAGCTGCTGTTAGCTGGGCTGCTCGGACTGTGAAGAAGAAGAAGAGGTTTAGAGGCGCAACAGCCTCTATGGACATGATGGCAGAGGAGAAGAGTAAATGTGGGACTGACTTTTAGTGGTTGGTGAGAGCTTGGTGAAATAAAAGGCTGAAAGACAGACGCCGAGCTGGACTGAAGTAAACTGCTGACAGCTGTACTTGCTGTTAGCTAATGTTAGCTCAGTCTGTTAGCTGGTGTTAGCTCAGTCTGTTAGCTGCTGTTAGCTCAGTCTGTTAGCTCAGTCTGTTAGCTCAGTCTGTTAGCTCATGTTAGCTCAGTCTGTGAACTGCTGTTAGCTCAGTCTGTTAGCTCAGTCTGTTAGCTCAGTCTGTTAGCTCATGTTAGCTCAGTCTGTGAACTGCTGTTAGCTCTGTCTGTTAGCTGCTGTTAGCTCATGTTAGCTCAGTCTGTTAGCTCATGTTAGCTCAGTCTATTAGCTGCTGTTAGCTCATGTTAGTTCAGTTTATTAGCTGCTGTTAGCTCATGTTAAATTTTACAGAGTTTATGATGGACAGTAAAGTAAACTGCTAACAGCTGTAGCTGCTGTTAGCTCAGTTAGTCAGCTGACTAACTGAGTGTTTGTACCAACAGGCGTTATAGACTACCAGGAAGAAGAAGAGGAGGTAACCAGGCTCGGCAGCTTCTATGGACATGATGGCAGAGGAGAAGAGTAAATGTGGGACTGACTTTTAGTGGTTGGTGAGAGCTTGGTGAAATAAAAGGCTGAAAGACAGACGCCGAGCTGGACTGACTGCTGCTGGACTAGTCTCTGATATCAGCCGCTGCTGGACTAGTCTCTGATATCAGCCGCTGCTGGACTAGTCTCTGATATCAGCCGCTGCTGGACTAGTCTCTGATATCAGCCGCTGCTGGACTAGTCTCTGATATCAGCAGCTGCTGGACTAGTCTCTGATATCAGCCGCTGCTGGACTAGTCTCTGATATCAGCCGCTGCTGGACTAGTCGCTGATATCAGCCGCTGCTGGGGACCTGGTTGATGATTGGTTGGTAGCGTCCAGTCTGAAGCACTTCTCTCATGTTCACGTCTTCTCTGTCCTCCTGTTAATCACTTTTCTTTACAAACCTCAACTTGCTGCCACATGTCAGATCCATCGAACCTCTTTGCTTGAACGTTCTCAGGTTCTCAGAAAAGAACCTCTGCTGTTTTTCACATCCAAGAGTGGCTCCAAAATCATAAATGTTTCATGTACGCTCGATGAAAAGAGCAACTGCGGCTTACTTTACATCACTGCGGCATAAATAGTAAAGTAATAAGCCCCTTTTGCTGCGGTTACCAGCTCTGCAGTGATGCAATAAGAGGAAGGGTCAGCCAAGTTTTCACTTTGACTTGATGCATGCAGCCTTACTGAAACAGTTTACGAGGTTTACATGCATGAAACTTTGAAAACACGACTTTCAACAGCGGTTCATTCTCAGGTATCTGGTGTTTTCCATTCGGCTGCAATGACTCCTCACTTCCCTGATTATGTATGATGTAGGACTGCTACATAATAATCCACCAATAGGAGAATTTGGTGGCTCCTCCTAAAATTAGACATTTCAATGCCGAAATGACAGTCCTCTGTGCGCGATGTGTTTGCTGCGCTCACCCAGCTGAAGGTGGTGAAATGTCGGGTCTTCAAGAACTGGTCGTCATGGTTGGAAACCAAACAGACCAAAAGTATTCACCAGAGACAGTCAGGCTTATAATCCTGAACTTATCTGACAGGAATCAAATTTGTTTTGAATTCATAAAACCTCCAAAAGCTCCAACCAGGGCAGGATGATGTACGACCAAAACTCTGTCCAATATATACAATAGAACTTTGGTTTACAGGTCCTAGTTCACTTCTAATTGAATGAAAGTGCCAAACAAAAAAAAACAAAAATCAAACTTTTCCACTTATGTAAACCAACGAAAACAAACTGAACGGTCGATCACGTCCTGAGAACCGTCAGAGTTTCGGTCAGATCCAGGACTTATTCAAACTGCCGACACCCGACGGTCGAGCAGCGCTGATCTGCTGGCCGTCACTCCGACATGACATCGCAACCGGCTGATTGGACTTTCTGTTGGCTGCCGGAGTTCAGCAATGAAACACAAGAATAAAGAGCCACTCGGGGTCTGATGTTGCAGATTTACCCCCGAAAACACGAAGCCAACAATGATGAATGAGCTGGTGTCAGCGGCTGCGGTTCATTTACGTCGTTGTGCACGTAGGTGAGAGGCCTTGAGTTTATTACGGCTTCAGCTTCTGCCAGTAAAATGTACGTTGCCTCAAAGTTGAGCTTTGCTCGTCCAAGGACTTTTCTCAGAATGACTTTGACTGATCGCACAAGTCTCTCCAAAACCCGCCCCACCATGCAGCTCTTTCCACTCTGTTCTGTACCACCTTGGGATAGACAAACGCTGGATATTTGAGGGATCTGAACACCATGGCTGACGTTCTTTTGTCACATCAGGTGGTAATCCTCCTTCCTCGAAGCCTCTCTCCCACATTTCCTGGAACAGACACTTCATTCTGACGGTGAATGGCGTCAAAGATTCGAGCAGATGATTGCAGAAAGCTTCTCTTGGTGTTCTCCCTCTCCTTTAGGATATCGTGGGTCGCTGGTCTCCACACTAAGCCTAGAACCTTCAGTGCTGATCCATGTGTCTCTGGCTGCACAGTGCAGTCCATCAAGCTCTCCTTCCATTTTTCCTTTAGCTTAGGAGAGTTCATCATCCATTCACAGAGGTCCATGCAGCTGGAGACATGACTTGTCACTGCATGTGCCTCTGATACTTCTCTTGAGCTTGCTATAAAGTCAGGTTTTGATCATTTCTTCCACTTCATGGTACTCTGACTTGTACTAACGAGCTTGGGGAAGCTCCTCTGTTGTCATCCTTAGCTTAGCAGCTTCTCTAACACCTCCTGTTGACCGGCCTGTAAGCCTCAGAAATCTAACAGCATCCCGATCTCGCTCTGACAGTGATTTCTGCAGAGACGCCTTCTTGATGCCACTTCATGCAGTCTGAACCTCATCAGACACTCTATAGATCTGGATTCAGGTTAGGTCCTGTAGACGACAATCATTTAGGGAGGGTCTTCCTTCCTCATGGGATGAAGCGTCAAACACAACTCTCCGTTTGGTTGTCACTCCATCCTCTCCAATGACAGCATGATGAGGTACTGCTGTTTTTCTTTGACATCCTTTCTGAGTTTCCTCATCAAACCATTCAGCCTTTTCTTAGCGACGTGGCAGTTGTCCTGGGCTGCAGGATGGTCGTGTCGCCATGGCAGCTCCACTTGGTAACGCACACTCCTGTAGATGGAGGTTTCCTCAAACCGCTTTAGAGCTTCAACGTTCTCTGGACTCTCTGACTTTACACTTGTGGTGCCCAGTGACTCAAGCAACAGTCACAACTGCCTCTATTTATAAACTCAGTTCAATTCAACACTGCGATTTATTTCAGATGTTCTCCGAGCTGAGCTTCACCATTGTTGGAGCAGGAGAGCCAAATGTGTGACGGTTGAATGTCCCTTGTCTGATATCAGGTCGTTTCAGTGCCTTCACTACGTTCTTGTGCACAAAGCGCCTGTGTTTATTTCTTGGGGTCTGGTCACAATAGCAGCAGGTAGCAGGGAGGTCCAGCTCCTGCTGGGAGATCCTGAGATGCCCGAATCATCTGAGCTGGCTTCTTTCGACATGAAGGAGCAGCAGTTCTACTCCGAGCTTCCTCTGGATGTCCGAGGTCCTATCTCTAAGGCCTTGCCCAAACAACCTCTTTTCCTATTTTTGATTTCATGTTCATGACCATAGTCGAGGGTTAGAACGTAGATCGACCGACTCTGACTTTGCCGGCTGAGCTCCCTCTTTCCTGGTCTGAACCAGTACAAGATCCATCTGTACCAATCCGCCTGTTAAATAAGATTTGACTTGACTTGATGAACTTCTCCATTCCTGCAGGAAAACCTTTGGTGGCTCCTTCTTTACAAACTCATGCTGTGCACGCGAGCCGCAGAACTTTACTTAAAATAAAGTTTTAGTGAAGATCTCAAAGTTTCCAAAGAAATCAAAAAACTCCAGGTGGAACAATGAAGAAATGAGTAACGGGAGCCACAAAGCATCTAGAATATTTTCCCATTGATCATAAAACTGTAACGGTGTGTTTTAACAAGCAGATAGATAGATCAACTACCTACAGCCCAATCTGAGCAGCAGGAAGGACTGAAACATGTTCTGACTGAACACGAGAACAAGAAAAATACAAACGTACAAAATGATAACGTGGAAGTCTCCAGTAGTTTTAGACCTGCGGAGAATTATCATCAAGGAGTTTGGAGAATTGCTTTGAAAGGAGGCAGCTGAAGTGGTGATCAGGATGCCTCCCAAGCGCCTTCTTTTGGAGGGTTTCTGGGCACATCCAACCCGGGAGCAGAACCTGGAGCAGAACCAGAACTCGTTGGAGGGATTACATATCCCGTCTGGCCTGGGAATGCCTCAGGATCCCCTAGGAGGAGCTGGAAAGACGTTGCTGGGGAGGAGAGGGACGCCTGGAATATCCTCTTTAACCTGCTGCCACGATCCCGGATAAGAAAGCGACGAGTGGATGGATTTCAACGTATAGTCTAAAGGTTCGCTTACAGTTTGAAAGAGTTTTTAACTTTTCCTCCGTGACATGAAGGAGGGAAAGTTACTCGACTACAGCAGGATTCACTTCTCATCAACGTGAGATAAATAAAATCATCCTTCACTCGCAGTGGCAACATGTCAGAGTGAATGAATGCGAAGCAAGAGACGCTGATTACAGGTGTGTGTGTGTGTGTGCGTGTGTGTGTGTGTGTGTGCGTGCGTGCGTGCGTGCCTGTGTGTGTGTGTGCCTGCCTGTGTGTGTGTGTGTGTGCCTGTGTGTGTGCGTGCGTGCGTGTGTGCCTGTGCGTGCGTGCGTGCGTGCGTGTGTGCCTGTGTGTGTGCCTGTGTGCGTGCGTGCGTGCGTGTGTGCCTGTGCGTGCGTGCGTGCGTGCGTGTGTGCCTGTGTGTGTGCCTGTGTGTGCGTGCGTGCGTGCGTGCGTGCGTGCGTGCGTGCGTGCGTGCGTGCCTGTGTGTGTGCCTGTGTGTGTGTGCGTGCTTGTGTGCGTGCGTGTGTGTGTGTGTGTGCGCGTGCCTGTGTGTGCGCGTGCCTGTGTGTGTGTGCGTGTGTGCCTGTGTGTGTGTGTGTGCGTCTGTGTGCGTGCCTGTGTGTGTGCCTGTGTGTGTGCGTGCCTGTGTGTGTGTGCGTGTGTGTGTGCGTGTGTGTGCGTGCGTGTGTGTGTGTGTGCGTGTGTGTGTGTGTGCGTGTGTGTATGCGTGTGTGTGTGTATGCGTGTGTGTGTGTGCGTGTGTGTGTGTGTGTGTGTGTGTGCGTGCCTGTGTGTGTGTGTGTGTGTGTGTGTGTGCGTGCCTGTGTGTGTGTGTGTGTGTGTGTGTTGTCTTCTCGTCTCAAACTGAAGCGTTCAGGCTTGTGTAACACGTTTCTGAGCTTTGACCTCATCCACTTTATGGAGCTCTGCCTTTCTGAATGTGGCTCAGTTAAATCCAGATTCAAACTGCAAACAGCAGCTCGGTTTACAGACATCAGCTTGTTTCCAGATCACTGTGACGCGGCTGTTTATCTTGGAAATGCATTAAATTCAAAATATTACTCCAAAGTAAGATTATCACCTTTTTTTAATCTGCTGGAATATTTCTTCATTTTTAAAAGTGTTATTATTCGACCTTTCTTTTCCCTCTAAACGTCACGCTGCGTTACTCTGAGCAGGATAACCGGATCAAACTCTCCTCTCTGACGGCGACAGAGCAAAATATACAATCAGCATCCAGTCTGCCTGCTTGTGTGAAACCTCCACTGATTCCATATTTCCCTCATTAGTCTGCAACGTGCAGGCCAGGTCCATCTGCCTCCCATTAACAGTGGCAGCCAGAGAGGCTCGACTCACACAGCCTCGACTTACGCAGCCCATGTGAAAGCCTCTATAAAAAGTTTCCCGTTGTTACCTTTGTGTCATGGAAAGTTGTCGTTTGGAGAAGTTCATACCAGGATTATGTTTGCTCTTTGTTTTGGCTTGAGCAAGAATGACACCTGCTGGTGGAGCTGGGAGCAGCACGGGGATCAGTGTCGGGGTGCGGGGTCAAAAATGTGAATTATCAGTCAGAGTTTTGGAAAAATAACCACGACTGCAACATGTGAAGTTCATATTAGCTGCTAGGCTGTGAACTGAAGTGAAACAGGACCACATCGTCTTCCATTCACATGAAGATTTGGACTTTGCACTCAGTCAGCTTCATGAGGTCGTCACCTGAAGGAGTTCTCCAACATGCCGAGCACTTGTTGGCTCATTTTCCTTCACTCATTTGGGTTTAGGTCAGGTGACTGTGGAGGCCATGTCATGTGATGCATCACTCCAGCCTGGAGGTGCGTTTGTGGTCACTGGTAAATCAAACCAGGTGGGCTTGCTGGCTTGTCGCTGAAGAGCGCTGAGCTAGCCGTGTCGGCCTTGAGTTTTCTGGTAAATCTCCAAAAGTGTCACCAGCAAACATCACCACATCTCCTCCTCCATGCTTCAGGGTGGGAACCACACATGCAGATACCATCTGTTCACCTCACAAAGACACGGCGGTCTGAACCAGAAATCTGAGATTTGGACTCATCCAGATTTCCACTGGTCCCGGTCCAAGTAGGTTTCTTCTTCTTCTTCTTCTTCTTCTGTTATATGGATTAATACAGCAGTTAAATACAGATATTTACTTAATAAATTAACGAATGGAGCCATGACTTTTGAAATACTGTCTTCATATATTAAAGTTTTACATGGAACTATCTTATTTCTCACCACTACTCCGAGTTTAGTGGAAGACATCATGAGCTGTTAAGAGATTAATTAGTAAGATGATTGATGGATTTTCTGGTAATTAAGGAATGATCCTTTTAAAGCAGGATTATTAATGTGAAGTCATTACATTAAATTACCTCCACACTGACTCTGTTTCCAGCTTCAGAGGCCAGAGTTTGTTTTTGTCCGACCAACCAAAGAAATTAATTTTATTATTATGGAACACAAAGAAAAAACCAGTAAACGTTCACACGTACGACTAAAACTGTAGCTGCAGCCATGACTTTTTTTTTTTTTTTGGACGATTTGACTCATTAAATAACTCATTTATTAATCATTTGGTCTGAAACGTGTCAGAAAAGTTTTCAAATGTCTGTTTTTGCACGACTAACCAAAGAAAGTATCCAGGGTTGAAACCAAAGAAAACACTTTATTATAAAAAGAAAACGGCAAATATTCACATTTGGAACTCAAATTAAGGGCGTATCCAATGATTTTTTGGTATTATTGCTTGTAAAATTACTAATTTATGTAACATTTGGCCTTAAACCTGTCAGAAAGTGTGAGAAAAGTTTCCGGTGACATCGTAAAAATGTCTGTCCTTATCCAACCGACTGAAGAATTTCAATTTATTGTCAGCAAACATTCACATTTGGAATTAAAACGGAGGGTAATTGTGTGACATTAAAAGAAAAACTAAGAAACAGGCCGAGGGGGAGGTCAATCAGTCAAACACGCAATCACCTGAGGAGGTCTAACCAATCAGAAACACCTGTGTGGGTAAATCCTGCGAATGTAGGAGAGATCCAGTTTTTTTCCACGTCTCTTCTGATTGGGGACTGAGAGGAGGACGTGAGTATCGTCAGATTTGTATCCAACAGAAACAACCTTTCCGGTCTCGGCTGCTGATTGAACCCAGATGGCGGCTGCCTGTTTTAATGACTCATCTTCGTCCGAAGGGCTTTTCTTGAAATATGGCCGTGCCAGTGCCGTGTAACTGTGACACTCTCGCATTGTTTGATGTCTTTGGTCTGCGGCGCATGTGCCGACTGAACGTAGCGTACATGTGGTGCAGCTCTGCCGGGCTGACAGATGATGCATCGGAGGCCCCGGTGTTTGGAGTTAGGAGCTCTGCGGAGGAAATATTTAGCCTCTGCGGTCGTGTTTATGTTCTGACGGGGTCTGCCGCTCTGTCAGGGCTGAGCGATGAACGAGCCGCTCCAGCGTTTGGCGGCTTTGATCCGCCTTCGCTGCGGCGTCGACTCAGTCCAAAATAATCCAAGCTGGGAGAAAGTGAGCGTTTCACACGTTGGTTTCTGGAGCCTGGCGTGACACAGAAGACGTTTGCGTTGTTTTGTTGTTGGACAGTTTCAGTGATCAGAGCAGGACACAAAGAATGTGACTCGTGGTGGTTTGTTGCATCAACATTGGAATGAATTATTTTCAGCAAACAGCCGCTCTGTGGTCCACCGCTTCATTCCACACTGAAATATCTGTTAACATTGGACGGATTGCCATGAAATTCAGCACAAACATTCAGACCTCCGGAAGATCCTGGTGATCTTCTGACTAAACGCTCAGCGACATCAGTTTACATTCGCGGTTTTTGACTTGAACGTCTCAATTCTTTGATTCGGGACCGAATTCCTGCAAGAACAAATGCATCCGCTCTGGTGCAGCGGATTAGCCACTGTTGCATAGATGCATAGTCATATCCTAATGCTTGTACTATTACATATATATGCTTTACATCAAGATCATTGTTTGGCCTGCTGGCTGTTATCTTGGTCCATCCTGACTTTAAGGATATTTGGATAGGGGAACCAAAGAACCAAAGAGCTGTCAGGAGTGTTGATGATTGTGTTGTAAGAGAGTCATCGGGTATCTCAAGTCTCATACAGTGTTTCCTTTGACGTGGTTAGGGGAGATTTCAGGTCAGAGGTTAAGAGCAAACTGTTGGGGCCTCTCTTTTCCTCTGTCCCTCTCTTACACTGATTTATATTGGTTATTTAGACTGCATGTATTGTATTGTACCACCGTATATCGGGTTTGTAACACATAGATCAGGAGAGTCTCTCATCATTCGGCCAGGAGCTCTCCAAGTAGTTTTACTTAATATTACATTATTACATTACATTACACTTAGCTGACGCTCTTATCCAGAGCGACTTACAGATATTTACAGGGTGTAAGTTACAGTCCCTGGAGCAGTGTGGGGTTAGATACCTTGCTCAAGGGCATTTCAACCATGTAGGGCGGGATTCGAACCTACAACCCTCCGATCCCAAGACCAACTCCCTAACCACTAGGCCATAATAAACTTGTTGTACAACTAAGATGGTGTCGGCAGAGTTTCACCACAGAATATACTACAAAACTTGGCGTCCTGGAGAATTATCATTTTAAACACAACGTAAGCGTTTAGCTTGAAGCCTGGAAGTGCAGCATCAGGTAGCGGCTCGCTGTTATCTTCATGTGCAAGTTCATCTAGCAAGGAAACAAGTACAGAAAAGGAGGAAGTTGACCGAGGCCTGGTCACAGACAGAGGCGGGACGTATAAATAGTCAATTGCTCCAGTTCCAGCAAAGCAGCTTTAAATGTACACTGCAGATCGTGATGGTGTTGACTCTGAGAGAAGCTGCCCTGCAGGCCGAGTGGCAGATACATGCTGCTTCTCCACATGTGGGTCAAATATTCTCCATCTCTCTTAACTGCAAAGTTCAAGCTGTCCATCACGGCAGCATCTTTGAAGTGGCGGCGCTGCGTCGTTAACGTTTATGCCTCCATCACTCTGATTGTCGTGGGGATTTATTACGGCGCTCCTGCACCACATACCTGCTTTATTATGCAGATTTATGGAGGCGCTCCTGCTCCTGCCTGCGTTTCATTTAGTCACGGTCACAATGCGATTAAAGCGACTCCGAGGTTAATGTCCACAGAGTAAATCTTCCGCATTGATCGTTTGGTCATTATTCTGCTGAAAAGCTGTTCGGCTGCTACCGTTCTCCGGCACAGCTGGTTCTCCACCTGGAGGTCAGGACCCGTTCAGGGATCACAGAGAAACCTGATGTGGGTCACAGGATGGACTCATATGTATCTCATGTAGGATGTAATGGGACGGCTCATCACGTTATGACATTATACTGATGCGTTTTATATTTCTGGAGTGGCAGCCATACGCTCCCGTATAAAAATGACTTATTATCTTAATGGAACAAATAATAATCAAGTAAATAAGCGGCGTGTGGTTGATCTGATTCATGTGGATTAAGAAAAGTAACTCAATCATCAGAGGCGAGCCTATGTGAGCAAATAAACTTTAAAGGTCCGGTGGATTACATCTGACTGAATACCACTCGCCTCACAGACCTTTCATCTCAGTCTTGTTTGGTCTCTGAGCTCCCCCCTGGCGGAGAAATTGTCAAAATCATCCCTCTTCTAAAATGGTCATCCCTTCTTCCATCCCTTCTGGCATTTTATCAATGCATGTGAAAATTACTTATATTTAGCACTGGAAATAGAATTACCATTCGACATTTAGGGGGGCTTTATGATAATCAGTCTATTACCGATGACAGCGGTTTTCAAAGTGTGAGGCGCGCCTCCCTTTGGGGGCGCCAGAGCCACGGCGGGGGAAAAAATAAGAATATATCTTACAAAGACATGTCTCATCACTGTACGATGAAAACTCGGCGAGCCCCCAAAGAGTAGCAAAAAAATCCACAAAACGATACAGTGTGTCCGATCTTTGCTGTTTCGTGTCAAAAGTTCTATTTCAGCGTGAAGAAACGCTGCTAATGTCTCTGCTCTTCTGGTTGTTATAAAGACAAAGAGGCTTTGACAGTGAAGTGAGACCTCTTGGTCCAATATACCACCTTTGGGTTTACTTCATTCTGGATCGTCATTGGTGGGTCAAAGGTGAATGTGGGCGGTACTAATCGATTCTCCTGACTCTGATTGGTCGACAGGTGACAGGTGTCAACCATCCACACTCTGTGTTGCTTTAGCTTTAACAGCACCGCTAGCTGCTTCATATTCTTTTAATACCGCTTGTTTAAAACATCGCGTCGTATTAAAACTCGAAGTCTTTTTTCCTCCTCCTTAAATTGTTTTAAAATGTTTTTTAACAAAAATGTGTTTAAATGTATTTAAATATGTTTAAAAACACACAAAGATGTTAAAAAAAATACACAAAGTTGACATTCACAAATAAAGATGTTTTAAAAAGATGTGAATGACATGATGATGTCAATACAAAATTCACCATCCCCCCTGGTTTCATTTTACAACTCGACTACTGTGTATAACTAGAAATAATTAAAATGCTCTGACCACTCAATCGACTTTGGCAAGTTATGGCTAACAGCTGAAGGCCTGTTGCCAGCCTGGCAACAAAAAGTGGAAGAAACATTTACTTGCTACTTGCTATCACTGGTGATGGTAGTTTGGAAGCAGGATTTGAGTCTTCAATTTTCTGTCGAAGAACTCCCCAACATCTAACTCAATCTTTATTTATATAGCACAATACAAATAAAGAATGCAATACAAAGTGCGTCACAAACTAAAAAAAACATCTGACAGAAATTAAGCGAATATTGAAAACCCACCACAAGACAGAAAAATGAAACACTGTCCACCAACTATTCACCGATGAGGTCATGTTTTGGTGCAGTGTAGTTTGACATCATGTCTGCAAATTAGCAAAAACCTTCTGTCGGTTACCATTAACTTGACTCGATGCTAAGTTTGTTTGGTTAATATTGACTTAAATGTCACAAAGCAAGACATAGTTTTGTTAGTCATGACTTACTGGTCAGATGACTGTTACAGCCTCTGCTCGCTGTCTGCTTCGTAATAAAGAAATGCAGATAGAGCTCTGAAAAAATGTTTATTTTTTTATTTTTCGCGCGGCGGACCTGGTGGGTTTGGTCAAATGGCTGTGATTGGCTGTGATTGGCTGGATGGATCTAACTGGACCAATGGGGTTTCATGTAGCCTATGGAGAACTGACGTGCGCTCCGTTTCAGTATGCTGGTGGACCGCGAGGACGGGTAAATGGTTTAAATCTCAGAAAAATTGGGGGGGGGGGTGAAATCGTCTTTTTGTAAAAGTGGGGGTGTCGCATCCCCCCCATCCCCCACAGGTGCGACACGCCCGTGTCCTTTTAGGCATGTTTGAAGTTTAGCTAAATAATTAATTGTTTCTGGCTTGGTTGATAAATATAATTGAGTATCGTCGGCGTAACGTTGAAGTGATTCCTAATTATGTCGCCTGAAGGAACCTTTTAAAACTCACAGTGGGCATAAAACAAATAACAAACCACAAACTTATGAATATTATATTACATTTCTTCCAAAACACTCCTCAAAATCTTACACACTGGAACTTTAAATTTGTTTGTTTTTTTTACTTTTGTGCAAGTAGAACTGGAAAAATACTGAAAACTGAGGAGAGGTCTGTGCAGTAACGAATGAACAAAACAAGTTTAACGCCACCGTTTGTCAAAAAACACAGATTTTATTGGCCCCTGTGGGTCACGAGGACTCGCTACCTTGGAAGTCTGTTAACATTACGGCTACGTCTTTAAGTTTAATGGTAAAAGAAAAAAAAAAGAACTCACTTTTTGGGCCTGAGTAAACTTCTATTTGTTCAGACTACAGTACCAACACACTGTAAACACAAAGTCAGTTTACAGACAAACACCGTGTTCAAAAATCCAATCATGCATCCACAAAAAGCTACATTTGAGAGTTTCATACGTCCACAAAGCTAAAACTATCGTCAGGTCTTCTTTAGGTGGCGATGAGGACGAGCAGAGCGGGTAGTAAACTCATCAGCAGGACGTTCTGGCTGCAGCCTGACGCAGCGCTGAACTCGTCGTACATGTCTGCTACGCACCCGCTCAAGTCCTCGCCGCAGTAGGTGCTGAGGGACATGTCGTGCCTCCAGTCGGACTCGTACGCCCTCACCGTCCTCCGTCCTGGAAGAGCAGGTGAAAGGTCAACAGCTACATTTACCTTTCCTTGTGGAGTCACGCTTAATACTTTTACTTCAAGTTTAGGAATCGGAAATGTAGAATGACTCTTACTCGGTTCGTAATAATCATAGACGACGACGTTTGCTTCCTGGACCTTGGCGACCTTGTACTCCAAGGTCAGAGGAATCTCGACACACGTCGCCTCCGTCGTCACCTGGAAACACATTTTCACATTTTGGTTTTCCCGTGATCGGTCAGACACAGCACAGTGAGTGTTCCAGTGACGCTTACAGAGTCCAGGTACAGGATGATTTTCCCCGGCTGCGTCTCCACCCTCTTTATGACCTCGTCGACCTGGACGCCGTCCGGCACCATGGTGAAGCCGGACATCAGGCCGACCTCCATGATGACCATGCCTGTCGCGTTCAGACCCAGATCCTCCGACAGGCTGCAGAACACGACACGACAACGTGAAGACGGTAAACTATTAATCTACCGAGATACGAAACATTCATCATCAGTGACGGGGAAGTTATTTTTGTTATAAGAGGAACAGAAAAACAAACTTTGTGCGATTTTTTTTTTTTTTTTTTTTGTTATTTCTAGATTTAAAATCTAATATAATTTACAAATTGTTTAAAATTAAAATATATATATATATATATATATATATATATATATATATATATATATATATATATATATATATATATATATATATATATATAATTTTTTATTTCTCCTTTTAATTTATAAAACTTTTTTTAAACTTAATTTTTTATATTATATAAATATTTTATGTAATTAAATTAATTTATTTCTATTTGATTTAATTTTTTTTAATTTAATTTTATGTTATTTATTTGTATTTTAATTGTTTTATTTTAACATTCTGTTGCTCCTAAATCAATACAGTTGTATTTTAATGAACATAATTATATATATATATATAGATGATAACGGAGTGTTTTTCATGAAGAGCAAAGCCGTGTTCCAGAAGTGAACTTAATGTTTCATGACGTTTATTTCTGATGTTTCATTTTTGTTTCCTCAGACTCACATCTGGTGTTTTCGCTGTTTATCTTCTGACGTCTTCCCTGATTATGTTTTTTATTGTTTGTAAAGTGCCGCAGTGAAAGTTTGACGGATGCTGTTGATTGTTCTGCTGCATCGCGCTGACGTTATGTGGACAAACAGGAAAGGCGCTCACCTGGTGCAGATGAACAGATGTGCAGAGTCGACGTCTGGGTCGAACAGCTCGATGTGCAGATAAAAGGCCTCATGTTCGTCCCGCCTCCGCCTCGACGGCCTCCTGTTCCTGATGTTGTAAAACACGTTGAGCTGAGGTCGAAGGTGAAGAGAGGAGAAGTCAGACTGTGCACGTCTGTTTTCAAACTAACCAACAGGTGAACAAGATTAAATTCATTTGGAGAAAACAAGGCTGGGTTCAATCATGGTGTTATTACAAGAGAGATGACTGCAGGGCGGATATGTACGCGCACGGGATGGATTTCTACGAAGCACGAGCAGAAGACAAACTCGCAGACGTCTTGTTGTAGTTTGTTATGAACCAGTCACAAGTTTGGACACACCTCCTCACAACAGCAGCTAATGTCACTGATTTTTATTTCACCAAGCTCTCACCAACCACTAAAAGTCAGTCCCACATTTACTCTTCTCCTCTGCCATCAGGTCCATATAGCCTGGTAACCTCCTCTTCTTCTTCCTGGTAGTCTATAACGCCTGTTGGTACAAACACTCAGGTACTCGTCGCTCTGAGCTCACCGCCAAACTGACGAACTGAGCTAACAGCAGCTAACAAACTGAGTTAACATGAGCTAACAAACTGAGTCAACATGAGCTAACAGCAGCTAACAAACTGAGCTAATGTGAGCTAACAAACTGAGCTAACATGAGCTAACAAACTGAGCTAACATGAGCTAACAAACTGAGCTAACAGCAGCTAACAAACTGAGCTAACGTGAGCTAACAGCAGCTAACAAACTGAGGTAACGTGAGCTAACAGCAGCTAACAGACTGAGCTAACAGCAGCTAACAGACTGAGCTAACAGCAGCTAACAAACTGAGCTAACATGAGCTAACAAACTGAGCTAACATGAGCTAACAAACTGAGCTAACAGCAGCTAACAAACTGAGCTAACAGCAGCTAACAAACTGAGCTAACAGCAGCTAACAAACTGAGGTAACGTGAGCTAACAGCAGCTAACAGACTGAGCTAACAGCAGCTAACAAACTGAGCTAACATGAGCTAACAAATTGAGTTAACATGAGCTAACAAATTGAGCTAACATGAGCTAACAAACTGAGCTAACAGCAGCTAACAGACTGAGCTAACAGCAGCTAACAAACTGAGCTAACTTGAGTTAACAAACTGAGCTAACATGAGCTAACAGCAGGTGTGTCCAATCTTTTACTGTACACGATTATCACATACAAACATACGTGTGTCAGCACTGCGTCTCCTCGTGACAGTTTGAACATCTCATACCTGAAACAGGGCGAATCCTTTTCCCTGTGCAGTCACCTGGAGATTCATCCTGTCCTCTGGTTCAATCTGAAACATCAGACAACATTTAGATCAACACCAGTCAGCTGGCAGCTCCAATATCCAACATGAGGTGAGGGGTATTCAGAACATTCACTGTTGCAATGCTGCCGTGTGGTTGGTGGCCAGTCACAGCAGCTCGGACGGGTACCCATCGCTCTGAGCTCACCGCCAAGCTGACGAACTGAGCTAACAGCAGCTACAGCTGTCAGTAGTTTACTTCACTGTCCATCATAAACTTTGTAAAATGTAACATGAGCTAACAGCTAACAAACTGAGCTAACATGAGCTAACAAACTGAGCTAACATGAGCTAACAAACTGAGCTAACAGCAGCTAACACACTGAGCTAACGTGAGCTAACAGCAGCTAACAAACAGAGCTAACATGAGCTAACAGCAGCTACAGCTGTCAGCAGTTTACTTCACTGTCCATCATAAACTCTGTAAAATGTAACATGACCTAACAACAGCTGACAAACTGAGCTAACATGACCTAACAACAGCTAACAAACTGAGCTAACGGCAGCTAACAAACTGAGCTAACGGCAGCTAACAAACTGAGCTAACGGCAGCTAACAAACTGAGCTAACGGCAGCTAACAAACTGAGCTAACATGAGCTAACAAACTGAGCTAACAGCAGCTAACAAACTGAGCTAGCAGCAGCTAACATGAGCTAACATGAGCTAACAAACTGAGCTAACGGCAGCTAACAAACTGAGCTAACAGCAGCTAACAAACTGAGCTAGCAGCAGCTAACATGAGCTAACAGCAGCTAACAAACTGAGCTAACATGAGCTAACAGCAACTAACAAACTGAGCTAACAGCAGCTAACAGCAACTAACAAACTGAGCTAACAGCAGTTAACAAACTGAGCTAATGTGAGCTAACAGCAGCTAACAAACTGAGCTAACAGCAGCTAACAAACTGAGCTAACAGCAGTTAACAAATTGAGCTAACATGAGCTAACAGCAGATAACAGACTGAGCTAACAGCACCTAACAAACTGAACTAACATGAGCTAACAGCAACATCAGGAAACTGAAAAACTGAGCTCCAACATGAGGTGAGGGGTATTCAGAACATTCACTGTTGCAATGGTGCCAGTCCCAGCAGCTCGGACTATGGAGATTTGTTTTTTCTGATGCATGCAGAGCTGGATCTGGAGACAGTACACGGCAGGAGGACCGTCTGTTATCAGAGGGAGGATGGAGAGTGTAGCATCACAGAGACGAGGCTGAACGAGGTCACGCAGAGGGGGAACAACACATGCGGCACACCGTGGACCACGGGCCGGAGACGGAACCAGGTGGCTACAGGAAACTTTCAGTCGCGTTCGAATGAACTCAGAGTTATCACGCGTCAGTTCGAATCTGTCCAGTCCGAGAAACATCTGCTTCGTTTTAAAGATTCTCCAGCCAAAGTGTTTACGAGCTGCTCCCCAGAGGATGAACCCCCCCTTTCTGATTTCAACGGCGCGTCTTTCAGCGCCTAAATCAGGACAACTCAACAGATTCAAGCCGGGCCGCTAATCAGGCTTTGATCTCGTTAACACATCTGCCTCACCTCTGCATGACCTCAGCTCGCCGCTCGCTTATTGATCAGTGTCTGATCAGCAACAGATGCTGAACCACGACGGCTGGATGTGACGAGTACCTGCCGGCTCTGGAGGATCTGGTAGTTGTCCCGGTCGATGTGGAAGGAGGCGGCGGTGGAGGAAGCGTCCGTGCTCACCCCGATGGTGAGGTCGACGGCGTACCACTTCATGTACCACGCTAACATTGCGTACGTGGACAGCGCCTGCAGGGCCATGATGGTGTCCTGAGGGAGGAGACAAACCAGATATTCATTCACAGTCGCTTTGAATTTCACAGCTGATTTCCTGTTCACCTGTTGTGCATCAGGAGAACCTGATTCCACGCTCTGTGTTTGGAGCCACTCGCAGTGTTTGCATCTTATTTTGTGTCATGGATGTCGGTGCGTGCTTTAGTCACATTTCCCTATTTAGATGTGACACAAACCACAGAGCAACTCCTCCAGTTTCCATGAATCCAGTTTGATCGGTTAAAACAAAAAAGGCTCAAATCTTTTAAAGGTCACGAGGATGCACGCGTACAAACGAATCCCTCTCTTCATACTGTCTGTGTTACGGGAATTTTAAAGAGTAACCCTTAAATAAGGAGGATCGGATTCAAAGCATCAAAGTTTAAGTTGAATTCATTGTTCTTGTTCAAGAGGAGCGTTTCACAGTGCAACACACTAAAGGGGTCACAGAGGAAAAGGCTCCTCAAGGAGCTCTAACTGTTGGTTCTTATACATTTTCCTGAAGATGGGCTGTGAATTGTTAACAGTCAATTTGCAAATAATGCATTTAAACAGTTTTCTTCAACATATCATCTAATGAGTAGCCAGTATGTCCCCCAGTCACCTCTCTGACCTGTCCCCCAATACATTAACCTGAACTTTACCCTGCCAGCAGAGATGTATAGTAACGAAGTGGAACTACTTAAGTACTAAAATGCAGTATCTGTACTTTTTTGGAGTATTATTTTTTCCCCAACTTCCACTTTTACTGCGCTACATATTTTTGATGAGTTTAATACTTTTACTCGGATACATTTTTCATGTGCTGAGTCGTTACTCGTTACTATTGTAGCGTCCAGCCGGACACGTGATGAATGACGAGGCGATATTGAACAAACTGCATTTATTGCTGAACGGTTTGGTTCCAGGACTCGGTGACTGTCGGCCGGAACCACGACAAAAAAAAACCAACTGAACAGTCCCGGCCTCACATCAACCTCGCTCGTGCGCCGTACGTCATACACCTGACTCACCCAGGTGCGCTCTCTCACCTGCTGCCCCGCCCCCTCGCTCTGCATTCATTCAGACGCATTCACAGACCATGGGAAATCACAGAACTCTACCATGAACATTGTAACACTGTAACATTAGAAGTTGTGCCTTAATAAATATTTGAAATTATATAAACAACAGTACTTGTACTTTTACTTTCAGTACTTGAGTAGCATTTTTTTTTCCATACTTCTACTTGCAATACTTAAGTACAAAACATTTTGAATACTTTAGTACTTTTACTTAAGTATGGTGTTTAAAGAACACTTCAACTTCTACTCAAGTCAGTTTTTGATGTAGCACTTGTACTTCTACTCCACTCCTTTACTGCAGTACTTTATACATCTGTGCCTGCCAGTCTTAGGAAAACAGCAATAAAGGAAAGTGCCCTAAGGATATATAATATAAAAACAAACATTGCATAAGTTAAAACATCTAACTAGTTGTGTGACCCTGATTTTTATAACAGTCTGTGGCTCTAGTTCGGGACTATTTTCAGCGGTGGATTAATCAACATTTCATGCTCTACTTTGGGGCAGATGAGATGAACTCTGTAGCCACGAGGCTCATTACTCCATAACATAATACTCATAGCTGTCACTGCTTATAACCCATAAATTGCTTATTCATCCATCCATTTCCTTCCTGTTATCCGGCGTTGGGTCACGGTGGCAGCAGGACCTTCCAGACCTCCTTCTCCCCAACAACTAGTTCCAGCTCCTCCCTGGAGGATCCCGAGGTGATCCCAGACCAGAGTCCCTCCAGGTGGGAACACCTCCAAAGGGAAGGCACCCAATAGAGGAAGATTCATTTCGGCCACTTGTATCCGCGATCTTATTCTTTTGGCCTCTACCCAAAGCTCATGACCAGTGGTGAGGGTTGCAAAGGGGAGGAAAGTTTCCATGGGAAGTTTAGAAATAGTGGGAATTATGGATATTTGGGAATTAAGTGTAAATTGGCAGATATTTCCACAAGCTCAAATGTCTTCAACCGTCTCTGTGTGCTCTGGGCTCTAAAGTGTGGTCCAGGTACAGAGATCACCTGTGCAGGTAGGGGGCGTGGCCTCAGTAGCCCTGCAGTAAGCAGTGTGCTGTGTGCATGTGACTGAGGAACAGCAGATATTGAAGTGGACCTGCAGGAAATCTGGTTGTTTTAGTCAAGATGATGCTAAAATGTATTTTTCCCAACTATATTTAAGTTCCCTGTTTCCCATGGAAAGTTTCCAACCTGGAATTCCCAGAATTTTGCAACCCTAACCAGAGGAGATGGTTGGTAACGTAGATCGAGAGCTTTGCCTTCCCGTCTTCCTAACCTTGAACATTGACCATACATGATCAATGGGACCCAAGTCCTTGGATGTTCTCTGAGGCTGTCTCACCTGAGTGCTCCCGAATCCTCCGTTGTGGTTACGCTGTTGGCTGAGCCACTTCATGAGGCTTAAGCCGTCCTTGACTCGATCCACTATCTCTGCAGACAGCATCACGTAGGACGCGATCTCAATGGACGTGGAGCTCGGCTGCCACGACGACGACAGCCTGTCGTCGTCTGGGGACGTCCATATCGGCACGCCGTCTACTCTCAGAGGAGAGTCAGAGGACAATCAGACATCAGAAGAGTTTCCAATGAATTAGTTAAAGATTAGTTACCAACACACACACACACACCATCATACCTATAATCTCAGCTCGTTCAATCAGCTCGTTGAGTGCCATGTTAGCGTTGGAGCTGCGGCCCAGAGCCAGAGCGAAGGTGAGCAGGCTGAGGCTGTAGTTAGTGGTGACGCCGAGAGCCAGACGGGTCTCCAGGAACATCATGGCTGCAGACACCTGGCTCCTATACTGAGTCTGACAGCAAACAGGGCAGCAGCATGTAAGAAGTCACTTCAGCTCAGTGGCATTTATGAGATCAGGTCGTAAAGACGCGGCGCGATGAGGCAACGTCTTTGGACCTGGAAACATTCGCTTTACTCCCATCTGTGCCCGCGTTAGCTCTCTGTGCTTTTATAGATTGCTCGTTAACATCAGACTTTATTGATCGCTGCGGGGGAAACACAGATATCCAGCCAATTAAAAATTTAAGTCAAACAATTCCATGTTTTCTTCCATGTGGTTGGAGAGTGAGAAAGTCAATTGTCCTCATGCAGAGCCAGTGGGTGAACAAACTATTTCTGACTATAAATGTAATAATTTTAACCCTTGGAGGGTCTTCCCGTTATGTGTCCTGAATAGTTCCTAAGACAAAACGTGGCTCCTTCCTAAAAACTGCTATAAAAATAATATATAATAATATTTTTTTCCACTTTAAACACGTCAGTCTTTTAGAACTACTTCAGCCTGAAATATACATATCAAATATTAATTATATTTTTTTGTTTTTAACCCTTTAAATGCCAGTATGTTCACATAACTCTGCTGGTTTTTATTTAAAAAAAACAAAAAAACTAAAATAATTTCCATAAAATACATTTCAATGACTAATGGCTAACTAATGTTATTAGGCCCTAAGATGGGTCAATGATTGGCAGCAACATTGATTCTAATGCATTGTTATTTTTTTGCAGTATTTTTAAATAAACTTCCATTTGTGTTCCTTAAAATAAATAAATAACTTCATCCTAAAAACTGCTATAAAATAATATATATTAATATTGTTTTCAACTTTAAACAGGTCAGTCTTTTAGAACTACTTCAGCACTAAATATATTTCTATCGCAGAAAACAGTAAAAAGTGTGAAACTTTGCTGCACGTTTTGAATGGGTAAAATGGCGCCACGTGGTGGACAAATATAAAAACTACAAATTGAAAGCCAGTGGTCCAAAATGAAATCTTAACATAAAGGAATGCATTAATTTATGTTAGGATAAACGTGGGATCAAAAAAAGTGTTTTTTAATGTGGCACGTTTTGCTGCTAGGAACTATTTAGGATGCATTTCTGTTGCTGACAGAAAGGGCTTAATAAAGTACTGAGATTTCTATTCTAAAAAAAATTTAAATTATCTTTGACCAAATTTTAGCAATCTTCTTTCAACACAGCCACATTTCTTAAAAAATAAACAAAGCAAAAAAAAAAAAAAAAAGCCACGAATGGTCCTAAGATGGCTCAAGGGTTAATCATTTCTCATGTGCATCATGTTGCCAAACAACTCAAGTGACAGTATAAATAATGGACGGCCTGTAGTCCAGTGACGTTCAATCACACCATCAGGAAGCAGCACTGAACATGGACTCGGTTCTGTTGGGCTGTTAAAACTGGTGGAGCACTCTTTAATTACATTCTCACCCGGATGTTATCGTCCTCCAGCAGGGCGATGAGGACATATGCCGTGAGGGAGGTGGGGCCGTCCACGCCTCCTTGGAGCTCGGTGTGGATGACCCTGCCGCGCTCTAAGAAACTCCCATCATCCCCCTGCTGGACCACTATCCAAGCTGCCGCTCTCTGCAGCACGTTGGAGTCGATGCCGATGAACTGCCACGCCTGCAGGAAACACCTCAGCACGAACGCGGTCAGCCTGCAGAGACAACACACGGCCAGGGTCAGAGTCCATGTGGTTCTTTAATGCTCACGCTCAGGCTACGTGCACAAGACATACCACGTGCTTCCGGATGGATCGCTCTGTCCGAAGGCGCTGAAGGAGCCGTCTGATCTCTGGAAGGACAGCTCTTGCTCGTAACCTGGTGGGAAAAACACCAGATGGAGTACTTCTACTTTTGATACATGATGAATGATGCACTGTGGATCTATCTTCACAAGAAGAAACCGCAGGATGGAGACGGATAACTTTCTTAAGCAATACTTTTACTTGATTTTGTTGTGGAGAGGTTGCTGAAGTCAAAGGTCAAAGGTCAGGAGTTCAGAGTGTTCAGCAGCCTCTGGTGTCTGATGCTGTTTTATTTATTGAATCAGAGACACTGTCAGAGTTGATCAGAAGTGCCTGAGTCGGTCTCACGTTCTGCCCAACTCATCCTGGTGGATCGACTTTAAACCCCAAGATAACAGCACAAATACTACACGCCCAGAATGAGTCACAGAGAATGTCTTTACCCATGGAGGTGTTACTGTCAGCATGTTCTAGTCTGGAGACACACATGTCTGTTTACAACAACAAGCTATCTATGATGTCTATGAAGGCAGCAACAGGTCTCTGTGACCCTGGACACCACAGTGTGGAGATAGACTGGCACCTACTGTTCCCAACCAGAGACAAACAACTGATACTGCTGAGGACCTCAAGGCCTACACGGGACCTCGAGGCCACACGGGACCTCAAGGCCACACGTGACCTCAAGGCCACACGTGACCTCAAGGCCACACGTGACCTCAAGGCCACACGGGACCTCAAGGCCACACGGGACCTCAAGGCCACACGGGACCTCAAGGCCACACGGGACCTCGATGACCTCAGGAGAGGAAACTCCAGAACAGATTCCACAACTTCACCTCTGTGTTGAACTAACCAATCAGAAGCCAGGACTGAGGTGAACGTGAGGAGGAGGAGGTTTACCTTTCAGCATGTATGCCTTGGCTTTCTCTGTGGTGTCTTGGTTGGCCTGATCTGTAGCGATCAGATACTTCAGGACGTAGACGTTCGGCGCAAAGTTGATCATGTTCTGCTCCCCGCAGCCGTAAGGCATCTGGATCAGGGAGTCCAGGCCGCTGATGGATGGCCCGAGGATGTCGCCTTCATCGCCGTGGAAACCAGACAAATCAGACATGGTGAGTAAAACACAGGGGAGATGAGTCAGCGTTTGCCGAGCCAACCCAAACAGAACGTCACATCGAGTCAGGCTGAGTCCTGAATGAAAAAGATGTTTCACTGCTGCACCAGATTGAATCCCATTGGTGGACTTTTGGACCTCGCCGCGTGGTGAGCGGAGTCGGTCATGAGCGATAAGATCAAGCAATTAGTCAAAACTGAAGCAGGTCGACATCTGCAGATTCTTCTGATGTCTCATAATCTCAGATTCAAGATTTTATCTTTGCACAAAAAACCTGAAAATTGAATCAAGCTGTCGACGTTTCTGTTCCCACAAGAGCTGCAAACAGCAAAGACGCTCAGCTGGCTTTGGTTAATAAAACCAGGAATATTAGATTTAATTGAATGAATGAACATTAGTGAGGAGAGTTCTGGTAATTTATGGTCAGTGTAGAGAAACCTGGAGGTACCTATCTGTTGTGTCGACACACACGATGTGCGTCACTGATGTGGCACAATGAGACAATTTCTGAGTCGCGATCTTAGACGGGAACGCTGCGCAGAGGTGAGCGTGTTTGGTTCCTGTAAGCAACCTGCTGGGAGGTTAAACAGTGGCTGGTAAGGCCTCATTCATCCACCTGTCACTTTCAACCTTTCAACATTGTTCGTTGCCCTGCAGAGATCGCTGATTTGAGCAATTATGTATTTGATTTATTTTAATTTGAAGGAACAGATCTTCATTTATGTTTTATCTACACGCCAGAGAATCATTTTCTAATACGCCTGACTTCATTTTAAAACCTCAAGCTGAAACTGTGCTGCCCTGCACAGTGATGTGTCTGTGCACGGCGGAGACGTCGCTGCTGTTTCACCCTGTAAGTTTCTCTGTCAATGACTTTGTTTGGTTTTTATTTCCACGCACATTTCCTGAGCTTCTGAGCCAGCGTGTGATGCATCCGGACGTTAGATCTGCTCCAGACTGATCTACTTATTTATTTTTTTTTAAATCTCTTTATTTTGTGCTGTGAGACTGAAAACAACGAGGCTGAATGTCTCGCTGCTGATTATTTGCAACAATGTCTGTTGTGGACATCGGTATCATTATTTTTTCATCTCATTAGAAAAGTCTTTGGTGTGTTTGTCATGGCATTAGTGAAGCTTATAATGTGTCATGATAAATGAGGGTGAAGCCTGTAAACGTGAAAACATCTGGTGAAGCTGCACGCCCTCTTTGCTGCAGTGATTTTCCAGTTTAATGATCGAAAGCAGATGTCGCGCAGCTCTTCCTCTATCCGTGCGTTCGTCAGGTAGCCGCTGTCATGTGAGCTCGGCTCTTGATGTCGCTGCTGCTTCACTCGCGGCGTGAAGTCACCGCGGCACTTTAACCTTTACCGCCTCTCGCTCTGTTGTCCGTGCTCGGCACCTGGTCCGGGCAGGAAAGCATGATCTCAGCTTGTGTCTCGCATGTGTGCTTCGCGTTGAGCGTCTGCACCATGTTACATGGAAAAGCAACATTTTGACTTTCCTGCACAGCTTTGCCAGGCGAACACGTGTTCTCCACAGAACACACAAAACATTTGTAAGCCGTGTCAGGACAGTAAAACTACACCGACTTACTGCAGCTGCTTCCATCTGCTCATATATCTTGTTTTTATCAGTTGCTATGGTGACAGAGAAGGAGGTTGTCATGCAACCGACAGGACTTTTGGTCTTTCTGGTGGAGCAGGCGGCATTACGAGTGTTTTTAGTGGTTTTAGTCCAACCGGATCCACCGACAATCATTGCACGGTCACCGCGATGATGGAACTCTCGTGTGGTGTAGCTGAGTGCTGGCGGTCAGATGTGCACAGTTTTCATTTGCAATATATTTAATTGAAATGACCAAACGGGGCACATGTGCAAGGCCCAGTAGTTACATAAATAAACTGCACATGGATTATATGTTGTGCTTTAACGTGTGTTTACGTACCGACAGCCGACACTGTAACTCTCTCGCTGCCCTCCACAACATCTGCCGGGAAGGTGAACATCATATCTCTGGAAACGTTCCAGTATGGAGGAGAAAGCTCCAACAGCGCCGCGGCGTGATGCATCTGCTCGAGTCCTTCGGCCTGCAGAATCAACAGCCGGAGAAATGTGGAAACACAACACACAAACAAACCCGGTGAGTAATATTTCTGGGAAAGGCAGAGCTGTAAAACAAGATCAAGATTTCTCGGGTTACAGTGGAGCAGCAGATGGATGTCGGTTACATTAGAGGAGTTTGATGTCTGAAAGACTTTGTGTTTGTTTTGGAGCTGCAGCAGGTTGACAGATGCTCTGATAAACTCAGTCTGACTGCTTCAACTCTTGCTGGCCATGACGTTTATGTTAGGCAAGATGCTGACCCTCTGACTGCAACAGACTTCTTTCACTTTCAGCGATCGGGACCACCCACACCAAGATATGATTAGAAAATCTTTGTGCTTTTCTGGAGAATGTTGCCCCTCAAGCGCTCTAAAGTCTTTGACAATGAAACATACTGAGAAGGACGATCAGCCTTTGGTTGAACTGCAAAATCAGCCAAAACTCAAATGCAGTAGCCAGGTTTCAACCAGTAGGGGGAGGTCACTGTGCATATAATATAAAGCTGAATCTGTATTTGTCTAACTCTTCCAACCACATTATCTAACCCTGCTTGATTTTCTCACCGCACCTTGACGAGTATGGTCCGTCGTACAAGGTCGGATGCCACAGATGACACGGCTTTCACAGAGATGGGGATCTCTCCGAGGACTAGTGCCTTGATGGGAATGAGGACGGACGCTCCGCTTTGACTCCTCACAAACACCCTGCGAGAGCTGGGCATGGGGATCTCGTCATTGTCCGGGAAGAGAAACTCAAAGGTGTCACTCTGTGCAACAATCACCAAGACCTGGTGACAAAGACAGAAGGAGTCCACCCAGATCACGTTAAACAGAGGTCAAAGAAAGAACACAAACACAAAGGAGGCATGTTGTTGTAACCAAATCTGAAATCAAAACACAAAAGAAAAGCTGCTCTCTGCGGGTTCAATGAGCTTCTTTCATGAAGCTTAATGTGCTGAAGGATTTAAAAAGAGGACCTCATTCAGGTCCTCACAGGTGACAGCAGATTTGTGGAAGATTTTAAAGTGATTATAGCAACCTGACGCTGCTAACACTAAATCACATTCACGCCACAAACAGTCAGCTGTCACCCAACACCTGCTGTATTCTACTGACACAGGCCTATACATGCATATATAAATATCATGTAGTCTGAGTAGGTCAACATTGTTTATTCCTGTGGCCTACATTATGATTACTGAGACACTCACAGGCAGCAAATGAAGAACTGTTTGTGTATGTGTAACGTACGGAAAGTGTAATATCTTTTTAACTACGTAACATGTAGCTCATGTCACGGATATAACGTAAAGTAGTTTTGTTGACTAACACTAACCTGACATTTCTTTTTAACCACATAATGTACGTAACATACGACACATACAAAACTACGGTGGCCGGGAACCCTCAATGCTGCAAATAAAAGAAACAGAGCTGCAAATAAAAGAAACAGAGCTGCAAATAAAAGAAACAGCGCTGCAAATAAAAGAAACAGTGCTGCAAATAAAAAAGAAACAGTGCTGCAAATAAGAGAAACAGCGCTGCAAATAAAAAAGAAACAGCGCTGCAAATAAAAAAGAAACAGTGCTGCAAATAAAAAAGAAACAGTGCTGCAAATAAAAAAGAAACAGCGCTACAAATAAAAAAGAAACAGCGCTGCAAATAAAAAAGAAACAGCGCTGCAAATAAAAAAGAAACAGCGCTGCAAATAAAAAAGAAACAGTGCTGCAAATAAGAGAAACAGTGCTGCAAATAAGAGAAACAGCGCTGCAAATAAAAAAGAAACAGCGCTGCAAATAAAAAAGAAACAGTGCTGCAAATAAGAGAAACAGTGCTGCAAATAAGAGAAACAGCGCTGCAAATAAAAAAGAAACAGTGCTGCAAATAAGAGAAACAGTGCTGCAAATAAGAGAAATAGCGCTGCAAATAAAAAAGAAACGCCGCTGCAAATAAAAGAAACTTCACAATGGAAGTGAATTACCGGGGACTATTATTGCCGGTGCACCTGTAGTTTTTTATGTGAGCGAGAAGAAGAAGAAGAAGTACAGAAGCGTATTGCATTCACTTAAAAAAAATAAATTAGACACCTGATCTCGTAATTACGAGCTACAACCTAATGTTCTTCACAACGAGCTACAACCTAATGTTCATCACAACGAGCTACAACCTAATGTTCATCACAACGAGCTACGACCTAATGTTCATCACAACGAGCTACGACCTAACGTTCATCACAACGAGCTACGACCTAATGTTCATCACAACGAGCTACGACCTAATGTTCATCACAACGAGCTACGACCTAATGTTCATCACAACGAGCTACGACCTAATGTTAATCACAACGAGCTACGACCTAATGTTCATCACAACGAGCTACGACCTAACGTTCATCACAACGAGCTACGACCTAACGTTCATCACAACGAGCTACGACCTAACGTTCATCACAACGAGCTACAACCTAATGTTCATCACAACGAGCTACGACCTAATGTTCATCACAACGAGCTACGACCTAACGTTCATCACAACGAGCTACGACCTAATGTTCATCACAACGAGCTACGACCTAATGTTCATCACAACGAGCTACAACCTAATGTTCATCACAACGAGCTACAACCTAATGTTCATCACAACGAGCCATCCTCTGAGCCACACTTACAACATTAGTGTTTACTTGGACTTTTCATAATTTCTGGGAATTTTTATTAGGAATATTAATCAATAACTTTAATATGATACAGTACTACTAACGCTATCTACACTTTAAAATCTAGTGCCCGACTACATTGTACATCGTTTGTACATCGTACAAACTGACACCTGATCTAATAAATTAGATCTAATAAATTAGATCAGGTGTCTAATTTATTTTTTTCAAGTGAATGCAATACACTTCTGTAGTTCTTCTTCTTCTTCTCGCTCACATAAAAAACTACAGGTGCAGCGGCAATAAAAGTCCCTGGTAATTCACTTCCGTTGTGAAGTTTCTCTTATTTGCAGCGGCGTTTCTCTTATTTGCAGCGGCGTTTCTTTTTTATTTGCAGCGCTGTTTCTTTTATTTGCAGCGCTGTTTCTTTTTATTTGCAGCGCTGTTTCTTTTTTATTTGCAGCGCTGTTTCTTTTATTTGCAGCGCTGTTTCTTTTTATTTGCAGCGCTGTTTCTTTTTTATTTGCAGCGGCGTTTCTTTTTTATTTGCAGCGCTGTTTCTCTTATTTGCAGCGTATCTTTTTTATTTGCAGCATTGAGGGTTCCCGGCCACCGTACAAAACTGATCTATAACTGCAAAACACACCTGACCTATGTCACGTATGTGATGTGAAACAGAAACACACAGGTGCAAACCAATGGACGAGCTCCATTCCTAACATAGCAGCTGGTGAAGCTCCACCAAACAGTTACATGCATCATTTATGGAGTTTCTCATTAGCTACACCTTCAACGTTTTACATTTACAATACTAAACCCTGTGATAATCAAGACGTGTTCTCATCCGGTCCAGCTGTGTAAGGAGACTGACCTCCAGGTCATGCGGCGTGTAGTTGAACAGAATGACCTCCAGCACCAGCACCTCTCCTCGGATAATGTAGGCCGGCAGATTCAAGGACAGGAAGAAAGGCTGGAACGCTGTGAGCTGTGGGGAGGTCACACGGAAACTTTGTATTGTCTAAACAACACCAACAGGACAATGCTCATAAAGTCAATGAGCAATCAATAAGAAGAAAGTTAAATAATACTGTAAACGGAGATCAGAAAAAATACGAAAGTAAAGCGACGTCAACCTCTGCAGGCTTGTCCGTGATGCCCAGTCCCAGGTTCTTAGATATAACAAAGGCAGTGGCTGTCCAGGTCGTAATGCTGTCTGGTACAGTCAGAGTTTGCTCTATTGAGTCTGAATCACTGCAAAAGAAAATATACAGGAAATACAATTTTTCATATGAAATAACAATTCAGCTTTGTAGTTTCTCAGCCTTGCTACAATTTGGTGCAACTGACTTACGTCTCATATCTGCAAAAATCTGTAGAAATACTGCAGATGTCATTGATGTTGTAAATATTTTTGACAGTAATAATAAATCCTACGGTTTTTATGTTAGGAAAAAAGAAACTTTATGTTGATCTAAAAAAAGCATTAGAATAAATAGTGGTATCATCTGCATACAGATGGATTTTGCAGACGTTTTCTGATCTAGTGTAATTAAAGGAAAAATACATGGACTTAAAAGTCCCAATGTGTAGGAGTTAGTAGTGCCATCTAGTGGTGATGTTGCACATTGCAGCCAACTGAATACCAATTAAAAGTTGTGGTTGCTTGAATGTTTATCGACTCTAGCTGGGCTCCATCCTCTTTACCCAGATCTGAAGTCTGAAGTCGCACCCTGCTACCTAGTGGATTATAGTTACACTTAAATAAAGTTGTAAGTTTCTCAAGCTTCACCTCGTGATATCCATCCATATCCAGGTCTCTGGAAAGTTTGAGCGCTCTCGAGGCGGCGGCGGTTCTTCCTCATCCTCCTGTGGCCGCTCTGTATTAGCTAGGAGTTGTATTCCCTCCCCTGCTGTTTAGAAGACAAATGTTGGATATATTAGAATTACATCGTCACAACAGACAAATGAGAAATGAAACGTAAACTTTTGATTATAACTTACGTAATAAAAACGACGCGTCGGTTTCTTTTTTGTGTAAAGTGGCATCAGTCAACACGACAAGATCACATGTCTGCAGAGAGACAATCAAGACAAATATGTCACTCCGCATGTGGCTGGAAGGCTTGAGTAGTTACACTAAAAACAGCCGGTCGGTTCATCACGAGAGTCATTATGGACACATGCATCTTAACTCATTTCCCAATCTGTTAAAAAAACAGAATGTTCTGGTGATTTCTATCTGCTGATTTATTTATTTATTCCATTTTTTAAATTGGTTGTGCTGCTCGTCAGATTGTGGTTGAAACACAAGATCATAGCGAGCTAACGTGACCATCAGTGATCAAACACTGAAGTCTGTCTAATCAGGGAATGTGTACACAAGACTGGCAACGTAACTTTTAGCACTGATTTGCATTAAAAAAAATACTGAAGCTGAATGCAAACCATGATTCACTTCATGTTGTTGGTCGATCTGTCGATATTTAATGCCCAAAATGTCACATCTCTACTCTTAGGAGACAAAGCCTATCTATGGACCGTAGTAATTATGACTCAGCCAATGCAGTTCACCTATGCAGACACATTGCAGATATAAGAGCAGGTCTAAAGACTACGGACGGTTGCATTAGGTCAGAGAGTGTCGCAGTATAACTAGTGGTAGATATCAGGGAGTTGTAATTATTTTAATTGTGTCTAACAAGTATTTCTGTGTGCCAGCAATCATAGCATATGGTGGATCATTTGTACGTTACTAATTAGAAGTAAATATGAGAAACAGTAACAAAGTGAAGGAAGGAAGTTTGAGTTTAAGCAAGAAACAGGAGGTTAATACAATACTCCATGGATCGAATGAACAGATGTGTCTCTGGGGAGGCAGACCTTGAACACAGAGTATGGATCTCCCATTCTCAACATGTCAGAAAAGGCGTCGGCCTTGGAAACGCCGTACTCCCCCATCTCCTTAAGCACCTGTGAAAGCAATACCGACATCCTCAGAGCCAACTACTGTTGCAACCTACAAAGAGCAACAAAACAGACCATGACAAGAAAAGAGCCCTTATTGTTTAAAACCTGTTTGACCAAGCCGGGATAAAATCATTGTGCCACGGTTCACATTGAACTGATACTGGGGCGGGGGGCGGCAGATTGGGTTTCATACAAGTACCTGTGGGAGGTGTCACCGGAAATGATCTGTAAGGGCAGTGGATGTATAGCAGGAGCACCATTAAAAACCTTAGATAGCGTTAAACTGGAAACGACCCCAGGGAGTTAACGAGTTACATGATGAACAAATGACGTTACAAAACGTGAAGGTTTCAAGATTCATCTCTTAGATCGAGGGTCAGATTGAAGTGTGTGTACCTTGGAATGAGCCTTTTATATCTACAGACACCGTGGCACCAAGTGCCCCATTATTTGCTAAGCCATTTTGTCTAAGAAGGTCGTTCTCACACACGTTTTTCTTTGTTTTCTTTCTCAGATTTTTTTAGTAGATAAAACAGCGCAGCTCATGGTGTGAACAAGCAGCGACTCAGGTGTTGCTCTCACCTTGTCCTTGGTGATGTCGTTATCATATCCCATCAAATGCGTTGCCTTATCGACCACCAGGATCCCGACCAGAGAGCCGGGCTCTGCCACCTTGACCCCCAGTGTGACCTCCTCACCTGGCCTCCTCTCGGTGTCGCTCCAGCTCAGAGACACCTGCCGTCATATATCATTGTTACATACACACACATCAAACTGAATCATATACAAAAAAAAAAAACTGGCTGGCATGTAGGTGGATGAATGAGTTCCAGTGTGTTCCACCTGTTCTGTCCAGGTAGTGGACTGGTTCCATCTTGACCTCTAACTTCCCCTCCCCAAATGTTTCACAAGATTTTGATTGGTGGATTGGGCCAGTCAACAATCAACTTCTTCTTTACATTACTATGCACTGCTTTTATATGGTGGCCGGGAACCCTCAATGCTGCAAATAAAAGAAACGCTGCACACAAAAAGAAATAGCGCTACAAATAAAAAAGAAACAGCGCTGCAAATAAAAAAGAAACAGCGCTGCAAATAAAAAAGAAACAGCGCTACAAATAAAAAAGAAATTGCGCTACAAATAAAAAAGAAATAGCGCTGCAAATAAAAAAGAAACAGCGCTGCAAATAAAAAAGAAACAGCGCTACAAATAAAAAAGAAATAGCGCTACAAATAAAAAAGAAATAGCGCTGCAAATAAAAAAGAAATAGCGCTACAAATAAAAAAGAAATAGCGCTACAAATAAAAAAGAAATAGCGCTACAAATAAAAAAGAAATAGCGCTGCAAATAAAAAAGAAATAGCGCTACAAATAAAAAAGAAATAGCGCTGAAAATAAAAAAGAAACAGCGCTACAAATAAAAAAGAAACAGCGCTGCAAATAAAAAAGAAACAGTGCTGCAAATAAAAAAGAAACAGCGCTGCAAATAAAAAAGACACAGTGCTACAAATAAAAAAGAAATAGCGCTGCAAATAAAAAAGAAACAGCGCTGCAAATAAAAAAGAAACAGCGCTGCAAATAAAATAAAAACAGCGCTGCAAATAAAAAAGAAATAGCGCTGCAAATAAAAAAGAAACAGCGCTACAAATAAAAAAGAAACAGCGCTGCAAATAAAAAAGAAACAGCGCTACAAATAAAAAAGAAACAGCGCTGCAAATAAAAGAAACCTCACAACGGAAGTGAATTACCGGGGACTATTATTGCCGCTGCACCTGTAGTTTTTTATGTGAGCGAGAAGGAGAAGTACAGAAGTGTATTGCATTCACTTGAAAAAGAAAAAATCTTTTATTTGCAGCATTGAGGGTTCCCAGCCACCGTACTTTTACCATCTTGATAACATCACACTGAAACAATAAATCACCTTTTGTAAAGTTTTGGTGATGGGTAGCTGTATCACGTCATTGACAATCTCTCCATTGACATGCACACAGTAGACGATGATGCAGGCCATAGGACCCCAGGTGACGTCTGGGACCAGACTCAGAACACGAGAGCTTTTCCCAGCAGAAACCACCTGACCCCTGGACTTCACCTTCACACAGAGAAAACGCAGGTGAGGCCTTTGTTCTTACTAAAAAATGTACTCAGTGATTTCCAAGACAAACTCCAAGTTGACAGACAAATTGCAACTTTCTAAAGTTGTACAAAGACAACAAATAAACAAATAGCAGTGTCACAGCATGGTACTCACAATGTAGTGAATCTCAGTCATTGGAAAATTACTCTGAATGGGAAGCTGGACAGGTGAACCAACCTGAAGGAAGAGTAGATTGTGATTGCGAAAACGTGTTTAATGAATGATTTAGTATCACAGCTGGGTTTGTGTGTATGTCTGTCCAAATGGCCAGAGTAAGTACATAATATATAAATATTTCCACAATGTAGAACAACAAATGTCGCCCTTGCACTAACTTTCTTGTGTTTCTCATATTTACCTCTAATGGTCCAGCGGGTTTCTGAATCTGTAGGTAGCTGTTACTGGGGGATGTATAGCTTCTATATAGCTGTAGAGTGGCGTGACTGTCCACAAAAGAAGCCTGGAAACAAACAAACAAACAAATAATTACGTTCTTAAGTTTCTTCTCCTGATGCTTAATGATCTGTCCTGATCACAAGACCTGTAATTCTGAGTTCTTGGTGCTGCTGTTATATTTTCTAACTTGAGTTTACTTGTAAACAAACAATAGTTCTGTTAATCACTTTCTCGTGGGAAGGCGTCTGAACAAGAATGGTTTATAATCAGAACTGGATGGGATCGGAGCCCAGTAAACTGGCCACAAACTGAAGAAACAAAACAAAAACAGTATTTGGTTTTCCTCTATGCTGACGATACACCGTTTTATATTTCAGTCAATCCTGTCAAAAAAGAGCACTGTATTCAAATTCCTCACTAAATATTAATAGTTCAGTAACCCCCAGGTTATAACGTCCATGGCAGAAGACATCCATATGCTTTAATGTGTTTTGTACCAAAGGAAAACAATAGAGAACATTTACAGTCAATGAAACTGTGACGCTTAAATGCTATTTAACTTGTTTGTAATCGGGAACTTCATTCTTTGTGTTGGTTTGTATGTTTACCTGAAAACAACATAACGTTTTTTGTTTGTTTTGTTTATTCATCCAGTCAATGTACTACACTCTGTGCACATGTAGTCGGGAGTTTTATAGTGATGAAAAGGTAATCTTACATCAATCGTGAGTGTTTCAGTATCATTCCTGACCCGGATGACGAGAGGTATTATTCCATCTGCAGGGACATGAAACTCCATTTTTTGAGGTGGCATGCCAGGCCGAATTCCTAAAGGGACTGAAATGTTCGATCGAGCTGCCAGTGCTTCCACCTCATCCCCTTTCCAACTCCATGGACTTTTCGTTCCCTGCATCACTGACACATCAACCATCTTCCGCTGATCGTCCTCTGACAGCGGCTGATCGTTGTACGTTGATATTTTCAACTGCAAAATTGACAGTTTGCTTTTTAGATTGAATCTTTATGTAGGAATAAATAAAGGACAGTGTAGTCTATTGAGAGGAAAATCACTCTGAATTAAAATGACTGCATACAGAGCAAACAGCTTTATCGCCCCATAGTCCCAACACAGCCAAAAACATTTTATTGGATTAAATTATCTCTAATATAAAAGGACATATTTAAAGTATAGGAGTAAACAATTAAAATGTTAAAACTATACAAAAGATATTACTGTCCTTACCCTAGCAGTGAACTCCAGAGAGGGCCTTAATAATTTGGGATGGTCATAAAAGGAAACTTTATATCTGAACTTTACCACAGACACCTTTTTCACACTGCTGTATGTGAGACCTGAAAGATGAGAAGCATCCACGGTGATGTTAAGAACAAACGACAACAACAACAACAATGACAACAACAACGACAACGACAACAACAACAAGTAAACTTTAAAACTTTACAGAACAACTTCAGGAATCATCATCTTTGGTCTTAGGAGCTGAACAGCTATCATACACAACTGACTGATGGATTAACAAAGTGCAACAATACACGTTCCCATACAGCCTGAAGGTGATTTTTAAACTGACCTACCTGTGAGGTATCCTGTCACATTAACCATAACCATTATAAATTCATGCATGCGTCCACCAGGGAAGCCCAATCCAAGACGTCTTGGTCCCGATGGGTTTTCGGTAGGATCAAACTCAAAGCTCGCGGTGCCGTTAATCTAAATCAAAGCAAAAGTGTCAGTGGTGACATTTTCTCATCAGTTAATCTGTTGATTATACAGTATTTGTTGGTTGACTGATCGATTGATTGTCCATGTCCATCATATCTTCAAGATGGCTTAAATAAAATTTGTAAAATCGTAAATTCTTTGTCAATTTTTGGTGTTTTTGATCCAGCATGAGCTTTAAATGAAATTACACACCGGTTTAACTTGATGATAAATCCTTTCTAAACCATGATAATGATGCAGGAACGTTATATTCATTATTCCATCAACAGGCTTGCCGTACAGATACCTGAGGATGAAAACACAATAATCTTTAAAGAATTTATCCACAAACAAACAAGATTATTTAAATAAAAGCATTGAAACAGCATTAAAAAAAACTAAAGGTTCTTACTTTGCGGTGACGTTTCCCGACAGAGTGAACTCATGATGAATGGTATCCGGAGCTTTTATTGAAACTGCAAACTTTGGAAGAACTGCAACCAAACACACAATGAATGGACTTCAGAGCTGCATGATACCAGTAATGCAAGTAAAAGTACAACGATGTTGAAATACTCCAGTCCAGTATTCAAAATCAAAAAGTACTTAAAGTCAAAGCACTTGGTTCATATTATTATTAGTAACTTCATTCATCACAGGGTCACCTGATGACTCTGAGGTCGTAACATGTTTAATGGGAGAGGAAAGAAAAAGGAAACAAACCATGATACAAAATCTGTTTCTCTTTTGTTTGTTTTTTGGGTTTTTTGGATGGAATTTTTTTTGCTTTGTTTTGTAAAATATTGAATCATTTTTGTCTCAAATTGCATTTAAATCAAACCACCTGAGAAGTTCAGTTGTGAAACGTCTCAATTCATAGACATGTGATCACAAGCCAAAAGGTCGAACTGTCCTGGAGTAGATGTGTGAAGTAGCATAGGTATTTTTTAAAAATTTGCTCTTCAAGGTCCAGTGTGTAGGATTGCAACCCCCTCGCCTTAACCTCTTCATAGCATGGAAGAGAATCCATGGTGTCTATATCCAAAGTCAGACACAGAAGTCTCATTCTAAGGCAACAAAAACATAATTATTCTTATTCTCAGGTGATTGAACACCGATTAAAATAGAATTATGAATATTATATTCTGTAAGTGGAGCCTCCTAAATCTTACACACTGGGCCTTTAAGTACAAGAACAAGACAAATATGTTCTTAATATAATATAATATAAAATGTTCTGGCTTATTTCACGTTATGGGGTGTTACAGACGGAATCATCATGTGTTTTGCACATGATTTTAATATATTCACATGCATATAAAGACATTAAATAATCCAGATTTCAGTGAAGGTCAGAAAAATCGTACCGTAATAATCCACGTTGAAATGCTTCTCACTGGAAACGTTCTGTAACACAAAGAAGATAAAAACTTTTGATTTCTCTTTGTTATTTTTATTTGAGTATTTTTGTATCACCTCTGTAAAAAAAACTTTGACTCTAACATGTCAACAGCATGAAATAAGAAGTTTGGATTTATCTAATGTTCAAACTCCTGCCTCATTTGCACGTCTATACATCACATCTCAGAAAACTTGGAACAAAAAATAAGCGTCTTAATGTGAGTGGTGAAGTTTCATGGTGATTTCTATGAGTTTTGACTCTAGTGTCACAGGGGGACATTTGAGTATCTGATTCTATTGGACCTAGTCGAGTCTAATGTTACAGCAGAAGAGTCCAAATCAGAGTTTTGATCTTTCACTTGAGTCCAGGTCTGCAGTGCTCCTCGTATCTTGTAATTTGGTTTCACTGAAAACGTCTTTATCTTAATAAGAAACTTGTTCTTGGATTTCCTGTCAAGTCCAACTTGATTGGACGGGGACCAACGTTACATTGGCGGCTAACCGAACTGACTCAGCTCATACCAGGAACCAAACCCGGCAAGAGCTCCACCTCCGTGCCAGACTGACTGACCCTGATCGATGTGACGATGGTCCATTGACCCAGAGGCGGATTGTCCGACAGCTGAAACTCTTTGGACACGACGCCAAGGTCGGCAAAATGCGTCCAATCTCTGAGCAGATTTCCCCTCGGGTCCTGGATCAGGTGCAGACAGACGGAGACAAACAATACACAGTTATTTCAGTCTTTTTTTTTTTTTATGTCAGAACATTTCGCTGCTTTTCCTTTGGATCATTTGAGTGCTGAGGTTTGGAGTGCCGGTTGGACAAAACAAACATTGTGAAGACGTCACGTTGGATTAATAGTGACGAAGGAAAATCATCGTGTTCGTGGAGGAAATGATCATTTTGTACAGTATAAAACAGTTTGAAATGAGCTCCAACTCCAGCAGTAAAATCAGAACAGTCACTGAAGTAACAAAGTATTTTACAGTGTGTTGTAGTACTTTCACTTAAGGATGTAAAAATACTTCTTCCACCACAGCTGGTCGGCTACTTCTGCCCTGTCGTACTGTGAAGCTGTTATAGATGAAGTTAACGGCAGCTGTGCTTGATTTGTTGCTTTCCAGGTTTGTTTGTTTTTTCCAGTTTTTGTTCGTTTTGTTTGGATATCAGGAATCTGTGGAAGGAAGCGTGAAGACCTGAGAATATTCTGGGTTTCTATCAGGAGCGGAGTCCACAGTATGGAGCTCACCTCCAGGTCAATGCCGAGGTTGAGTAAGATAACTCCGCGTTGCACATTTATAAACCCCTTTGTGGCAGTTTTTAGTAAGTCTTTGCTTAAATCTGTCTTGAATACACTCGCTTGGAGCCGTACGTGTGTTTGGATAGTTTCAGACTCACTTTGATGGCGATGGCCACCCAGCTCTCTAAGGGTTTCCAGTCCGGCTCAATGGACACCACTCTGATCTTCACCATCTGCCCAGGCAGATAGTTCAGTTTGTCTGTCTGGATGAAGGTGGAGAATCCTTTGGGTTTGACGCGCAGCCACGTCGAGTTGGAGAAAACCATCAGTTCATCGACGTAACCTTCGACCTCCAGGAGGTAAGAGTACTCAGGGTCCATAATCTCGTTGATCTGCAGAGGAACATGTATGACAGTTATTCTCTTTAATTATGGAAATCTGTTAGAAGCTTCTCAGGTGTCGGTAAACTAAAGGAGCCGTGGTGAGGATCATGGAGCTGCTCAGCATCTGGTTCTGTTCAAAAGTATCCGTTTACGCTTTGAGGAAAAATCCTTTCCTTTAGTTTCAAAACAGAAACACCTGTGTTTGTTTTCGGTTTTAATTGAGAAGACAATCCCACCAACACTGTCCAGAACCAAAGTGTTTAAATCCTCGACGAGATCCGGTCATAAGTGAAGTAAACAGCTGCTTCAAGGACAGGAGGGCGCCAAATCAGTGATGACGGCTTGTTTTAAGTTGAGCTTGTGTTCCCAGGCACGTGTGTTCACATAAACTAACACTGTAAGAGATTATTAAAGGGAGACATGCAGCCACACGTGGAACTATCAACACCTAAAGTCAAGAAAACTGACCTGGTTTTAAGGAGTTTATTATTGATTTAATTATTTAATTTCATTCATATACAACTCACCTGTTCACATTATATTAAGGCTTAAAGTTATGCAGGATTAAGAGCGTGGACGCTTTGATTGACAGGTGGGCGTCGACACCGTTGAACCTTGACTGTTGGTACAAATCTTCAAAGCTGGCAAAGCTACAAACTGTAAAGGTTAAACACGTCATACTTACAGCTGGTAATATCAGCAGCCTGGTCCCACCTTTAAAAACAGACGTTGACAGTAATTTAGTTTAATTACACTTCAGGTAAATCAAGTCAGAAATCTTTTGTTGACAATGCACGTAAACTTTTCACCTCCTTCAACTGATGTAGAGTTTGAGACCAAGGTGTTGTTTTCTCGAACAATGCGAGCAGATACAGAGACCTGCTCGGTGGTCAGGATGGTGACCGACACCGGCGTTGGGAGTAGAGGAGAGAGGGAACCGGGAGCCAGCACCATGTAGGTGGACGGGCTGAGAAATCAAATCAGGAACAAGTCGAGGTAGAAACACAAACATGGACAAACTAAAATCTGTTTTGAGAAGAGAAATAGTCGATTCATATTTGATCAGCTCTGCTTAGTTTGACAGTTTGATCTGAGTTTGTGAGCCTGACTTGTTTGTACAATTCAAACATAAATGTTGCCATTTCATGCATCGTACCAGAGTTAGCCTCGGGCTAATTTACATCTGCAGTCCCTGGCAGGACATAAAACATCAAAAAACATATGAACATATATACAATAGACAAGTCACAAGTCAGATTCATTGTCCTGCCCCCAACAGGTGATGCAATATTAAATATGTGAGTAAATGAGACCGTGCATAAATGTTTTGGCTGCATCCACAGGAAGCAACGATCTTATTTGTCTAAAATTTGCCAGGTTATATTTAATTGTTTTGGTCATTTTTTTAATGTGCTTTTTGAAGTCGAGGTTAGAAATTAGAAATTTTAATTCGGTAACTCTATCTATGGATTCATGTCGAATTTTAATGCTCGCAGTTGGAGCCTGCTTCTTAGTTTCACAGAAGAACATGCCCTTTGTCTTACTGTGTTTAGAGTAAGACAACTGACTGAGCCACAGCTTGCAGAGCATTTGTTAATTTCTCTGCTGCTATCGGAGCATTTTTGCCATGAACAAACAGGACAGTATCATCTGCATACAATTGTACATCAACTCTACAGTGTTGTGGCAGGTCATTGATGTATAAACTAAAAAGAAGGGACCCAACACAGATCCTTGAGGCACGCCCATTGTGTTTTTATCATAGTTTGAGTATGTGTCTTTGACTCTGACACACAGAGTTACACAGAGAGTCTACTTACACAGTAGAACCGGCTTTATCATCTATTTTACTCTAAATGAACATCATGCTGTGCGGAAGAAGACTTGAAACTAGAGACTGAAACCATAAAGTCATGAACAAACTGTTTACCGAGGTCATAAATCAACTGAGAAGTCGGTTTATTTTTTCCATAAGACTCTATACAATCTGCCTTCTTTTTGCCAGTGAAGCTGCCCCCTGCTGGCCACGTCACATCACTCCCTGCAATATTTCAAATGTCATAAAACGCTGTGATGACCACGATATATCAAATAATCAACATGTGTTCATCAGTTTAATGCTTTTATTTGTGAAGCTGCAGCTCATGATACAGCAAATAAATAAATATATCAAGTCACTTTGAGTAAAATATAAAATATATTATCAAGGGGTGGAGGGGAAAAAAAGAATAAATGGAGCTCCATCGTCGTCAGACACTGTAGTATATCCTGCTGCCACTAATACTCACTACAGCACCAAATGTGGATTAATCCACCGCTGAAAGTAGTCCCCAACAAATGCTCCATTTCATCCTGTTTGCTTACTAAAAAACTGCGTTGAGCAGCTGTTTTAACAAATTATTAATGGAACTTTATGTTTGTGAGCTGAGAACCAAACCAAGTGTGGATTTGTGTATTTTAACTCATTTATGTTGCTTTTTTTTTCAATCAAATCATAAAAGAAAAAAGTTTAATGTGTCGGTGACATGTTGTCAGTTTTGCCTCTTAAGATGTGTTTCATGTGATTTTAAAGGGGACACTCATCACACAGACGTGAGCTGACGTGTCAAAATAAACAGAAACAGAAAGTTTGGTTACCTGATGCCGAAGCTCCTCTTGGCAGCGGTGAGGATGATGAAGACGACGAAGAGTCCCCAAATCTGGAGACGCTCCATTCTGAGTGAGTGAGCTGTGCGGGGCTTCGCTCAGTGCTGCTCAGCAGCTAATGTGAACAGCAGCCTTCATACCTGCAGATAGGTGACCCCCCCTCTCACCCATACAGTATCACCTGATGAACTGAACCAGTGTCAGTTTACCTGAATCCCCCCGGGAAGGCTTCATTTAGTGGCTGACACTGGGCGTTTCCACTTTGGGCATATGTGATTTCATTCATGGTTTATAATGTCTGTGCATTCAGCTTTTGTGTGACTCTTTAACTTGAAGCAGCATTGTATGTTTTATGTTCTGTCACCTCAGGGCGACACAGGCTCGCCCTCCCGGCCGATGGACGCGGGAGAATTGGTTCAGTATGAAGATTAAATGTTCGTTTTGTTTTATCGGTGCCACAGTGAACTCCCATGTCAGACTGCGTGCAATGAAAGATGAGAAAGATACAAATCTTTGTTCTTTGTTTAAAAAAAGATTTCATTGACGTGTCAAGCTTGTTATGTTTCCCTTCGTCTGTGCAAACACTGACGCTCTCAAAAGGTGTTGTTCATTATTCCAACAGCAGATGGCGATAACTGAGAAAACCCCACAGTTTAGTGTGACTGTGAAAAGTTCATGCAAAATTGTTATTTGTTAAGAGATCTTTGGACATGTGCACTGACTCATCCAACTGGAGTGCAAATGGCTCCACTGTTTGTAGTTTCTCAGTCATCTGCACGCTCACATTCACTGGTGAAAATTGTCAATTATTATGACAAAAATTGGCGGACCCCTTGCACTACCTCTGCGGTGGTTGAAGACCCCTGCTGTAAATAATATGCTATCAATATGAATATGTAAATATAATGTGCAAAAAATATAAAAATATTCAAATCAAATCAGATTTTATTTGTACAGTCCAAAGTCACAAAGTCCATTTTCCTCTGAGGCTTTACAATCTGTACAGGGAGTGACTCCCTCTGTCCTTAGACCCTCGGTTCAAGTGAGGAAAATTACAATGACTGATAAAATGACAATGAATGATAAAATTACAATGACTGAAAAAATGACAATGAATTACAATGAATGATAAAATGACAATGACTGATAAAATGACAATGACTGAAAAAATGACAATGAATTACAATGAATGATAAAATGACAATGAATGATAAAATGACAATGAATTCCAATGAATGATAAAATTACAATGAATGATAAAATGACAATGAATGATAAAATGACAATGAATGATAAATGACAATGAATTACAATGAATGATAAAATGACAATGAATTACAATGAATGATAAAATGACAATGAATGATAAAATGACAATGAATGATAAAATGACAATGAATTACAATGAATGATAAAATGACAATGAATGATAAAATGACAATGAATTACAATGAATGATAAAATGAATGATAAAATTACAATGAATGATAAAATGACAATGAATGATAAAATGACAATGAATGATAAAATGACGATGAATTACAATGAATGATAAAATGACAATGAATGATAAAATGACAATGAATGATAAAATGACAATGAATTACAATGAATGATAAAATGACAATGAATGATAACATGACAATGAATTACAATGAATGATAAAATGAATGATAAAATTACAATGAATGATAAAATGACAATGAATGATAAAATGACAATGAATTACAATGAATGATAAAATGACAATGACTGATAAAATGACAATGACTGAAAAAATGACAATGAATTACAATGAATGATAAAATGACAATGAATGATAAAATGACAATGAATTACAATGAATGATAAAATTACAATGAATGATAAAATTACAATGACTGAAAAAATGACAATGAATTACAATGAATGATAAAATGACAATGACTGATAAAATGACAATGACTGAAAAAATGACAATGAATTACAATGAATGATAAAATGACAATGAATGATAAAATGACAATGAATTCCAATGAATGATAAAATTACAATGAATGATAAAATGACAATGAATGATAAAATGACAATGACTGAAAAAATGACAATGAATTACAATGAATGATAAAATGACAATGAATGATAAAATGACAATGAATTCCAATGAATGATAAAATTACAATGAATGATAAAATTACAATGAATGATAAAATGACGATGAATTACAATGAATGATAAAATGACAATGAATTACAATGAATGATAAAATGACAATGAATGATAAAATGACAATGAATGATAAAATGACAATGAATGATAAAATGACAATGAATTACAATGAATGATAAAATGACAATGAATGATAAAATGACAATGAATTACAATGAATGGTAAAATGAATGATAAAATTACAATGAATGATAAAATTACAATGACTGAAAAAATGACAATGAATTACAATGAATGATAAAATGACAATGACTGATAAAATGACAATGACTGAAAAAATGACAATGAATTACAATGAATGATAAAATGACAATGAATGATAAAATGACAATGAATTCCAATGAATGATAAAATTACAATGAATGATAAAATGACAATGAATGATAAAATGACAATGAATGATAAAATGACGATGAATTACAATGAATGATAAAATGACAATGAATTACAATGAATGATAAAATGACAATGAATGATAAAATTACAATGAATGATAAAATGACAATGAATGATAAAATGACAATGAATTACAATGAATGATAAAATGACAATGAATGATAAAATGACAATGAATTACAATGAATGATAAAATGAATGATAAAATTACAATGAATGATAAAATGACAATGAATGATAAAATGACGATGAATTACAATGAATGATAAAATGACAATGAATGATAAAATGACGATGAATTACAATGAATGATAAAATGACAATGAATGATAAAATGACAATGAATGATAAAATGACAATGAATTACAATGAATGATAAAATGACAATGAATGATAACATGACAATGAATTACAATGAATGATAAAATGAATGATAAAATTACAATGAATGATAAAATGACAATGAATGATAAAATGACAATGAATGATAAAATGAATGATAAAATGACAATGAATGATAACATGACAATGAATTACAATGAATGATAAAATGAATGATAAAATTACAATGAATGATAAAATGACAATGAATGATAAAATGACAATGAATGATAAAATGACGATGAATTACAATGAATGATAAAATGACAATGAATGATAAAATGACAATGAATGATAAAATGACAATGAATTACAATGAATGATAAAATGACAATGAATGATAACATGACAATGAATTACAATGAATGATAAAATGAATGATAAAATTACAATGAATGATAAAATGACAATGAATGATAAAATGACAATGAATGATAAAATGACGATGAATTACAATGAATGATAAAATGACGATGAATGATAAAATGACAATGAATGATAAAATGACGATGAATGATAAAACGACGATGAATGATAAAATGACAATGAATGATAAAATGACAATGAATTACAATGAATGATAAAATGACAATGAATTACAATGAATGATAAAATGAATGATAACATGACAATGAATTACAATGAATGATAAAATGAATGATAAAATTACAATGAATGATAAAATTACAATGAATGATAAAATGACAATGAATTACAATGAATGATAAAATGACAATGAATGATAAAATGACAATGAATGATAAAATGACAATGAATTACAATGAATGATAAAATGAATGATAAAATGACAATGAATGATAAAATGACAATGAATTACAATGAATGATAAAATGAATGATAAAATGACAATGAATGATAAAATGACAATGAATGATAAAATGAATGATAAAATTATAATGAATGATAAAATGAATGATAAAATGACAATGAATGATAAAATGACAATGAATTACAATGAATGATAAAATGACAATGAATTACAATGAATGATAAAATGACAATGAATCACAATGAATGATAAAATGACAATGAATGATAAAATGACAATGAATGATAAAATGAATGATAAAATTATAATGAATGATAAAATGAATGATAAAATTACAATGAATGATAAAATGACAATGACTGATAAAATGACAATGAATCACAATGACTGATAAAATGACAATGAATCACAATGACTGATAAAATGACAATGAATCACAATGAATGATAAAATGACAATGAATCACAATGAATAAAATGACAATGAATCACAATGAATGATAAAATGACAATGAATCACAATGACTGATAAAATGACAATGACTGATAAAATGACAATGAATCACAATGATAAAAAGACAATGAATGATAAATGACAATGAATTACAATGAATGATAAAATGACAATGAATGATAAAATGACAATGAATTACAATGAATGATAAAATGACAATGAATGATAAAATGACAATGAATCACAATGACTGATAAATGACAATGAATTACAATGAATGATAAAATGACAATGAATGATAAAATGACAATGAATGATAAAATGACAATGAATCACAATGACTGATAAAATGACAATGAATTACAATGAATGATAAAATGACAATGAATTACAATGAATGATAAAATGACAATGAATTACAATGAATGATAAAATGACAATGAATCACAATGAATGATAAAATGACAATGAATTACAATGAATGATAAAATGACAATGAATCACAATGAATGATAAAATGACAATGAATCACAATGAATGATAAAATGACAGTTTTAGCTCTCACGCAGCCATCCCCACCTTCGTGCTACCGGAAGTTCAGATGAGTTCATCTTGAGTGAAGACATGCGCTCAGCTGTAGCTTCAAAGCTGCTCAGCTCATCTTAAAGTCAGGACTAAATGATTTGGTCAGAAGCAAATTTAAGGAAGTTAAACGAGTTAAAAGCTGTTTCCACTTCAGACAGTTCAAATCCAGCTGCTGTGTTCTGAACTGACTGATGCAGAAAAAGACAAAAACTATGCATGCTCTCAAACCCTCCAGCTCAGCTGGTGTACAAGTTGTTGATGGGTGGAGTCTGACGGAGGCAGAGGTGTTGCTCAAACTCAAACAGAAGATGGGACGTTCTCGTAGTTCACTGCACCATCATCTTCATCATCAGCCACCTGTGAAAAACAACAGGACACGATCAAAGCCGACTCTGAAACACTCCAACTGACAACTGTCCAGTTCCAGCCCCACTCCTCTGATCTGCAGGCGGCTGTAGCTCCGCTGAAGTGTCCATGAGCAAGATGTTGAAGCCCGGTGTGTGAATGTGACTGTGCCTGAACGTATGGCTGAATGTGACAGGTGTTGTAAAAGTGCACCGAGTGCTCGCTCCATCATGATTCAGTGAACATCTGTAAAATAACGAGGATTCTCTGCAAACTGAAACCTCAGTGAATGTTTTGACATTTATTTGAACGATGATATGTGACTTTCATTTTACAGTGATTTGACCGTTTCTTTGTTTTGTTCCTTTACCATAAAAACTCACCATGTTTTCATCCGTCTGTGTTTTTCTCCCTGAAAAGACAAGAGGAAGATTCCACTTTAGTTTCCACAGTGGAAATCCAGATTCATCAAACTTCTTGTTTCTGAGTTTCCTCAGTGAAAGCTCTCACCTTTAGTTCTTGTCCACATGCTGACTGCCACCACGATTATTATGAGAGCTGCTAAACCCACAGACACCATGATGAACCTCCACAAACCTGGAGGAGGAACGACAACATCAAAATATTCAGCAGTTTGAAAGAGGAGAGTCAAAGAGAAGTGACACATGTTACATATATACATGACACACAATGCAGAAGTGTGTCAGGATGGAAATAATAACTCCACCCACACAGAGAGACACAGAATACAGTAACAGACGTTTAAAAATGATGAGTCACTACCTTTTAGGTCTGCTGAGTCATCTGTTGGTGGTTTGGTTGTTGCTGTTGCTGTTGCTGGTTTGGTTGTTGCTGTTGGTGGTTTGGTTGTTGCTGTTGCTGTTGGTGGTTTGGTTGTTGCTGTTGGTGGTTTGGTTGTTGCTGTTGGTGGTTTGGCTGCTGCTGTTGCTGTTGGTGGTTTGGTTGTTGCTGTTGGTGGTTTGGTTGCTGCTGTTGGTGGTTTGGTTGTTGCTGTTGCTGGTTTGGTTGTTGCTGTTGGTGGTTTGGTTGTTGCTGTTGGTGTTTTGGTTGTTGCTGTTGGTGGTTTGGTTGTTGCTGTTGGTGTTTTGGTTGTTGCTGTTGCTGGTTTGGTTGTTGCTGTTGGTGGTTTGGTTGTTGCTGTTGGTGGTTTGGTTGTTGCTGTTGGTGTTTTGGCTGTTGCTGTTGCTGTTGGTGGTTTGGTTGTTGCTGTTGGTGGTTTGGTTGTTGCTGTTGGTGGTTTGGTTGTTGCTGTTGCTGTTGGTGGTTTGGTTGTTGCTGTTGCTGTTGGTGGTTTGGTTGTTGCTGTTGCTGGTTTGGTTGTTGCTGTTGGTGGTTTGGTTGCTGCTGTTGGTGGTTTGGTTGTTGCTGTTGGTGGTTTGGTTGTTGCTGTTGGTGGTTTGGTTGTTGCTGTTGCTGTTGGTGGTTTGGTTGTTGCTGTTGGTGGTTTGGTTGTTGCTGTTGGTGGTTTGGTTGTTGCTGTTGCTGTTGGTGGTTTGGTTGTTGCTGTTGGTGGTTTGGTTGTTGCTGTTGGTGGTTTGGTTGTGGGTTCTGGTCTTGGTTTTGTTGTCGTGTCACCTGATCAGATGAAAACGAGTCACCAAACTGTTGAGCACCAAACTCGTGCTGTGATATGACGTAATAATCAAACTTCACATCCATAAAATCAACAAATATTTCAGGTCATCATTCACGTCAGTCTGAAGTGACTTTAAACAGCTCGACTTATTCTCACCTGGTTCCTCACCTGAGGGCTGAAGTCTGAAGGGAAACAGCTGCACTCTGTCACCATGAGTCACTTTACACGTCAGTGAGTCAGAGTTTGATGAAGTCGTAAAGGTCACAGAGGCAGAGCAGCGAGACTGTGATGTCTGCAGATCTTTGTGATCTTCATCCACGTCTTTACCCTCAAACAGCCACTTCACTGTGTATCTACACCATCGTTCAACATATGGTGACACAGAGCAGGTTAACTCCACCTGATCATTGTACTTGTGTTCAGTCACTGGTGAAGATGGAGATAATGTGAGAGAAAGACAACAAGAGTCACATTCACTCATCACTATGATCATAATTATTGTGATGTTTCAGTTTGAGCTGAAATATGATGATGGAAATACTCACTGGTAACAACAGACAGAAAAACCGAAGAGCGTAACCGCATTTGTAGTGATTTTGTGTATTTGTAACATTCGTAACGTCCAGCATCTTCATTTTTAAGCTTCTTTATGACCAGAGAATAACAGTCCCGTGTAACACTCAGTCTGTCTGATTTAAAGTTCTCAACAATCTCTCCATGATCAATCAGCTCTACTGATGCTTCTTGTCTTGAATATAATGAATCTCTGAATTTCCATGTTGTTCTTTCAGAGTATTGCTGATCGCCTATCACATCTTCACAAGGCAAAGTGACTTCCTGTCCAGCTCTGACAGTGAAGTAGGAAAATCTTCGAGTTTCTGTGAAGACGAGCAGAGAAAATGAGGAAACGTCTGTTATGTTCATAGTTAGTGTGACGAGTTCACTGAACTCACCACGTTAGAAACAATCGACAGGTTTTGTCGTCTCAGTTCAACAAATTGAGCTCATCAAATATTTGATCAAGTGAATTCAGAGCAACAAAGTTATTGTCATGAACATCTGTGATATATGTATTCTTACCTGTAAACTGAAGCAGCGCGATAACAAACAGAGAAACTTGAATCCATCTGAAGTCAGCCATCGTGACTCTGACTCTCTTCTTCTTCTTCTTCTGACTCTTTAGTGTCTAAAGTCGAGCTTTAGTACAGAGATGCTGCGTCGGCTTTCTGTGGTACCGTGATGTCACTTCCCCACTTTTTTATTTTTCTCTTTATGTTCACACTTTAGTACCAAGAAGGGGAGGTTGCCCGTCTGAAGATTGTTAGTTCAGATAAATGTTTGCATGAGCGCAGCTTGTTTTCTTCAGATAGTGTTTGTTAGAAACAGACAGGATTAATGCTGATGTTTGACAGCACACATGAACAGACAGGTGAAGAGTCAAACTCCTCGTCCACCACTCTTTGACTCTTGGTGTCCGTGGTGCAACATGTTGATGCTGCAGCCTCGGCCATCTTTGCGGTCTTTCTTCAGAGACCTGAACGGGAAGTGGTTTTTTAAAATGTGGTTAACAAGAGCAGCAGAGCTCTGAGCGGTTAACACCGTCCAATGATGAGCAGACACACGTCAAACACATCCAAAGATGGGCAGAGATGTGGAGCGTGGGTGGAGCTGAAGGAAGCCTGGTTACTCAGACAACACATGATCAAAGCTGCTATGAGCGAGTGTGTGTTTATCTTAACATGAATCCACATCACATATATTTAATAATGATGAAGCAACATACTCCCAACGCTGTGATTTACAGAGTTTATGTTGGACAGTGAAGTAAACTGTAGCTGCTGTTAGCTCATGTTAGCTCAGTCTGTTAGCTGCTATTTGGGCGACTATTGAACAAGAAGTTATAGCCACCGAGAGGCTGAGTAGGGGAAAACTTCATTCGTGTTAAAACACAAACAGTGAATAGTCCAACAATCCATAAAACCATCAGTCAGTTCACCTCCAGGATCATGCGGTCAGCAGAAGTAGAACTTCCCCCCTCACCCTCTCAGTTCAAAAACACTCATTCATTCACCAGGCGAACAGCTGATGATGCATCACCACGTGACCCACATCCCCATAGCAACAACCATAACAATATAAGCTGGCGATAACGTTACGTTAACATCCTGGTGGCCCGTTGATTAAACAATCAGATTTCAATCAATCAAATCAAATTTATTTGTACAGCCCAAAGTCACAAAGTCCATTTTCCTCTGAGGCTTTACAATCTGTACAGGGAGTGACTACCTCTGTCCTTAGACCCTCGGTTCAAGTGAGAAAAAAACTTTAACAGGGAAAAAAGGTGGAAGAAACTTTAGGAAGAGCCACAGAGGAGGACGTGCAATAGATGTCAGTGTACAGGACAAATCAACACAAACATATTGTACAATTACAATGACTGATGAAATGACAATGAATCACAATGAATGATAAAATGACAATGAATTACGATGAATGATAAAATGACCACAGTAGCAGTAATGACAGTAGTAATATATGTAGTGGACGTCGTGCAGGATCACAGCAGCAGCCACGATCCACGAGAACCTGCTGGACGAGACAGACACACGGAAACTCCAGGGAAGAAGTTTAGTTAGTGACATGCATTAATGAGACATGTGTGTTTACAGTATTGTATCACATATAATGTGTACCAGTATGACCGTGTAAATACATGAGGTGCCGTAGCTCCTCCGCTCCTGCAGGGGGCGCTGTTCTCTCTCCTCTCCGCCTCTAACGTGAAGCCGCTGAGGTTCCTGTCTTAGCAGTGAGCTAACATGACAACATTAAGACCGTTCACCTGCGATGATTTATTCAAATTCAACAACATGTGAGTGAGCAGCCTGTCTCTGTGTGTCTCTGTGTGTCTTCATGTGTCTCTTCATGAAGCTGCTGTCTGCGAGTTTGTCCCCGCTACATCCTGCTGTTAGCATGCTAACCACAGACGTGACAAACTTTTTATTGTTTTTATCTTTAATTATATTTATTAAAGTCTGTCTGAGACTCCCGGTGAATCGTGATGATCCTCTGGAAGTGTCGTCAGGCGTCAAACCGGCTGAGTAAATGTCGTTTTTAGTAAACAAAACAAAACAAAACAAGGATTACAATGTAGCTAAGCTAAGCCGGCGTTTCGGCTCAACGAGCGACCGTGTTAACTGGTGAACGCGTGGTTGTCGTGGTTACAGCACGTGTCGACAACATGAAGCTGTCCTCGTGAGTGTTTCTTTGTTTTTGTTTTTTTGTTTTTGTTTTCTGTTTGTGTCCGTTAAATCCTCGGTAACAGTTCTCGCGCTCTATCCTCGTTTCTACGACAACCACGGGTCACCAGTTAACACGGTCACTCGTTGAACCGAAACACCACTAAAGGACTTTGTGTTTGTGTCACTTCATGTCAAGGTTCTGTTGTTTTCCTGTTAAACTGCACGTTTACATTTAGTAAAAGTCAAGTTGAATCAGCCTGTCGTCACATTAGTGTTCATACAACCAAATAAGAACATTAGGTATAATTATAACTGAGGTTTGAAGCTGACTTTTGTTTGTGTCTTGTCCCACAGAAACCTGGACCCTCTGACAGAAACTGTATCCTCACCATGTTACCATGAAAACATCAGAAATGTTTTAGCAGTTTCCAGTTAAATAACTGTTGAGCTGTCACGTGTCATATGTGATAATACATTGCTCAAAACGATTAAAGGAACACGTTTTAATCAGAGTGCAGCTTCAAGTCAGTTTAACTTCTTGTGACATCGATCCGGTCAGGTCAGTACTTTGGGGGGTTGGTAATGATTTTCATCTGTTTTGGTGTTAATGAAATTAACAACAGGTACAACAGGAATGTTTCTACAGGTGGAGGCTGTGGCATTTTTCTACCTGCTCATCTTTTCTGACCAGTCTCATCAGTTTTGCATTTGGCTGGAGTCAGTGTCACTACAGGCAGCATGGTGCACGGGGTCCTGGTTCCTCCTGGTGCACGGGGTCCTGGTTCTTCCTGGTGCACGGGGTCCTGGTTCCTCCTGGTGCACGGGGGTCCTGGTTCCTCCTGGTGCACGGGGTCCTGGTTCCTCCTGGTGCACGGGGTCCTGGTTCCTCCTGGTGCACGGGGTCCTGGTTCCTCCTGGTGCACGGGATATTGGTTCCTCCTGGTGCACGGGGTGCTGGTTCCTCCTGGTGCACAGGTTATTGGTTCCTCTTGGTGCACGGGGTCTTTTTTTTAACCAGTGCATATACGAGTGTGTAGTTTTCTTTGACCTTTGACCTCCAGTATGGGATCCCGTTTTACCTCCAGTACCTGGCTCACTGGCCGGAGTACTTCATCGTGGCCGAGGCTCCTGGTGGTGAACTGATGGGCTACAGTAAGTTCTTCTTCAAGCGTCTGCAGGCTCCATCAGAGTCTCTGTAGCGCCCTCTCGTGGTCAGATGGCATCCTTTCAGTAAATACTGTCTCATCAATATTAAAGGTTTCAAACACTTCCTGTGTAAAGTATTGTTCTTTTCGTGTTGCAGTCATGGGGAAGGCGGAGGGATCCGTGGCTCGGGAGGAGTGGCACGGTCACGTGACCGCCCTGTCCGTCGCGCCCGAGTTCAGGCGACTCGGCCTGGCAGCCAAACTCATGGAGATGCTGGAGGAGATCTCGGAGAGGTTCGTGTCATCGTCACAGCCTGGAGTGAACACATATCATAAGTGTTTGTTTCTGATGCTTTTATTCTGAAAAGCAAGAGAGCTGCAGATGTAACTGTGACTTTCACTGTCGTCTCGTAGGAAGGGCGGTTTCTTCGTGGACCTCTTCGTACGAGTCTCGAACCAGGTGGCGGTGAACATGTACAAGCGTCTGGGCTACAGCGTGTACAGGACGGTCATCGAGTATTACTCAGCCAGCAACGGAGAACCGGACGAAGACGCTTACGGTGAGTTATCAAAACTTCAGGACACGATGACGATCAGCCTGCTTGATTTGCTCTTTAAAAGGATTCAGGGACCAGGTTCAGTTTTCTGAGTCTGAGATCCAACCGAGACCTCAGCATGACATTTTTTTTGGTTTCAAAACCCCAAATGATATTTTCAAAAATCAAGGATGAACAATCCACAGATTAGTGCTATGAGTCAGCTTGTTTGTGATTGTCTCCATGTGTCACTACAAAAGCAGCAGCAGAGACCGACTCTGTTCAGCTACAGACCGTTTTATTTATTCCTGACAAGATTATTTAATGCTGACTGTTGAATCCTGAACAGACCCAGAGTTCAGAAGTGGCACAACCTTGAATTTTACCTCCAATTATTATATAATTTCAGGCGGTCGTTCACGTCATGTGTGCACACGTCAACATACAAGATTAGAAACAGTCTCTGAAACCTGTTTTCACTCTGGATTATAAAACCAAATCATCGATTTGGAGGTGAATGAATATGTAACTGCACACGGAGCAGCAGGGGGCGCTGTGACCTGACTTCTTCTTCTCTTGTTGCAGACATGAGGAAAGCTCTGTCCAGAGACACTGAGAAGAAGTCGATCATCCCGCTGCCGCATCCCGTCAGACCTGAAGACATCGAATAACAGTAGACCGTGGCTCTCTGCATCCTGTCGATCATTTTCCCGCTCGGTTACGTTGTACATAATTAAACCGTTTCGCCAGAGAGCCACCGATTTGTACAAATTTTAATTTCCCCAAAACAAGTTTTGATTTCTGTACATTGAAAATTTAATGAGACAACAGGACAGTGTGACGGCAGAGCAAACATACAATAAAGACTTCCCGTCAGCTCCTTTTCTGGTTTTTGTTAGAAAACATATCAGGTAGAAAAATGAATCTGGGATGAACGTCGCTCCCCTCGAGTCTCTGAGCGAGGACACGTTCTTACAAAACATGGATCTAATCTTTATCTTCGTCCCCGCTCGGTTTCTCCTCCTCCTCCTCCTTCTTCTTCTTTCCATCATCTTCGTCGTCACTGTCGCTCTCACTGCTGCTGTCATCGTCGTCTCGATCGTCGTACGTCTTTTCCTGTTCTGCTTCGGCCGCTGCGTTTCTGTCCGAGTCGTTCTCGGGAGGAGCTGCAACTTCGTCCGAGGTGGACGGTGGGGGTGACGGCGATGACGACGACGATGTCGCCTCTTCAGCCCCTGGAGCGATTTCTGGAACCACCTCCTCGTTCACGATCTGCTGCCTCTTCCACATCTTCGCCATCGCCAGCAGTTTGAGGTTGGGCTGGTTGGCGGCGTCCTCTGGGAAGATGTAGTCGTAGTACTCCTCCCATCCTGCGTCCGACTAAAAGAATTGAGAGAAGAGATTAAAACCGGTGACGACTGCAACCACAGATCGAATCGTCGTTTTCTTCGTGGTTCTTACCCCGTCCTCGGCCGTCAGCTTCCTCCTCTTCTTCACCTTCTCCGGCAGCAGCTTCCTGACTCTCTCAATGGTGCTTTCGGAGCCGAACTCCTTCTCGAAGTCGCTCCAGGACTCGAGCAGCATCAGCCGCTCCTCCTTCTCCTCGCAGTTCCTCATGCTCTTGTTGGCCTCCTCGAAGATCTGCCGACACCTCTGCAGCCGGTCGGGGCCGTCGATGGACAGCTCGAACTTGGCGTAACTGATCCAGACCTGCACGGGAAGAAGAGGAGGACGATTCAGAGTCACATCGACTTTTAAAGTTTCCAGGTTTGTAAAACTTCTTTTTTAAAACAGTTCTCACCTTGACGTGCTGAGTGCGCTGCAGCAGCCGCTTGTAAAGGTTCCTGGTGTTTCCAAACTCCTCCTGCTCGATCTCAAAGTCGATGTAGGACTTCCACAGCACCTGAAAACATAACAGACAGTTAGAAATCAGAAACTGCGTTGGTAGATCTGTAAATATGGAGACAAATCTGTAAAATTGGATGAATTAATCTGTCATCGATACCTCGGGCATGTCCAGTCGCGGCTGTCCGATGGCGAGCTCGAAGATGCCGCGGGCTCTCTCCATGTCTCCAAGGATGGTCTCCAGCTCGGCAAACTTGATCCAGGTGGTGCAGTTCTCCGGACTGAACTCCAGGTATTTCTCGTACAGCTTCCTGCAGCGGTCGAACTCTCGCAGCTGCAGCTCCAGCTCGATGTAACCCTTCAGCAACTTGTTCTTCGGGCATTTACCGATCGCCGTGCCCTGAGGAGAGAAACGAAGCCCGACTGAGTTCATCTGCACAAAAGTTTCCTGACTGTCTATGAAGATTTTCAACTTTACTTCTTGTTTGGTCTGTTCTATGTTGATCTGAATATATATTAATGTTTTGAACCTCACCATGACTTTTCTGGCTCCTTGCAGGTTCTTCTGCCGGATCTCAAACTGAGCGTAGAGCAGCCAAATCTTGGCGAACGTGAACTGTAACAAAAACATGATACAAGATCGTCACACTGTGGACTTGTCAGTCTTTAACTGACTGATATTGTCTTATAGAAACGTACTTTTTTATGTGGGATGAGGTCCAGACAGGCCTGGTACACCTGCCTCGTCCTCTCAGGGTCCTGAGGAAAAATTGAGACGCACCTTTTAATTAATCAACTGTTATAAAACACTTTGACCCCAACGTGCTCACTGGTAGTAAAAGATGATAAAAGGAGTGTGAGGCCGACCTTGACCTCCAGCTCTTCGTACAGGGCATAGTTGATCCACAGGTAGATGTATCGTTTCCAGTGTCTCTTCTCCTGGATGGGCGGCATGTTGGCGATGGCTCGCTCGTAGACCTCTCTCACCGTGTCAGGGTCGGCGTCGTTCTCCACCAGGCGGAGGTAATCGAACCACGCGTCGTAGTTGTGTGGGTTCGCCTGAGACGTGAAAAAACATCAGATGACTAAACTCCACGTGTTCCTGTGCAGCTTGTTTCCGTGACACGATGTCTCTGCTGTAAATACCTTGACTTCCTCCTCGTACTGGAACCTTCGCTTGCTGACGATGACGTCCTCGATTCCTCTTCGGTCACCGAACTTCTTCTCGAACATGGTGTAATACTTGAAGAGCTCCTGAGCCTGGTGTTTAGGGATCCGGTCCAAAGCATATTTATAGATCACCCGAACCCGTTCAAACTGTAGAGGAGGAGACATTTCATAGTTAGATTCAACAACTTCTGGTATGAAGCATCTCAGGACGAAGATAAAAACCAAACCTCTTTCTGCGTCTCCTCGAATTTGGCGAAGGCCACAAAGAGGTTTTCGTCCACGTGTTCCTCTCCGAAGAACTCCACCGCTCTCTCGTAAACCTTTCTGCTGTGAGCGATGTAGCCGTGCTTCTCTTCAAAACGAGCGTACTTGATCCAGTTCTTCACCTCGGGGTGAACCATGACGAGTGCAGCGGAGTTAAGGAACAAACATCATCCCGAGGTTACAAAATCTCATCGGTTTAAAACTCAGAACACAAAACAAAAAGGATATATCGCTCGTAGATGGTGCGAGCTTTGTCCACCTCCTTGTAGCGCAGCTCAAAGTTGATGTAGGAGTGCCACGCCTGCTCGTCGGGCTCCCACTCCATCCAGCGCTCAAACGCCTGCCTGCAGCCGGCCACGTTACCCAGCATCTCCTCCATGTAGGTGTACTTGTACCTGTTACAAGACAGTCAGATGTTGATCGCGCTCCCTAATGAAACACTTTCCCCCGTAAACAAAGACGAACGTTTTAACGGCGTTCGTACCAGAACTGGTTGACTCGTGGGAGGATGGTGATCGCTCTGTCCCAGATGTTGCGGGCGTGGTTCACCTGGCGACTCTTCATCTCCATCTCGGCGTACTTCAGCCACAGAGTGATGTTGCGGTGGTCGACGTCCAGCGCTCGCTCGTAAATGGAACGAGCCCTGAAAACAGAGGAAGCAGCAGAGAGAGTTACAGCTGAGTTTACCCGTTACCATGAAGCGGTTACAGATGAAGGTTTATCGCTAGACAGACTGCAGGAAAACTCACCTCTGGATCTCCTTCAGACTTTCCTCCCATTGTGCGTATTTGATCCAGTTACTGATGACAGTGCGGTTCTTTCGGATGTTGTCCTCGAATCCCTGAAAGAAAAACAGACCACGGCTTGTCACAAAACTTTTGACTTCCTGAAGCTTCTGCCTTTTATTTCTGCTTCATTAAGGCACGAAACCTAGATCATGCCGTCCGTGGAGAACACGAAAGGTGCGCACAAACCTTCCTCTTCTTGAGTTTGTAATCGTTCAGCTCCTCTTCGTCTGTGATCTTCTGTTTGGGCGGCGGCGGCAGGAGTTCGAGCTCCCTCTCTTTGGCTTCCCTCAGCAGCTGCTCGGCGGTGATCTGAACCTCTGCGGGAGCTTTGTTCTTCACCTGGAATACAAGAGGAAGTCATTAAACACGATGTTGGAGTCACGGGGCGAAACGTCTTCTTTATGCTAAACGTCCTGAACCAAACTCTGCCACCTGTACGCTCAGGACAATCCAGACTTTTCTCGTCTGTTGGAACCAGATCAGGGGCGTCCCTCTCTACCTGAAGACCTCAAGCCCTTCAGAGAGGACCTCCTCTCCAACACTACCAACAACTGGACATGATACTTTGGATAAAAAGTCTCTTTCAGGGTTATGCCTAGTCATGCATGGTATTGGTTGAAGATGCAGTCACATCTCCCTTTACTGAGATCTCTCTCACCTAAACATACATGTCTCATTAATGCATGTTACTAACTAAACTTCTTCACTGGAGTTGCTCTCAGAGGGAAATGCACTTTGTGACTTTGGGCTATAAATACAAATAAAATTCGATTTGATAAGAGAGTCAGCTAATCGACTAAATGTAGGTCACCCATAAAAACAGGTAGGTCTGTAGTGAAGTGTCAAATCTGACAACACTTGCTTTAACATGTTGTCTTTGTCTCCACGTGATGTTCGGAGCTTTGGCTCTTCAGACTGTCACCACATGCTCCGACAGAAACACCAACAGCCAGGTTCAAACATGTTTTCAGAGAGGAAAAGCTCTGCCATGATCCGGGTTCATAAAAGCTTCAACAACTGACCGGATGCAGTTCATATGAAGCACAACAAACCCACACAGCATGGAGGCTAACACGGTTAGCTTCACGTTAGCTGTTAACGTAGCTTAGTTAGCCGTTGTTGGAGTCCATGTTTTTAACTAAAATAACATTTAAGTGTATAATCCGACCACAGACTACATGTGTGTATACACACATATATAAGATATGAACGTAAACATGAGAGCTAGCTCGTCCTTAAACTTTAAGGCGCTCTCTGTTAGCTTAGCTTAGCTTAGCTTGTAGTTCTTTAATGTTTGTAGTTTCTTTCTCACCTTCGCCACCTTCGGGATCCGCTGTTTGCCCGCCGCGGTGGACGCCATCGTGCTGGCTGGCAGTTTTTCTTTGTCCCCAAAAATGTTTTTAAAACGTTGCGACAACAAAAACTACAAATGCTAGCCAAACCTCACAGCCAGCACCGCGAGCCACCGTGACACTGTACCCACAATGCCCCGCTGATGGGTCGTCCGCGGACGAGCCTGCTGAAAGAGCCGGATCTTTTTAAGTGAACCGGCTCAGGAGCCGTTTAATATTATTTTTTAATTATTTTGTTTTGTAAAGTAAAAGTTTATTTAAATAACAAACAAACAATTAAAGAATTCAGTCATACTAGTTCACATTGTATAATAGTGACATAGCACCAGCATGGTCACACGATAGTATAGTAAGGATCAAAAGAGGAAAGCAAAAATAAAACTTAGATGTGACAGACTTCTAATCTTACATATAAATAAAGTTCTAGTTATAACTCATTCATTCATTCATTTATTCATTTAATTTAATGTGACCATGTAAAGTATTAAACATAAATGATTACATTTGATGTACTGCTTACAGCTTGCAACTACTTTTCATCTGCTGTTGTGGTTATTGGCCTAAAATATCTGCATGAATATTCATTATAGATTTTTTCATTGGTAATTAACTCAAGAAACTTAAAATAGTAATCAACTTCGATCAAAAATACCGTCTGTAGTCACTTCACTCTGTGCAGTATCCCGTGTACGTGTCATTTTACTCCTATCAACATTTTAGTAGTTTGTAGTACCGGTACCGGAATGTAATGTGCAACAGTCGATGGCTGTTTGGGAGTCGAAAGAGCCGAACTCTTCTTTGGTGAGCTGTGTCGAATGATCCGGCTCACTGAAAAGAACCGAACTTCCCATCACTAGTTCCCGGCATTAACCCGCCGGTGCAGCGTCCTGTTGCCATGGTTACGGAGTTTGCTGACGGCAGTTACAGTTTTTTTAATCGAGCTGACGCTAAATTAGTTTTAATTTAACCCGTAATTAACAAGACAACAAGACGAACGGTGACGTTCATCAGGTGAGGAAATACACCGTGCGTGAGTAACATGTAACATTTGGACATTTAGGCTGTTTTAGTAACTGACGTCGATGGTAGCATGAATTAAAGTTCGTTAATTAAACTCAGTCCAGGTGAAGATGAGGATTATAACTTCACCCAGTGGTCAGGAGCAGACTGTGGCCGTCCGGAGGAGCGAGTCAGCGGACGCTCAGGCCATCGACAGCCTCATCATCACCGGGTCCTCGACGGCTGCTGAGGGGGTGTTCGGACGGGTCAACGTGATCCACCTGCTGTAAGACAACACACCTGTCTGTGAGACAACACACCTGTCTGTCTGTGAGACAACACACCTGTCTGTGAGACTACACACCTGTCCGTCTGTGAGACAACACACCTGTCTGTAAGACTACACACCTGTCTGTGAGACTACACACCTGTCTGTGAGACAACACACCTGTCTGTCTGTGAGACAACACACCTGTCTGTCTGTGAGACAACACACCTGTCTGTGAGACTACACACCTGTCTGTGAGACTACACACCTGTCTGTCTTTGAGACTGAACTCTTGTCTGTGAGACTACACACCTGTCTGTCTGTGAGACTACACACCTGTCTGTCTGTGAGACTACACACCTGTCTGTCTGTGAGACTACACACCTGTCTGTGAGACTACACACCTGTCTGTCTGTGAGACTACACACCTGTCTGTGAGACAACACACCTGTCTGTGAGACTACACACCTGTCTGTGAGACAACACACCTGTCTGTGAGACTACACACCTGTCTTTGAGACTGAACTCTTGTCTGTGAGACTACACACCTGTCTGTGAGACTACACACCTGTCTGTGAGACAACACACCTGTCTGTGAGACTACACACCTGTCTTTGAGACTGAACTCTTGTCTGTGAGACTACACACCTGTCTGTGAGACTGAACACCTGTCTGTGAGACAACACACCTGTCTGTGAGACAACACACCTGTCTGTGAGACTACACACCTGTCTGTGAGACAACACACCTGTCTGTGAGACTACACACCTGTCTGTGAGACAACACACCTGTCTGTGAGACTACACACCTGTCTGTGAGACTACACACCTGTCTGTGAGACTACACACCTGTCTGTCTGTGAGACTGAACACCTGTCTGTCTGTGAGACTACACACCTGTCTGTGAGACTACACACCTGTCTGTGAGACTACACACCTGTCTGTCTGTGAGACAACACACCTGTCTGTGAGACAACACACCTGTCTGTGAGACTACACACCTGTCTGTCTTTGAGACTGAACTCTTGTCTGTGAGACTACACACCTGTCTGTGAGACTACACACCTGTCTGTCTTTGAGACTGAACTCTTGTCTGTGAGACAACACACCTGTCTGTGAGACTACACACCTGTCTGTGAGACTACACACCTGTCTGTGAGACTACACACCTGTCTGTCTTTGAGACTGAACTCTTGTCTGTGAGACAACACACCTGTCTGTGAGACTACACACCTGTCTGTGAGACTACACACCTGTCTGTGAGACAACACACCTGTCTGTGAGACTACACACCTGTCTGTGAGACTACACACCTGTCTGTGAGACTACACACAAGTCTGTCTGTGAGACAACACACCTGTCTGTGAGACAACACACCTGTCTGTCTGTGAGACAACACACCTGTCTGTCTGTGAGACAACACACCTGTCTGTCTGTGAGACAATACACCTGTCTGTGAGACTACACACCTGTCTGTGAGACTACACACCTGTCTGTGAGACAACACACCTGTCTGTGAGACTGAACACCTGTCTGCGAGACTGAACACCTGTCTGTGAGACTACACACCTGTCTGTCTGTGAGACTGAACACCTGTCTGTGAGACTACACACCTGTCTGTGAGACTACACACCTGTCTGTGAGACTGAACACCTGTCTGTGAGACTGAACAGGAAATAGAGCAATAATTAGTATCATTGATAACATGACAGCTCTTATCATTGAATCTAAATGTATCAATAATTTCTGTCAAAAACAGAAACACCTGATCACAAACGAATGAAAACGATTCAGCTCGTTGATCCTGGGTCTCACCTGCCGTCTGCTCCTCTACACCTGTAAAGTAGTTTATTGTTGTTTAAGCATATGGTGGTGAAATGCTGACGTGAACGTCTGAGCGCTCGGTCAGACAGCAGAGGTGGATCATGAAGAGAGAGAGCTTCATCAAAGTATCTGATGTCAACATAACGTCTGCTTCTCGTTTGCTCTTCCAGAGAGAAAGCCAACCTGGCGCTGACTCTGTCCAATGAACGGGACGACATCCTGGCCCACGCTTCCTTTTTCGATCACCCTGTCGGAGGCTTGGTGGATCAGGCTCGCTGGGAAACCTTCCTGCAGAAACACCTCAGGGCTGAAGAATGCACAGTGAGTCCTTACTGCAGAGATTAATATTGTTTATGTGACCTGATCTGCTCAGATTTCTCTCCGAGTAAAGCTACTGCTCAGATCAGGTGGATTAAAGGTGAGCTGACACGCTCCATGTCTTCCCCCTGCAGCCTCTCAACACTCTCTTCCTCCACCTTTTCGTGGCAGAGCCAAACTTCGCCGCGGCAAGTGTGAAGGAAATAATGAGGTACGGCTCTGCAGCTTTCTGGACTGTATAATAACGAGATGAATGCATCGTGTTCTCTTGTTGTCCTGCTTCTTTTCTTCAGAGCTGCCTTTAACGCGGTCGTAGAGCTCGAACACGTCTGCCTGCTCAGCCCCAACGTCGCTGCTTTAGGTGAAACACTGCTTCAGGTTCATTCTCACGCTCACCAGTCATTTCTCTCTGAATTTAAAGAGCCTTGTGCACGTTGTGACTTTCCAGAGCCGGCGCTGGACGAGGTGTTTGAGCCGCTGCAGCGCCGGACCGACCCCGGGCCTCAGTGCTCGGCGTTCATCTGCCACCGACAGCAGCACAGTCCAAAGCTTCCTGTCCGACCAGCCAGGTGACCCCACTGATTCACACCACATCAGTCTGCTCTCTGCTCATGTAGTGCAGTGAGGATCACCGTGCTGGAGGTGCACTACAACTTCAGCATCTCGTGGGCTGGCTACAAGTCAAAGAATGCGCCCACGTTTTATTTGAAGCACACGGTGTCAGGCCGGGACTCGAATGAGGACTTAGATGCAGAGTTTAGGCAGTAAGCTGTTTTATTCGGGACGGTGAAAATCCTCGACAGAGTGAGGCTATGAAAAGGCCCTAAACTAAAGAAAACAAAAATCACTCCAAGGAGGAAAAAACACTGAACTACTCTTACTAACAAAATCAAAATCACTCTCAACGAGGAACAATAATGCTAAGACTACTCGTATTAAAGATTAACGAAATCAAAATCACTCACAACGAGGAAAAACAAAAGGGCTATGAAACAACAACTTAAGGCTTTGGTGTACGCTACGAAGGACGAAACACTTTGGCACGGGACAAAGGGAGACGCAGACAATATATACACAAGGTGATGGGGAACAGGGGAAGACAATCAGACCGGTGACACACGAGGAAGGGCAAGTGACCTGAAACGAGAGGAGAGTTATCTTTCAAAATAAAACAGGAAATGACGAGACATAACAAAAACCCAGCTTGACCTCACCGCGGTGTGACACACGGTGTGATAAGAGTGAGACTTTTCAGCAGGATTCATTGTATTCGGATATTTTTTAAGTGGGTAAAGTTAATAAATGTTCCGGTTTCTTCACCAGCTCGTCATTACAGCAGGGCCTATGATCTAAAGGAGGCTGAGCAGGGAATGATCGGTGGAGCCTCACGCCGTCTCTTTGTTCCCTACAGGGTTGAAGATCACGATGAAATCCTGCAGATCGTCTCAGAGCAGACCAAACTGTTGTCGGGACACCGGCCGCACTTCCTGTCAGAGCTCATCGAGTCCCAGAGCGAAGAGAGTCACGCAGCTGTTTGCGAGGTTCGTTCCAGCTGTTCGCCGTCGCTCACTTAAAGGTCCAGTGTGTTGGAGGTAGTGCCATCTAGTGGTGCAGCTGGTGATTGCAACCTCCCTCACGTCACTCTCTGTAACGTCTGCAGATATAAAGGTCTCAAGAAAAACACAATTGTTTACATTTTGAATGGATCCCTGTGTATGAATATTATATTCTGTAAGGCTGACATGCAAACACAGAATGAATCTCTTCTGTTCCTTAAACTTCAGGTACACTGTTGATCTAAAAATCATTTGGCCCGTCTGCTCCACTCAGCGCCGACGCTCAGACTGTCACAGACCTCACTGGGTCCGTTCCCTCCGGGACCCGGGAGGCGACAGATCTTCCCTCCCCTCCCTCTCCACCAGTCGGGGCCGACATGTGTTCACGGCAGCATATGGCAGATACGAGCTGATACTTGGCCAAGACATGCTCTCACTGAACATATTGTGTCCAGACATCTGAAGCATTTTGGGCTTTTTGTCTGAATATGTTGAGCAGTCAGAGAACAAACAGTCAAACATTGCCCCAGAGGGTTCGGCTGTTCTCGCTCAGCGCCTCAAACTTTCTGTTAAAGTACACAGCAGTTTTTTTTTTCTGCTGGTTTCTGTGTCACGAGCAAAGTCCAGCTTCCAGTAAAGAATGAATGTCCATCAGCAGGTGGAGTTCGCTCATCTACAATGCTCCAAATATGATAATGACTGAAAGCTCCAGAACAGCTACTAAACTGACCTTCAGACTCCTCCATGAACCTGTAGAAGGCTGCTGGCTTACAGACAGATATTACAGTGTGTGGGGAAATGTGTAAATGTATCAGTCTGTCTGTCTCCTCCACAGAGTGATGGAGCGGCCGTCGGCTTCATCAGCGTCACGTCTGATGTCGACCTGAAACAGCTGCAGGAAAACTTTGACCTGAGCGAGTTTGATGGTTTGTACAAACGGACGAAAGACGACGACGAAGAAGAAGAGGAACAAAGAAACACAGAGCAGGTGAACTGACTGACGTCACAGACGAGTGAAGCGCTGTCCATCAGTGCAGGAGTCATGAACTGTCTTTGTCTCTGGGCTCAGCAGGAGGAGACGCAGTCGACCGGGAACGCTTTCTGCATCAAGTTCTTCATCATTGACAAGAGTCATGAAATGAGGTGAGATCAGATCCGTTCAGCAGCAGCAAATGTGGATTCATCCGCCGCTGGAAATAGTCCCCAACAAATGCACGATTTCCTCCTGTCTTTTTTTTTTTTAGGAAATTAGAAAAGTATTATTATTATTATTATTATTATTATTATTATTATTACTATTATTATTATTATTATTATTATTATTGCTATTATTATTATTATTATTATTATCATTATTGTTATTATTATTGTTTTTATTGTTGTTGTTATTATTTATGAACCAATGGGCTGGGAGTTGAGACGTGTAAGTAATTAGTGCGTCTGCTGCAGGTCACATGTTTAAATTAGTCAGATTTCACGAGTATGTCCATAAAAACCGAAGTGCATTTTAAAAATCATTCCATATTTCCTCGCTCATAATTGCACGTTTGAGTGGGCAGCCGTCCAGAGTTACGTCAGTCATATGCTGCGTTACAGCAGACAGAGTGAGCGGAGCTGGCCCCCGCTGGGCTCCTCTCAGCACCGCCTTACCTCCCAGCTGTTCCCGATGCGGAGCGGAGCCGCTCCCCGCAGAGAGTGAGCATGTTATTAATGAGGGCTGCGCGCAAAGTGACAGCGAGACAAGCTGAAGGCGAGGAGTCGAGCTGGAAGCAGCGGGGGCAGATTGTCGGCCAGTTGTTCCACACAGTGATCAGCAGCTCTGGCAGCCTCCTCTGCTCTGCTGCTCAAAGTTGGCACAGACATTTCTTCACTGAACTTTCTCCTCTGCTCTTCCAGATCACTGGACTTTATTCCATATGTGTTCACGCTGTTCCCTGTGAGTATCAGCTCTGCACGCTCACACGTCAGGCTGCTGTGAACGAGGACAGTGACTCAGTCTGTGTCTGTCTGTCTGTCAGGACCTGGACTTCTGCGTCATCGCTGTACCGACCCTGTCCTCTGACTTCCCGCTGCTGCAGAGCTTCGTCAGGGCGCCGCGCCGTGACACCGGCTCGCCGCTCCACGACCTCTACGTCACGCACCGCACCGCGCTCAGGTGGGTCCTCCTGTAGAGAACACAAACAGGTGCACATGTGTGGCTCCACCTGTGTGTGTGTGCTCATGGTGTGGTTGTCCTAACAGGAGCCTGGAGGTGAGGCCGGCTGTGCCTGCAGACCGGCCCGCTGTCTCTGAGCTGGTGGCGGGTCTGAGCCTGAACGAGTCCCTGCTGCAGGACCTGGACCGCTTCTATGAGACCCGCAGAGACCCGGTCAGACCACACACACACACACACACACACACACACACACACACACACACACCCTTCAGGTGTCTCTGAGCTCAGAGACGAAAGTTGAACATAAAACATCAGTTTAATAAAGTTTAAGCTTCTTTTAATGGGCTAGATGTCATGAATTAATAATTAATAATACAATCATTAACATAATTATGTTCTATTGAAACACATAAAGCAGTTTGATAGAATCATATAAATGTGTTTAAACGCACCTCTGACTCCTCCACCTCTGACTCTGACTCCTCTGACTCTGACTCCTCCACCTCTGACTCTGACTCCTCCACCTCTGACTCTGACTCCTCCACCTCTGACTCTGACTCTGACTCCTCCACCTCTGACTCTGACTCCTCCACCTCTGACTCTGACTCTGACTCCTCCACCTCTGACTCTGACTCTGACTCCTCCACCTCTGACTCCTCCACCTCTGACTCCTCCACCTCTGACTCTGACTCTGACTCCTCCACCTCTGACTCTGACTCCTCCACCTCTGACTCCTCCACCTCTGACTCTGACTCCTCCACCTCTGACTCTGACTCCTCCACCTCTGACTCTGACTCTGACTCCTCCACCTCTGACTCCTCCACCTCTGACTCTGACTCCTCCACCTCTGACTCTGACTCCTCCACCTCTGACTCTGACTCCTCCACCTCTGACTCTGACTCTGACTCCTCCACCTCTGACTCTGACTCCTCCACCTCTGACTCTGACTCCTCCACCCTGCTGTCCTCTCTCTGAGTAAACCTCAGTGTGAATGATTGTAACGAGCAGTAACTGCACACACCATGGCTGACACTGGGCTGCTCCCCTTTGACTCGTCAAATGGAAACATGATTGTTTTGGACAGTGCGCGTGGCTCGAGCCGCTGACGATGATTGTGTTTGTGAATAAACGAGGAGTATGGAACGCGTGCCAGCGAGCAGATTGGTGAGAGTTCAGCTGAACGGGTTTCTCTCTCTGACTGACGCCCCAGCTGTCGCTGCTGCGGCTCCAGAGCTGATAATTACTTCTCTTCTTCATGTGTATTCATGCCGCTCGATCCATGCATGCACGTGTGTGTATTGACATGGACTCTGTCTCGTTCTGTGGACCGTCAGGACGGGCTGCTGCTGCAGGCCTTCGTGGCTCAGGTGCACGGTCGGGTCGTGGGGATGCTGATCATGAGAGACGAGCCGGTACGTATGCAGTGTCAGAGCGGTGAGGGGCGGGTTAATTCTCTGACATGTCTTTACTGCATAATTAAACATTATCATGAATACGAGTTGCATTATGGGAATTGTAGGAGTTTTTTGGAGCGAAAACGTACAAATTTACTACTTTATTTGACAGCATCATACATAATTAGTATCTACTGAACTTTATTGACACAAAACTAAGGAGTGGACACCTACAGACTGAAGGTGAAGAGAACAAACAGGTCCAAGAATAAATAAAAAGACACAGGGACACAGGTGAGACAGGTGAGACAGTCGAGACAGGTGAGACAGGTGAGACAGACGAGACAGGTGAGATAGACGAGGGCGGGAAAACAAACTAAAACAGGAAACATGAGCCATGACACACACCACGTGACCCTTAATGCGAAATGAATCATAATTTATCATCGTCGTTATTCAAATAAAATGTCAGTTCAGAACTCTGTGCTGCAAAAATGAAATATTAAAAGATACTCACAGAGTAGATGTGAAACATTATGATGATATGATATTTAATGTTTTATAACATTTTAAACTGAAGTTGTTATTGAGACGAAACAAGCAATTTGATACAGTTAATATATCAGAACAAATTTAATGATCAACTAATAATGAAAATCATCGATCTCCTCCAGAGCGTCGTTGAGGTTATATCACAGAAACATGGAACATTTAAACACTGGATATATAAAACTATTTCCTGTAACTCAGTCTGAAATATTCAGGATATTTGAAAACATAAAATAAAAGGTAAAATAAAAATAATGAAGGTTTCAACATGAATGTGATGAAGTCTTCTTCAGCTGGTTTCTGTTCTGATGAAGAAACATCAAAGATTTCTTCCTCTGTCTTTTCTTTTCCAGGACGTCGAGTACATCCGTGCCCACTACAACATCGAGAACTTCATCTACTTCAGCCATCACCGCTTCGAGGAGCACGCTCGGATTCGCCACTTTGTCCTCAGACCGTCCTTCCAGCACTTCTCCAGACGCTTGTTTAAGGAGGTCCTCCGGCTGGCTCACAGATCCTGCCTGTACCACAGAATCTACCCGGCGGACCGCAGCCAGGAGGTGGGTGCACAGGGGAACCGTCAGGCCCTCGCTGGCCCCCCTCGTCGCTGGGCCCCTTCCAGCCTGTGTGCATGCCTGCTCAGATACACACTGTCATTAGCTCACACTGCAAAAAATATCCAGCAGAGCCGAAGTTCATTTCACTTGTTGACAGGAGACGAAGTCAGTCAGGAAAACTGAACAACAAACAAGAACAAAATATTTAATCAGATATTTGATGTTTCTGTTATTTAACCAGCTCAATTCAGAAACCTGTCACAATATAGAGGAGGAGAGTATCGCTGCTTCTGCTAACGCTAACACTGATCCATGGTTGGAGTCAGAGGATGTACCGCTCCCTGATTGGTCTCGAGTCACAGCCGGTAGGGCAAAGAGTCCGAGTGGTTAGAGTTAGAGAGAAACTATGATTGAGAAGTTATTCAGATCAGAGTCTGAGCGGTCCGAGTCAGGAAGGCGTGTAGGGAAGACGAAGAACTCCAGATTCTCCCGGGTTTAGAATAAAATAACCTAAATCCAAAGAGGTTCATGTTAGGCAAGAGCCGGAGAGGTCAGGAGGTCAGGATGGATGATATCTGAGGTTAGAGGATGACGTGAGGCCTGGAGACAGTTAAAACCTGCTGTATGTTCAACTAATATGAATATCTACATCCTCAGAAAACAGGCTTTTTATTTTTAAAGTTGAAATCTTCTCTTTAGTTCTGACAAACTTTTCTATGACGCCTGATCTTTAAATATTAGAGGTGAAGCTCTGGGATCTCTCAGGCGGTGACGGGGCTGTGGTGTAGCGTCAGGCTGATCACACACGGATCATGTCACTTTTTGCAGAGTTTGGCCCTCGGCAGGCTTCTGTCCCCGAGGTCGGGGGCAGCAGGTGCCGACAGCGCTGCCAGCTCCACCTCTCCACCGCAATAATAAGACGTTTCCTCGACGTGTAGAGGCCTCCACTTCCTCTGCTAATTACCTTCCACAAACAAGCACCAGCTTGGGAGACGGTGATGTGCAAATAGAATAATGGCAGAAGATAACCAGAGAATGAGCTCCGGTCAGATCTCCGCTGTGTTTTCCAGGCAGCTCATGTCAGTGGTGTAAAGCTTGCATCATCTAACCTATTCACCAGAGCTCATTATCACTCTGCCGCCCCCCCCCGAGCCTCCCACACTGATGCTGTTTAACCTCCGAGGGGATTTTTCTCTTCCCGAGCTCGCTGACATCATGCCCTCTTCTTCTGCACCCAGAATTCCTGCGTCCACCATCTGGATTTCATCCTCAATTGCGCGGTCCCCGTCCGCCCTCGACGCCAGATCATCTACCCGCTGGAGGAGCTTGGCATCAACGCCCCATCCAGGCAGATCACCGAGGAGCAGGTGGGCACGGCGGCAGCTGGCCGACAGGCAGCAGCCTGCCAGGGAATGTAGATTAGGCTGCAGAGGCAGCAGGGAGGGGACATGGCCACTAGTCGGCGCTGTTTCAAAAGGGAAAAGCCCAGCTGCACTTAGAGGTATGACGGGAAAGTCCAGCACAGAGACGACAGGGTGATGGAATGAACATCGAGGAAACATTTTCTACTTACAATGTTTTTTGAGTTTTAGGAACGCTTCTTCCTCAGGATGCATGTGAAATAATCTATAACATACATATGCAATACATAATGCATGATGTTAAAGCAGCACAAGGAGTCGATGGATGAAAACAGTGTCAGAAACAGAAGAATCGACAGAGTCTGTTCGAACTGCACGTCTCCTTCACGGAAAATTCTCAGAATATATATCTTAAACATAGAACAGTGTCAGGGTCAGCCATATGTTCTGCCACTATCAGTTAGATTTATTCGCAAAGGTTCGACTTTATTCCGCTTTTCTTTTGCGTACGCCGAAATAATCCGTCATACTTTATATTCTTTAACCACACAGCACCAACCTCTGTGGCTGTGAAGTGAAGACACAGCCTGCAGTTCTTCTTTTTATTTTATTTTACTCTCTAAGTTCAGTTTATTATAAGTTACAGCTCGACACAAGTAAAAAGAAGAGCAGCAAAAGTTCTGATGTAAAGATGTTTGTTTTTTTTTTCATTTACTTTTTATTGATTCCATTCACATACAAGTAGAACCTACAAATGCTTCACACCAGGGCTCAAAAATCTAAACAGACTAAAATAAAAATAAAACAAAAATCGGTATATCCCATATGAGAACATTTTTCTCTATTTTACTCAATCTTATTTCCCCCCCTGTAAAGACTGTTCACTCCTGACGAAGGAAAATGCCGAATACAATCCTGTATACATTGAACATTTAACCTGTGTAGCTAGAACCAAGGGGGTCCATAAGATACATTGTTTTTACCAAATGAAATCAGTTCTAAATGGTGTTACAAAATCCACCCAATTATTCCATAAGACCTTGAATTTTTCTGATTGTAATCTAACTGAGAAAGTCAACTTTTCCATTATAAAAATATTATGCATCACTTCAACCCAATCCTCAATTTTAGGTACCTCAGTTTTTCCTGCAGTTCCTCTATCGTCCACTTGATGCTGGCTCCAGAAGTGAGTCAGTCTCCATAAGTCCCCATGTTTCACAGCAGAAATAAACATGTTTACAGCCTGGTACAAAAAACAGTTTTGGTCTTTGTAGCTAATTTCCCCGTTCATGACAACTGTACTGAGGGTGAATTTATATACAACTCACCTGTTCACATTATATTAAGACTTAAAGTTATGCGGGATTAAGAGCGGGGACGCTTTGATTGACAGGTGGGAGCTGTTACATGTGGCTTGTTTGAGCAAGGTGGCGAGTTAGGGTGGCTCGGAGGCAGAGCGGGTCGTCCACTAATCAGGTGATCCGCTGTTCGACCCCCTCCAGTCTGCATGTCCAAGTGTCCCTAAGCAAGATACTAAACCCCAAATATCTCCTGAAGGCTGAACCATCAGTGTGTGAGGAAGATGTGTGGTGTAAAAGATGAAGACTAGAAAGTCCGTTTCTCATTCAGCCCAGCATTGATCCACTCTTTGCTCAGAATCTGAGAGACTCGCAGGATTTCACAAATACTCCAAATCTTCGAGTGTACAAGCGTCTTTGAGCAGAGTCTGTGCACTATTCTTCCTGTTTATTATTGATTATTGTATCCGGCTCCTCTGTGGAGCCACTCGGAGCAGCTCTAAATACTCAGCCCTGAGTCTCTCAAGGTGTTTTCAGCACACACAGAGTCTCAGGGCTGGCTGTTTGTTTCTGCTAACTGAGCCCAACTTTTCTTTTTCTTTCTTCCTTCATAAACACACGGCTCCGGTCCGTCACGTGTTCTGCTCTTAAATCCTAATGCTGGCTGTGATTTATTTTAATGTCCCACACTTCAAATATTTACCACATGCAGAGCAGAGCCGAGGCGTCACCGTGTACACTCACATGCTCATTTCACTCCATCAAACCCAATCCTGCACCTCCACCTCCTCCACCCGCCCTTCGCCTTCGCCTCGGTAACACAGCGGTCATGATTTCCAGGCTCCCCGTCCAGATAAGACCCCGACGTCGGCCTCGGGATGATTAATCAAATTTAAAAGCACCTGTTCCCTCTCCGTCAGCGCGGGATCACATTACGCAGAGCGGCGGCCGTTGTGTTCAGGGAAGGTGAGGCACGATAAGAGCCGCTGCACCTGCTCCACCGCACATGCAGATGAGACAGCAGCTTTGTTCATGTGAATAGCTCATCTGGTTAATTCCTGCAGTATTCAGATGGATGCATGTAGGCATTTCATTTCCTACATGCAGCAAAAACACGGCTGCGTTTTAACATAGAAAGTAATACTCATTTTCAATAAACGTCCGAACACGGCGTCTGCACGACACACAGCTTCACAGTCATTGTTCATCAGCACACATGTTGAGTACACATTGTTCTGATGGATGGAAACTCAGAAGGTTTCATTGTTTGGCTGAACGTTTACACTTTGAAGCTCTGTCTCTGGATGTTTTTACCAAGGTGCTCCTCTGCTTTCAGTTTTTATTCAACCTTTGCATCAAAAATACAAGAATCTGTCACCACAGACCGTATAAAACATGGAGGTAGTCTCCATGAGGCGTGTGAAGAGCCGCTGTGGCAACACGTCCCTGAGCGACACCAGATTCGAACAAGTAGCTTCATATTTCGACTGCAGCATGATGCAGCAGTCAAGACTCTGAAATCAGAGTGCAGACATGAAGTGATGAGTTGTTTTGCACGTTGCATGATAGCGAGCTGCTGATGGAGATGTTCATTTTCAGGGCAACCATTGGTTATCGGCTGCCGCTCGTCAGAGAGCCTCGAACAATGGCAACAATAGAAACACTGCAGCGTCACATGACAGGTGACAGGTCAAGTCAATATGCATTTAATCCGTAGCTGGAGCAATTATGGGTTGCTGCTGTTGGGCAACTTTGGTTGCACGTCCACACGCCTGAGCTCTGAGACCTGTGATGACACACAGGCTGAAACATGTTCAGTATTCGCTGCTTTTGTTTAATTGCTACAATTAGAAATATTTATAAGCTCGCTTGTTTTTCTCATTTAAAATAACCATATGCTCTTTTATTTTCCCGAGCCACCACGTCTCTCACCGCGTGACAGATGTCGGGCCCTCGTGGAAATTATCTGAATATTACACAAAGGTTAATTTCACCCTCGGGTTTCCCCCCGTTCTCGCTCGACGCCGTTTTCATCCAACAAGGTGCATTGTGGGGCCAATCTGCCTAATTATAAATGATGAAGGAGCCATTAGTCGCCTCAGATCACAGGGCGAGGGCCGAGAGACGCTCGGCGGCGGCGGCGGTGGAGGAATTGGTGGAAATTAGAGCGCGGTGTTGTAATAATTCCCGCGGGACTCTTTAGTAATTATTGTAGAAGCGTGTTCCTTAACTGTCAGGTCGCACGTTTGATCCCAGCGTTTCCATCTCATTACAGTCTGAGAGCAGAGCAAACACAGGGAAATACACCGAGCACAAAAAGATCCTGATGGATCTACGTGTGACTGATACGAAGTTCCTGTAATTCAGAAAAGACTGTTCTGCATCACGGAGCTCGTTCGTGTGACGCCGCGTGTTGATTCAAAAACAGAAATGAGGTGTCACAGTTTGGCGACAGGAACAGCAGAGCTCATCTCTGCAAAGCAGGACGCCGTCAATGTTTACGTCCTACATGAAACTGTTCACAACAGAGTCCGTGGGTTACTCTGAGTAGCCGAGTCATGAAATCTGTAAAGAGACAGAAGCAGAGCAGAGATCATCTGATATCTACGTGAGAGGGAAGTCATGTGTGTTTGATTCTGTCCGTTCAAGCTGTGTCTCATATTCTCACCAAGCGGCTCATCGCTGCTGAAGGGTTTGTGTCTGACAGGTGCTTTCACTGTGCGTCACTCACCGTCCTCTTTTCACATCTCCCCTCGTCTTTTTAAATGAACCAAAACTAAAATAATATTTTTTTGTTTTGTTTTTGACGGCGTACAAATGTCAAATAATAATTTTGAAGAAAGACTCGAGGTTTAAAAAAACGCAGAGCCCGTCCCTGCCTCGTCTTCTAAAATGAAGACAGCCGAGTCTCTTTTCAGCTGGATCCTGTGGTGACATATTAATCCTCTAACGTCCGGTTATTGGCACCCACCTGTGAAAGGACAGCGTTTCACTCAGACGTGTAAGACTCGGCTCAGATTTTTCTCTTAAGTGCTTCGTTAATGAAAGCTCGCTGCTACTTCAGAGGGTGAAAATTGGACACATCATTTTGTCATGCTTTCAGCGTATTAATAATTAAGGCTACGTGCATTTGATGGATTATTTGATTTTCAGAAAATGGCACCAGTGATATTTTTTTTTTCCACAGTGAGTCTGACTGACGCTCGTCTCTCTGTTTGTCCGTCAGGCGCCGTTTGCTCTCAGCCTCATCAGCAGGAAGTTAACCCTGGAGCCAAAGGTCACCGTTAACAGCCGGATCGTGGTGGTGGGGGCGTCAGACACGGGTTTATCTTTCCTCGAGGTGCTTTGTTTCTGGTGAGTCTGCCTCCGAGGTGCAGTAAACCTGAATTTCTCTGAATTAGTGGCAGCAGAGACAAATAATGTCACGATTCTTCCTCTGCAGCACACAGCCGGATTAACCTCTTAAGGGGCCCTGGGGCAAAAAAAATTGCTGTCGGGCCCCCTAATACACACACACACACACACACACACACACACACACACCTCTCACCATCTGTGCATTCAGTCGTCTCCAAGCACCCATCGACTGTGTGTGGAGTGAAAGTACAAAGAAACGCAAGTCGTGTTTCCGTCGACATGTTTCAGAAAAGTTTGATGAAAAATTCTAGAAAACGTGTTTTTTGTCTTTTTCTCTTAACGGGAGATAAAAACGTAGCGAACATCAGAGTCACGTGACCGATCAGCTGTAGACGGTTCACAGTGTAACAGGCAGCTGGCAGGTGTTATGATGAAGCGCTGCCATGATCACGTTTATCAGACTCTCATGGAGAAACCCAAAGAAGATCAAGTCCCACCGTGAAGCTTCTCTTTCATTTCTTTATCGTCCTTTATCCCAGGAATCCACTCTCTGGAAATGTCACTTGACTCCGGGTCGGGCGTCTTCACATGTTTGCCTCCGTCCTGCCTCTGTGAGATTAACTGCTCCGGCAGATAATAAGAAGCGCAGGCTGCTGATTCAGAACCAGGCGATAGCTGCCAGGCAACCGGGCTTGTTGTTTTGCGTGCGAGTGAAGGTCTCACAGCTCTCGGAGCTGGCAGAGGCTGGCACGGCGGTGGTGGCGGCCGGGGCGGGCAGCACGCAGCTGTCTGAGGCCTGGCATTCAGCGGGGCCAGCGCCGGCCCCCTTTAATTAGCCACTCCACTGTTTCCCCCCGTCAGGGATCTGCTGCAGCGATCTGTGTTTGCTGTCGCTAATGAGTTGACTAATGAGGCAGTTAGTGTCCGCTGAACTAATGGTGAGGCGGCGACGCATTGAGAGGGTGAATGATGGGTCAGTTTCGGCCTGCTGGGGCCCCCCTTATCAGCCCTGCCCAAATGTCCACCCCCTCCACACCAGCACAGCTTTCATTGAATCCAGCCCAGCAGCACCACCCCCCTCCACCCAACTCCATTACTGGCTGCGACGGGGTCATACAGATAAAGAGCTCTGCAGCGGCTCGGCCCTCTGCTCGCCGCGGTCAGGCTGCAGGGTCACCGCAGCCGTCTGTCACCGGCTGATAACAGAGCAAATCCACAGCCACATCCAGACACCAATAATGAACCATAATGCCTCGGTGCTGCAGCGTAAATCCACCTTCTGGCACAGATTAACAAGGAAAGTTTGACTGCTGTCATTGTCTGATGGATGATCAGTATTACTATTTGCATGTCCGAGGATCAAACCACCGAAGACACAAAGCTCAGGAATGATTCTTCACTTGATACTTTTGTCGTTTGATTGATTAATCTGAAGATCAGAATCATTTACAAGTGAGAAATCCAACTTCACTCAATGATTCCATTCATAGATTGACAGAAAATCATTTATTTATCGAGCAAAAGGTCAAAAATTTGCTCGACAGTTAATCAATCAATAAAAAAAATCAACAAGTTAATCAATCATAAAGACCATTGTTAGTCGGAGCCCTAATTGCTCGTCCATAAAACGTCGGAAAAAGTCAACGGTGACGTCCTCAAATGTCTCGTTCTACTAAAAAATACTAGACCAGGTACTTTTTTATTACTGAAGCCAAAATCTTGAAGATCCAGTTTAATTAGACACAGTTTTTATTTGCAAAATTCAACCGGAGATGTTACGCTGACTAAATGTCAGTCCAGTCATTCTGCTACTGAGCAACATAACAACCGAGCGGACCGGCTGTCACTAACTGACACTATCTCTCTCGGTTTACCAGCGTTTTGGTGTCTGTTGTTGTAGATCTGTGCCGGGGGGCGTTTCGTTTAGCAGGAAGCAGAGATTAGAACAGAGCAGGAGGCGATCAGAGGCGTCGGTGTGATAAGGCCGAACACACTGTGCCATTCACCGGACCAAAGGAGCTGGAGCTGCCGTTATCAGCTGGGTAATGTCCTGTAGGCCGCCACAAAAGAGATCATTTGCATCACAAGAGATGTTGTGGACAGTAAACACAGCAGAGGGAAGAGTGCAGTTTAGGATTTTTTCACGCTCGGGGACCACGAATGTATCACGGGGCTGTAGAACTTTCAACACCTGACAGGTTTTATTTATATCTAATGTAAAAGATTTAAAATGCTCAAATTCAAAAGTCAAAAGGAGGACAGCTTCTATAGAGCACTGACACCGGTTTCATTGTTTGTTTTCACCTTCTGTTTTATGTCTCTGTGGTCCTGTGACGTCCTGAGGTTTGTGTCTGTGATGTGAGCTCAACGAAGCAAATGTTGTTTGTACAACCAAGGTAACAAGGAGCAGGATAGGAATGATCCAAAGGCAGTTTGTCCAGTCCAGATGACGTCATAGCAAAAAGGCTGATGGGATGGTGATACAGGTCAAAAACCAAAACCAGGGAAGACAAACGGGCAAGAATCAAAAGTCCAAAACAGTCGAGGTCCAGGAAAACAAAGCAAAGGTCCAAAAACACGAGGATAGGACTGGATAACTAAATATAGTGAGGGATGGAAAACGAGACGTGGCTGAAAACTAACAAATAAAACTAATCAGAGTGAAACAGACGATCAAACCTGGCGTGAAACACAAAAAGGAAAGTCACAGACACGAAGAGAGCGGAGACTAAATACAAAATAAAACAGCAAACACGAAAGACAAACCATCACGGCAAATGTTAAGACACGATACGACTGATACAATACGATACCGTATGATATGATACGACACGACTGATACGATATGACACACACGATATGACACGATACAATACGATGCGATGTGACACAACACGATATGACACGACACGATAGGATACGATACGACTGATTCGATACAATATGACACACACGATATGACACAATGTGATACAATACGATATGACACAACACGATACGACACGATACATTACAATACGATATGATACGACACGACTGATACGATATGACACACACGATATGACACGATAGGATATGACACAACACGATACGACACGATACGACCGACACGACACGATACGATATGACACAACACGATACGACACGATACATTACGATGCGATATGACACAACACGATATGACACGATACGATAGGATACGATACGACACGATATGACACGACTGATTCAATACAATATGATACACACGATACGACACGATACAATACGATATGATACGACCTGATACAATACGATATGATACGATACAATACGATATGATACGATACGATATGACACAATACGATATGATACGATATGACACAACATGATACGACACGATACAATACGATGCGATATGACACAACACGATATGACACGACACGATAGGATACGATACGATATGACACGACTGATTCGATACAATATGACACACACGATACGACACAATGCGATACAATACGATATGACACAGCACGATACGACACGATACAATACAATACGATATGACACGATACGACATGATATGATACGATACAATATGACAAGATACGATAAGATATGACACAACACGATACGACACGATACAATCTGATACGATATGACACAACACGATACGACACAATACAATACGATATGACACGATACGATATGACACGATACGATATGATATGACACACACAAAACGACACGATACAACACGACACAACCATCATCATACGATACCATATGATATAAGATAAAATGCAATATGATACAACACTATACAATACGATACCATACCATATATGATACAATGCGATTTGATGACAGAAAAGAAAATACACATAGATGAAAAATAAACAAATATAAATCTAACCTAAACAAGAAATCTAAATATAGAATATGAGTTATATACACCATGAACATGTTCAGAGTATAGCTGCTAAAAAAGCTGTTTGCCAACACAAAAAACCCTGAATGATTCAAACTATGAACAAATCAAGATCACGCAGCGGTCATTGACAGCGGTCAGTTTGGTTGTACAGAACCTCTCGAATGATAAATTTGTTCCATCTTAACAAAAGCGACAAAGCGAACAGGACGATGATGGAGATGTTGCACACACCCACACAGACCTGAGAAGAGGTCAAATCATCCATGGATGAGTGATCGCCTGTGTGGGCGTACTGTAGCTGTGCGGGGGCCTTTAAACCTTCAATTACGGAGCTTTTCTCACTGAAACGAGCTCTGTTATTCTCTGAGTGCAGCATCTACACCGACTAACAAACACCATGACTTGATGATCCTCCGTGCTGACCCAAATGAAATGAGCTCAGTTTGCCCATATGAAGACACAAACGTCTTACCAGCACGTCCTTGACTTACTTAACTCCTCATTTATGATTTTTATCCAAGCTCATATTCCTTCATTTTCATATTAGCGGATAATATTTAAAGAGCTCACAGGTCGAGCATCTTTTCAGACGTCTCAGTGCGTTCATGTATGCTGCAGAGCTTCCTGTTACCAGCACTTAAGAGTTTTTCCTCACAGCCTTTATCTTCCTCTTGACATGCCTGACATTAGTCAGGCTTTCTAAATTCTGTTGCACATCACCGGATGAAGAATGTAGCCGCTGTAGCAGAAATGAAAGTTGTCCTTCCACAGCAAACATTCCTCTCACACCGTGTCCTGCATGTATTCACCGGATTGTGCAGAAAAAGCAGCCATGCCATTCAGCGTTGTTTATTCTCTCACAGCCCTCACCTGAGGTTCAACAACCTGACCCTCATCTCAACGCGCGGTTTCCCCAGCGACTGCAGCCGCGAGGACGTCGGATTCCTGTCCACAAGGTGAGCCGCTGTAACAACCACACGAGGCACGGAGACTGGAAACTATGTTTCGGCATCTGGTGGTTAAATAACGTTCTGAAAACATGTGATGGTGTTACTCTCACCTGCACTGTCACCCCAGAGTTTATCAAATTATTCTTTTGAATTTAGAATTTTAATAATTCCCTGAGATTTCTTTCATTTTCTCCTCGTTAACGTTTTTCCTCACCTGAATCAAGATTGTTAGTTCAGATTGTAAAGCACATAAATAAATAAATAAATAAAATCTACAATATGATGATGATATAATACGACGATGATTAGCTGGTATGATGTTTGTTAATTAGCACTAAATGCAGCGACCAGACGTCCAAACGTTTGTGTTCCAGTTTCAAGCTGGGTGAGTTTTCAACATTCACTACCAAATATCTTCACCTCAATCAAAATAATAATTATATATAATAGGGCTGTCATTCAATTAAAAAAAATCAACTAATTAAACGCAAATTTCTGTAATTAATCGCGATTAATTTATCAATAGATTAATTGCTTAGAATGAATATATATTAAAATTAATTATAAATTAATCAAAATAATGTGGAATAAACACAGAGAAAGTTTATTTAAATTCATTCATGTTATTGGCTTAAGGTTACATATGCACAGTGCAAATAGGAAAAAGCCAGAATAAGGAAATATACTGACGAGTGCCACACTCCTGTAGTGTAGACTTCGAGGTCCCGTGGAGGTAATTTCAGCAGGTGTTTGGCTTTGAGGTGATAAAATGTTAAAGTCGTGTTACTTCTGTGGATTGTTTTTGTCCAACGAGCCGTCGGGGAAGTTTTTAAAATGAAATGTTCCCCCTAAAAGTCCTAAAATCTTTCTAGCACAGACTCTCCTTTAGTTAGGAGAGATGTTTGACCGCGCATGTGACCAAAGGTTATGGGTCAGCCGCCACCGGAAGTAAACAAAACCACGTTAATTGCGTTAATTTATTTTAACGCGTTATTTGTTTACAATTAATCGCACTTATATATAATAACCGTATAACTCCAGCTTTGGAGCTTTGAGAAAATGTCGCTCTGATTTAATCCCAAACCAAAATATTGAACAAAGACATTCAGCTAAAAATCACAAATGTTCACCTCATGCTGGCCCCACGTGGGAACTCTGAATTTCTTTCTCTTGAGATATTTCATTATATGAGTCATATTTTTGACCTTCAACTGCAAGCAACAAAGCAAACACTTGATAACTGATGAACTTTGTTTCACGGCAGCAGTTTTTCCACATTTCTGGAGTTTCTCGCTCTTCTCCACCTCCTGCAGTCATGCATACAGCAGCAGAGACTTGGCCCAGCTGCCTCTGCATTCCTGCATCACCGTGGTGACCGGGAAGATGGTGTCCATCAAGAGGAAGTCCAAATACGTCCGTGTGTCTGACGGTACGAGGGTGCACTACGATTACCTCGTCCTGTGCACCGGCCTGCAGTACCAGGTGAGCTCCTCGCTCGCTCAGCCCACTCTCTCCTCTTCCCTTCTTAGCTTCATCCGTCATCGTCCTCTTCTTCTCCTCGTGACGTCACGTAGGTTCCCTGTCCGACCGGCGTGGATCTGAGCCAGCCCGTCACAAACAGCCAGCTGCAGGCGCAGTCCGCCCAGCGCAGACGCACCGGGCCGGTCCCGTCCAACCTCTTCACCCTCAACGACCTCCACGACTGCGTGGCTGCTCGCCGCTGGCTGTGTGCCAACTTTGTGGAGCTGGAGGGTGAGCGCACACACACACACACACACACACACACACACACACACACACAGCCTAAAATGAATCTGTAGTAGTATGTCATTACTCAGCCAGTCAGCGCTGAAGTGCCCCGGTATAATTAGCAGCTAATTAGCTGCAGAGAAATCTTTTATCTGTGTGAATCAGGTCGGCCTCCTCCATCCATTTCCCATTATCATATCAGTCTGTGAGAGCCGGGCCCGTCAGAGCAGCAAAAGTACACAGTGTCATTAAGCTAAATTAATCTGCTCTCTGAAGGAATTGTGCAGTGATCTAGAGTGAGGCTTTTATACATACTAATTAGTTGATCCCAGTCGTGAAGGGGAAACCATTAATAAATGCAAATTGGCTCCGTGTTTATTTCCATATTTTAATAACAGCAGCAGTCGTCTGTGTTTCTGTCTCAGCGTTAAACTTCAAAGTTTGTTTTTCCTTTTAGACAACTAAATCATGGAAACATCAAATCTAACAATCTGTCTGTCTGTCAGCTCTGCACTCTAACTTACTTAACAACACGTGAAGCTTTCTGTCGGAGGACATCAGAGGGGAAACCAGAAAACATTTCCTCCATAAAATATGATCCAGTTTCACCAGAATCAGTGACACAGTTGGTTCTGTGTGTGACTTGGTGCCGTACAGCAGCTGTTTGTTGTTTTAAGGTGGAAAAGTTACGGAGCTCCGTGAATCAATCTCCTCCATGACAAAGAACAAATTCCTCAAAACAGTCGAGGTTCTCTGTGTGAAGGTTTTTATCACAGTGACAACGTGACCCTGAACATGTGTAACGAAGCAGCGTGTCAGTGAATCAGTGGGTTTCGGATTCGTTGACGTGACGCTGAGCTCTGCCGGCCTCACTGCTTCTCCTTCAGCACCACGGACAGAGGCCGAGCAGCAGCTCAAACAGGTCGGGACGTTAATTTAAAACTCCAGCAGGCAAAGAGAAATGATCTGATTTCAAATGGCTTCAGTGTAACTCTTCACCTTTGCCTTCATCCAGCCTCCACACCTCCATCTACAACCGTCCACAGAGTTTTGGTGAATCTTAGCAGGCTGCACAGTGCCTGGTCTTGTCTTGACTACAACGCTGGTGATACCTTTAATGAGGATATTTTGCGAGCAGAGCCGCTTTTATTGGAGCTCCTTGGATTCGTGAGCATATTAAATCTCGTCTTTGTATGACAGACTCTTGGCACGACGACCCCGCTGCTCCAGGCATTGTACTTTAATTGTAACAGAATCATCGAGAGACGAGGAGCGCATCCTGTCATTACGTACGAGCTACGTTCTTTAAAATCTCAAGAGCTTTCTCCTGAAGAGCAAACGTGAAAGGGAGGATTCACAAAGGAAAGAATCCGTTCAGATGTTCAGATTTACATTGTCTGGTTTCATTATTCGTGAAATTCGTTCCTGGAAACCCTGAGCACCAACTATGATCGCTTCCTGGAGAATCGTAGATAGAAGAAAAAGTAATTGTATCATTGCTCCATCGTGAATAAAGACTTCCTTTAAAACTGGTGTCTCTTTTTATAAATGAATGCCTCATGGTCACCATTCAGTTTCCATAAATTGCAGAGCTTCTATCTGTGTTGGAAATAATATAATTTACCAGATAAACATCCACTGCACCTGTAATCAGAAGAAACCAAGAGAAGAAAAATAGATTTTTCAGCCAAAATGTTTTGGTTTTTTTCACTGTAGCGTGTAGTTTTCTTCTGTCTCCTTCAGCGCATTGAAAAAGGACGATGGTTTAAATTGGATTTCCACGGTTGAAGATCGTCAGTTTGATGAAGATGTTGAAGAGAGAGCGGGGCTGAATGGTTCGGGAAGCACTTTGGTGCAGAACGGTTGTCGAAGGACTGCAATTAAATTCAGTTCATGTCTCCTCGGCATGCGATTGGTGGACAGAGTTTCTGGATTCATGAAGTGAAGACTAACGGTCATTAGGTGGGCAGCTCCGTTCAGTTTCAGCTCTCAGTTGATTTATTCGCTCAGTAATAAGTTTCCTCATGAGTTTTTGGTCTCAGTCTCTGTTTTCAAGCTTTCCTCCGCACGGCGGGACGTTCCTTTAGTAAATCATTGACACGTTCACACACACCAGGCTCATGAAACTCAGATCAAACTGTCAAACGAGGCAGTGCTGATCGAATCAGAATCAATATTTCTGTTCCTGTTTTCTGACAGAGAATGTTTGTGAGCAGACAGGATGATATTTTTCATACCAAGAGTCCAAATATGGTCACTTCTGGCTCCAAGAAAACTAGGATGGCAACGTCTATGATGCCGAAGTAAAGGCTGAAGAATGTTGACACAACGGTGGAGTTATATTTTCCTTTAGTGTCTGCAGAAGGTTGACTGTTTGTGGCCCCACGCTGCCTTCAGGATCAAATCTTAATCATGTATATTTCTTCCTTGTGTTTTTCCAGATAATGCCGTCGTCTACGGAAACTCCATCGACGTCTTCACCACCACAGAGACTTTGCTCAGCCTCGGCATCCGGGGACGTCGCATCCACGTCGTCCTCCCGCCGCCCTCCGAGCCCGGGGCCGCCTCGTGCTTCGGCGACCCCGTCGTCAAGAAGGCCGCGATGACGGCCATGGAGAAGGCCGAGGTCCACGTCCACTGTAACTGCCTGCTGGCCCGGATGAACGACGGAGACGACGAACGTCCCGATCCTCTCACGTCCGTGTCATTCACCACTGACGCAGAGCCCCTCCATCTGCGTTGTGGAGTGAGTCAAAGTTTCTGCTGGTTTCACTGCTCCCCCAGTCGGCTTTTAGTTTTTTTAAAAACCAAACAATGGTGGGTCGCTGGCCAGGATGTGTGTGCTGCTGGTCGGATGTTAATTTTCTCTCCTGGAAGCCGACACGAAATGAATTTGGTGCGTTTCCCATTCTCATTGTGTCAGACAGGAGGACAGAGTGCTGCTGTCTGTTTTCATTTTAGTCTAAACAGAAGAATCCCAGCAAATGTTCAACACATCCGCTCGGCTTCGAGGATCACAGTATGATTGGGTGGTTGGTGATGTCCCATGTTTACACTCTGTAGAAATGTGGTCTGAATGTGTGAATCATGATAAAACTTCCAGATGTTTCCTCCTCACAGGTTTTCATTAATCTCTCCAACAAAGGCGTCGACTACGACGCCTTCACGAGCATCAGGGACTCCTTCCTGCCCTTCGATGGCAGACTCGTCATAAACGCCTCCTTCCAGACCAGCGATGCGGCCGTTTCTGCCGCTGGACCTCTCACCAAATTCTCCCGCTGCTATTACACAGACGAGTGGTCGCACGCCAACTTCAACTCCAAAGAAGTGGGCCAGGACCTGGCGGCCAAGTTGCTGCCTCTCTTCGACCCGACGCAGGAGCCCGCGGACGAAGCTCCACCTGAAATGGATCATCTGGTTCCGCTGTACAAGCAGGCCAAGGTTCAAGGTCTGGATACCTCCAAGTCTTTTTATGAGGTTTTTACTTTAACACACACACGTGAGTTTCATTGGTCTAGATTTGGTTATTGTGTTAAAAAATATAAATATTAAATATAAGAAATTTAGAGGTGGAGGTCCACGCTCTTAATCCTGCATAACTTTAATCCTTAATATAATGTGAACAGGTGAGTTGTATATAAATTCACCCTCAGTACAGTTGTCATGAACGGGGAAATTAGCTACAGAGACCAAAACTGTTTTTTGTACCAGGCTGTAAACATGTTTATTTCTGCTGTGAAACATGGGGACTTATGGAGACTGACTCACTGCTGGAGCCAGCCTCAGGTGGACGTTAGAGGAACTGCAGTAAAATTCAAGATTCAGAAAGTTTTTTTTTATCAGAAGAAAACCCTGTAATCAGATTACTCTCAGTGCTGGAACGTAAACATTGCATTTCACTGTCAGCATCCAGCCACGCAGGCGCCGCGAGCCGAGGCAATGAACTCCGATAGCAGGCGGCGATGTGACATGTCTGCTCTACGAACATTGAAAAGTTCACTATGTTTCATCTGTGCGAGAAGGCCGAAGCAGAGTGGCTGTTGTGTTTATGTAACCCGCGGAGAGGCCTTGGTTACTCCGTGAATACCAAGCAGCACAATGCACCATTGTTACCCGCTATGGTTTGAGTGTCCGCCACAACAATGCCGGCAGTGGGCGGGTGAAAGATTGAAAAAATAGTCGACAAAAAAAAAACGTAATAAAAATATTGGCAGTGCAAATTCTCTCAGATAAAAGCAAACGAGACACAGAGAGACGGGAGGAAGGACACGAGGAATCATCGAGGCGACACACTGAGGACATACAGAAAGCTGACAGCTGTGGACGAATGTGAAGGAATTCATCATAAATAATAACATGCACATATATAATTATAATAACGTGCTCATGTCTCATTCCTTCATATTCATCCTCCACCACAACACACACAAAAGATGAAAAAGTGCGTGAGCCTGAAGGTCCCGGAGAAAAGCTCCAGGAAGCAGCTGCTGCTCTTTTCAGTTTTCAGTCTCTGAGACTTTTGTAAAACCAAAAAATAAAGTTTGGAAACACGTTAAAGCAAAAATCTGACACATGTTTTCTAATGTTTTTGGGTTTTGGACAGTCTGCGGGGACGTCACAGAGACTACGTCCAGGTTTTAGACAGTCTGCGGGGACGTCACGGAGACTACGTCCAGGTTTTAGACAGTCTGCGGGGACGTCACGGAGACTACGTCCAGGTTTTAGACAGTCTGTGTGGACGTCACAGAGACTACGTCCAGGTTTTAGACAGTCTGCGGGGACGTCACGGAGACTACGTCCAGGTTTTAGACAGTCTGCGGGGACGTCACGGAGACTACGTCCAGGTTTTAGACAGTCTGCGGGGACGTCACAGAGACTACGCCCAGTTTTAGACAGTCTGCAGGGACGTCACAGAGACTACGTCCAGGTTTTAGACAGTCTGCGGGGACGTCACAGAGACTACGTCCAGGTTTTAGACAGTCTGCGGGGACGTTACGGAGACTACGTCCAGGTTTTAGACAGTCTGCGGGGACGTCACAGAGACTATGTCCAGGTTTTAGACAGTCTGCGGGGACGTTACGGAGACTACGTCCAGGTTTTAGACAGTCTGCGGGGACGTCACGGAGACTACGTCCAGTTTTAGACAGTCTGCGGGGACGTCACGGAGACTATGTCCAGGTTTTAGACAGTCTGCGGGGACGTCTCAGAGACTACGTCCAGGTTTTAGACAGTCTGCGGGAACGTCACGGAGACTACGTCCAGGTTTTAGACAGTCTGCGGGGACGTCACAGAGACTACGTCCAGGTTTTAGACAGTCTGCGGGGACGTCACAGAGACTACGTCCAGGTTTTAGACAGTCTGCGGGGACGTCACAGAGACTACGTCCAGGTTTTAGACAGTCTACGGGAACGTCACGGAGACTACGTCCAGGTTTTAGACAGTCTGCAGGGACGTCACAGAGACTACGTCCAGGTTTTAGACAGTCTGCGGGGACGTCACAGAGACTACGTCCAGTTTTAGACAGTCTGCAGGGACGTCACAGAGACTACATCCAGTTTTAGACAGTCTACGGGAACGTCACGGAGACTACGTCCTGGTTTTAGACAGTCTGCGGGGACGTCACAGAGACTACGTCCAGGTTTTAGACAGTCTGCGGGGACGTCACAGAGACTACGTCCAGGTTTTAGACAGTCTGCAGGGACGTCACAGAGACTACGTCCAGGTTTTAGACAGTCTGCGGGGACGTCACAGAGACTACGTCTAGGTTTTAGACAGTCTGCGGCGACATCACAGAGACTATGTCCAATTTTAGACAGTCTGCGGGGACGTCATGGAGACTACATCCAGGTTTTAGACAGTCTGTGGGGACGTCACAGAGACTACGTCTAATTTTAGACAGTCTGCTGGGACGTCATGGAGACTACGTCCAGGTTTTAGACAGTCTGTGGGGACGTCACAGAGACTACGTCTAATTTTAGACAGTCTGCTGGGACGTCATAGAGACTACGTCCAGGTTTTAGACAGTCTGCGTAGACGTCATAGAGACTACGTCCAGGTTTTAGACAGTCTGCGGGGACGTCTCAGAGACTACGTCCAGGTTTTAGACAGTCTGTGGGGACGTCTCAGAGACTTCATCGTCTTCATGTCTGTCCTCAGGTGGGAAGCTGCCTGGGGGTTTGAACTACCTGCACGTCACCAAGCCGTCCCCGTCCGTCCTGACAGGTCCTGCTGTCAAACACGTAAGTTTGAAATGTCCGTCTGTCTGCGGCGTTTCTCTGGTTTACATCATATCAGCAGGAACAGGGTAAGACAGGACAGACACACACACACACACACACACACACACACACACACACACACACACACACACCGTTCAAACTTTGTGTGTTGGGTCCACGTGAAGTTACAGGACCGGGGTATCGTGACCGGACGAGCAGAGACGGGGAACTACTTCTGTTTACATCTGGACCGCAACGAGCTGGTGGAGACGCTCACCTGTCTGTCGCTGAAGCCCCTCCCCCTCTCCAATTACCTGAATCTGTACAGGAAACACCAGCAGCTGCTGGGCCAGCTGTCCACCCGCTACCACCAGGGCCTGGTCCACGACCTGTACAGGTGAGAATCTACTAAAATAACAACACGACTGTTACTAATAAAACACAGGATGACGTGACCTCCGTCAGTCTGACCCGGATGCTCAGTCAGCCATGTCGTCCTGTTTGAAAACAATGACGACTTAAGACACAGACAGATTAATGACACGTCTGAAGTCTGAGTTCAGTTTGACCGACTTCAGTGACCTGTGACCTCAGACATCAACAGACCGCAGGGACCCGGTTTCTCTGGGCCTCATGTATGAACCCACAGTGACCTCGCTTCTCCTCCAGTCTGTCTGTCCAATAAAAGCAGAAATATAAATAATAACAACGCTGAACAAAACACGATCAGAGCGGCTGAAAGTGAGCGAGCTTCAAACTCCATCATTTTATCATGTGGACACGTTGGAGCTTCATGAGTCTTCACGAGTCTTCACGTGTCTTCATGAGTCTTCATGAGTCTTCACGAGTCTTCACGAGTCTTCACGAGTCTTCATGAGTCTTTATGAGTCTTCATGAGTCTTCATGAGTCTTCACGAGTCTTTATGAGTCTTCATGAGTCTTTATGAGTCTTCACGAGTCTTCACGAGTCTTCACGAGTCTTCACGAGTCTTCATGAGTCTTCATGAGTCTTCATGAGTCTTTATGAGTCTTCATGAGTCTTCATGAGTCTTCACGAGTCTTTATGAGTCTTCATGAGTCTTCATGAGTCTTCACGAGTCTTTATGAGTCTTCACGTGTCTTCATGAGTCTTCATGAGTCTTCACGAGTCTTCACGAGTCTTCATGAGTCTTTATGAGTCTTCACGTGTCTTCACGAGTCTTCACGTGTCTTCACGAGTCTTCACGAGTCTTCACGTGTCTTCACGAGTCTTCACGAGTCTTCCTGTGTCTTCATGAGTCTTCACGAGTCTTCACGAGTCTTTATGAGTCTTCATGAGTCTTCATGAGTCTTCATGAGTCTTCATGTGTCTTTATGAGTCTCCATGTGTCTTCATGAGTCTTCACGAGTCTTCACGAGTCTTCATGTGTCTTTATGAGTCTTCATGAGTCTTCACGAGTCTTCACGAGTCTTCACGAGTCTTCACGAGTCTTCACGAGTCTTCATGAGTCTTTATGAGTCTTCATGAGTCTTAATGAGTCTTCATGAGTCTTCACGAGTCTTCACGAGTCTTCATGAGTCTTTATGAGTCTTCATGAGTCTTCATGTGTCTTCATGTCTCTTCATTAGTCTTCATGAGTCTTCACGAGTCTTCACGAATCTTCACGTGTCTTCATGAGTCTTCATGTGTCTTCATATCTCTTCATGAGTCTTCACGAGTCTTCACGAATCTTCACGTGTCTTCATGAGTCTTCATGTGTCTTCATATCTCTTCATGAGTCTTCATGTGTCTTCACGAGTCTTCACGAGTCTTCATGTGTCTTCATGAGTTTTCACGTGTCTTCACGAGTCTTCACGAGTCTTCACGAGTCTTCACGTGTCTTCACGAGTCTTCACGAGTCTTCACGAGTCTTCATGTGTCTTCACGAGTCTTCACGTGTCTTCACGTGTCTTCACGAGTCTTCACGAGTCTTCACGTGTCTTCACGAGTCTTCACGAGTCTTCACGTGTCTTCACGAGTCTTCACGAGGCTTCACGAGTCTTCATGTGTCTTCACGTGTCTTCACGAGTCTTCACGAGTCTTCATGTGTCTTCATGAGTCTTCATGAGTCTTCATGAGTCTTCACGAGTCTTCATATCGCTTCATGAGTCTTCATGAGTCTTCGTGAGTCTTCATGTGTCTTCATGTGTCTTCACATGTCTTCACGTGTCTTCATGTGTCTTCACGAGTCTTCACGAGTCTTCATGAGTCTTTATGTGTCTTCATGAGTCTTCATGTGTCTTCATGAGTCTTCATGTGTCTTCATGAGTCTTCACGAGTCTTCATATCTCTTCATGAGTCTTCATGTGTCTTGATGAGTCTTCACGAGTCTTCACGAGTCTTCATGAGTCTTCATGAGTCTTCATGTGTCTTCATGAGTCTTCATGAGTCTTCATGAGTCTTCACGAGTCTTCATATCTCTTCATGTGTCTTCATGAGTCTTCATGTGTCTTCATGAGTCTTCATGAGTCTTCACGAGTCTTCACGAGTCTTCACGAGTCTTCATATCTCTTCATGTGTCTTCATGAGTCTTCACGAGTCTTCACGAGTCTTCATATCTCTTCATATCTCTTCATGAGTCTTCATGTGTCTTCATGAGTCTTCATGAGTCTTCACGAGTCTTCACGAGTCTTCACGAGTCTTTATGAGTCTTTATGAGTCTTCACGAGTCTTCATGAGTCTTCATGTGTCTTCACGAGTCTTCACAAGTCTTCATGAGTCTTCATGTGTCTTTATGAGTCTTCACGTGTCTTCACGAGTCTTTACGAGTCTTCACGTGTCTTCACGAGTCTTCATGAGTCTTCATGAGTCTTCATGTGTCTTTATGAGTCTTCACGAGTCTTCATGTGTCTTCATGTCTCTTCATGTGTCTTCATGAGTCTTCATGAGTCTTCATGTGTCTTCATGAGTCTTCATGAGTCTTCACGAGTCTTCACGAGTCTTCACGAGTCTTTATGAGTCTTCATGTGTCTTCATGTCTCTTCATGAGTCTTCATGAGTCTTCACGAGTCTTCACGAGTCTTCATATCGCTTCATGAGTCTTCATGAGTCTTCACGTGTCTTCATGTGTCTTCATGTCTCTTCATGAGTCTTCATGAGTCTTCATGAGTCTTCATGTGTCTTCATGTGTCTTCATGAGTCTTCATATCTCTTCATGAGTCTTCATGAGTCTTCACGTGTCTTCATGTGTCTTCATGTCTCTTCATGTGTCTTCATGAGTCTTCATGTGTCTTCATGTGTCTTCATGTCTCTTCATGAGTCTTCATGAGTCTTCACGAGTCTTCATGTGTCTTCATGTGTCTTCATGAGTCTTCATGAGTCTTCACGAGTCTTCATATCGCTTCATGAGTCTTCATGAGTCTTCACGTGTCTTCATGTGTCTTCATGTCTCTTCATGTGTCTTCATGAGTCTTCATGTGTCTTCATGTGTCTTCATGAGTCTTCATGAGTCTTCATGTGTCTTCATGAGTCTTCATGAGTCTTCACGAGTCTTCACGTGTCTTCATGTCTCTTCATGTGTCTTCTGAGCCGCTCTCACTGTGTGTGCAGGTAGCCAAACTTCCCATGATTCCTGCTGACTGATGACCTCACAGTGTGTGTGTCCTCTGTGTGTGTGTTTGTCAAACAGCGGGTGACCTGCTTCTGAGGCTTCAACACAAATGACCCCCCAGATATGGACGTCTATTGTCCCCTCCACCTCCTCCACCCGCCTCCTAATCTGTTTATGCAGCTCTCCCCTCTCAATCTGTCTTTGTGGTCCACGTCCAGGCCGAGACAAAGCCGGAGCCTCCCGGACTCCTCCTCACGCCGCTCCCTCGACCGACTCGTAAAGTCATTGTGGAGGCCGGAGCGTCGCGAGCTGTTAAAATAATTAATGGAGCGTGTGGCGGCTGGAGGTTATTCAGTCAGCGCACTTAGTGTCGCCTGTGCTGTGTGTGTGTGTTTGCACTTTATTTAAAGGGTCAGCTCACACAGATCACAGAGGAGGACGGCCTGCAGGTGGAGAGGCATCAGCAACCTGACAGACAGCTCAGCCCTCGCTTGTCGTGGCTGTGCAGCAGCAACAACATGTTTCCTGTTGAGCCTCTGCAGACACGAAGCGTAGATGTTTCTGTATTTCAGCTCGTTGGAGTTAGAAGAAGTTTAAGAAGTGTTGAAGTTTGGTTGCACAACAAATATATCGACCGAAGACTCGACGAGGAAACGAGTCATTTAAAAATCCTGAATATGTAGAGAAGCAGAAAAACTGATCGATATGACTGTTCCTGTGTGTGTGTGTGTGTGTGTGTGTGTGTGTGTGTGTGTGTGTGTGTCCTCAGTTTCTTCAGGCAGAGCTGGTTTCTGGCCGTGTGTCACGACAGATTCTCGGACTTTGAGCAGGAGCTTCAGCAGATCGCCTCCGCCACAGTTTGTGTTTCTGCTCTCCTCATGAATAAAACCATGAAAACAGTCTTTCCTGTCTCTGACGTCCGTCTGTGTGTCTCTGCAGGACAGTGAGGACGAGTCGAGGACCCTGGGCGGGTTTGAAGAGCGCCGAGCGGCTCTGAGGGGCGCCGCTGTCAGATATCTGACCTACAACCGGAACCTGCTGCCCATGTTCGCGTACCCGGGTCAGCTGTAACAGGTGACACCACCCAACCAGCGTGTTATTAAAAACGTCAGACTGCAGGTTTGTGTTGTTTACATCCGTGTTGCCGTGGTAACAGTCTGACTTTAAATGACATCTTGGGATTGTTTTGTCTTGTTTGTCAACTGTAAGTGTGAACTCTGCCCTCAGTGACTCTGCAGCAGCGTGACCAATCACACGGCCCCGTATAGCGGCTGGAGATGAAAGCTTTGTGCAGGAGGAGGAGGAGGAGGAGGAGGAGGAGGAGGAGGTGTCACTCTACAGCTGTATGCTAATGAGGCTGAGTTGAAGCCTGTCGGGAAAATAACCGCACACACAACAACATATGTCCACAAACAGAGAGTGCTGCTGTCACATGACTCATGGTTCATGATTCATGTGACCAAGCAACTTTAAATCAAACATAAACTTTAAACTTCGATCTGTTTGAATCTGCTGTGATTAAAAAGTCACTTTAATCTTCATGGTTAAAAATGTTTTTTAATGTTTCTGCTGCCTCAGCACACGCTTTTTTTCTTCTGTATGTTTCACCTGATGAAGCTGATTCGATCATATTTTATATCATATTATTATATATTTGATTTGAAATCATTAAAAAATGTCGATCTGGTTCTTTAAAGATAAAAGTCCAAAATTGACCCAAATTGTTGAAATAAAGTTTTAACAAACATTAAATTTTCTTTAAAAAAATTCTAATAAATAAATAAAAATGGGACAAATCCTGAAAGATGGCACTTCTGATTGTTTAAACTTTTATTTATTTTAATAGTTTGAACCGTTTTATGTGAAAAAATGAAGAAATATCTAAAATTTTCTGAGTTTACTGAGCTGAACATTTACGTTTGGAGTCTGGGAGCTGAGCTCATCTGAAACCTGCTGCTCCTCAAACATCTCCAACATCCACCAGCTCCTGCAGCACCATCATGACATGCACCCCCACCCCCGGCCGCCCCGCCTCAGACCTGCAGGTTTTTGGGTGGTTGACGTGTTTGATAATCTCACTTTGGCCCATTTGGAGACGCAGAAAAAAAAAGCGCACTGATTACGCACAGCACGCGCCGACAGTATCTGGGGGCCAGATTGGTTTTTAGGAGGGTGGAGGAAGGTGGAGGCTGTTTTTTTTTTCCAACTGTGCAATTTCCTTTTCAATCACGGAGAGTCTCCAGCTTGCACAGGCGCAGCCATTGTGATGCAAAGCAGGAAGAAGGCCTCCTCCTCTCCGGGCTCATTATACATGCGTAAAATGACGATTCGTGTGTCCGGAGTTAACTGTCACACGCTGCAGAGCGCGCGGAGGCTCGAGATGATTGGTCTGGAGGAGTTAGCACTTCCAGGGCTGGGTTTTTGAATTCCTGGAAAGTCCTTGACTATCTTTTAAATTCTGGTAAATGAGCGCGCAGAGAGTCTGTGAAGTGTTGGAACTTATTTCTCCTGACTGTGGACGGATGTGTCCTCCACACACACACACACACACACACACACACACCTCCTCCTCCTCCTCCACCCAAAGGAGACACAGAAAGCCGAGGCACGTGTAGATTTCTATACAAACTCATCAGACCGTAAAAGCAGGAGGCTCCTGGCGTGTGCCCGGGTCGAGACGAGGAGGAGGCGGAGGAGAGAGAGAGAGAGAGTGTGTGTGTGTGTGTGTGTGTGTGTGTGTGTGTGTGTGTGTGTGTGTGTGTGTGTGTGGAGAGGAGGTGGAGGGGGGTGAAATACAATAAAACCCTCAGGTACATCTGCTTTGCAATCTGCAAATCCTCCTCCTCCTCCTCCTCCTCCTCCCTTCCATCAGCCTCTCCATCCTCCCACACCCACTCCCAAAATCCACGGGGGACCTCGGCTCCTTCTGATTGGTCGCGGATGAGGCAACAAGGGGGGACGGGAACAATGTCATCATGTCGCCTTAAAAAGAGTGCAGCTATGTTTGTGGTGAAAGCACCTCCGGAGGAGCACAGAGGAGGAGTAACAACAAGAAGAGCCGCTCCGTCAGATGTTTGATTCCTGCTCCGGTCCAAAGTGCCTTCAGCTCTCCGTCCATCAACATGCCGAGAGGATTTCTGGTGAAAAGGAACAAGAAGGCCAACCCGGTGTCGTACCGGGTCCGCTCCGAGGAGGAGGAAGCGGAACACGCCGCCTCTGATGCGCCTCCGTCCTCCTCTGCGCCTCCAGCCTCCGTCCCGGTGCGCGCACAGACGCCGACGCCCACCTGCGGGGCGGCGGCCACGGCTCCGGAGCACGATGCCAAGCCGGTGCAGTTCGGAAACCCAGAGGCGGTGTACCAGGCGCTGTACAGCCCCACCCGCCCCGTCAGCCACGACCACGACCGCTCCTACTTCGAGAGGCGCTTCAACCTCGGCTCCCCGGTGTCCGCGGAGTCCTTCCCCACCCCGGCGGCTCTCACCGCGCTGGATCACCTCTTCGCTCCGGTGGATTTGAAAATCGGCTCCAGCAACAGCAGCCGCACCGACACCAGCGCCGCAGCCGCCGCTGCATCCGCGTCCACGGCGACGCTCCCCACCGCCACCGGGACCAAGCGTCCGTCCAGCGACCCCGAGCGCAAGAGCAAGCCCCCGTCCAAGAAAACCAAAGCTATCCGGAAACTGCACTTTGAGGACGATGTCACCACGTCTCCGGTTCTCGGGCTCAAGATTAAAGAGGCTCCCGTGGACCAGAAGCCTCCCAGACCGCAACCGAGCGGAGGGGACAGTGGCAACCCGCTGGGCGAGTTCGTGTGCCAGCTGTGCCGGGAGGCGTACGCGGACCCGTTCGCCCTGGCCCAGCACAAGTGCTCCAGGATAGTCCGGGTCGAGTACAGGTGTCCCGAGTGTGACAAGGTGTTCAGCTGCCCGGCGAACCTCGCCTCGCACCGGCGGTGGCACAAACCGAAGCCGCAGAGCGGAGCGCAGAACCCGGAGAGCGACAAGAGTAAGCCCACCCCGGAGGAGGCGAAGGATACAAGTGACAGGGACACACCCAGCCCGGGGCCGTCCGAGTCCGGCTCAGAGGAAGGCCTGTACGACTGTGTTCACTGTGGGAAAAAGTTTAAGCGCCAGGCGTACCTGCGGAAACACCTGGCATCCCAGCACGGCTCCCCGAAGCCGGCGCCGGAGGAGGAGGAGGACGCGCCGGCGTGCGAGCAGAGCGGCGCGCCGCTCAACCTGAGCGCCTCCACCTCCTCCAGCTCCTCCTGCCACCTGTGCCCCGTGTGCGGGGAGAACTTCTCCAACAGGGGCAGCCAGGAGAGGCACATCCGCCTGCTGCATTCCTCACAGGTGTACCCGTGCAAGTACTGCCCCGCCATCTTCTACAGCTCGCCGGGACTCACCAGACACATCAACAAATGCCACCCGTCCGAGAACCGGCAGGTGATCCTGCTGCAGATGCCGCTGCGCCCCGCCTGCTGATCCGGTGCCGGGCTGCGGAGAGACTGAGGCCGGACATGCTGCGCCTGCAGAAACATCCAAGAAAAGTGAAATCATAAATCTGTGAGATCAAGATGATTTCAAAAAGATGAGGAGCTCGTGCCTCGTGGTGTTTCTGCAGAGGTCAGAGGTCAGCAGGGATTCGGTGCCTTGCTCGAGGACACTTCAGCAGGTTCTGGGTGTGTGTGTATGTTTGAACCTAGAATCCGGATCTCTCACCTTTTTGTTTTTTAGACTGTTTGTTTATTTTTCTAGCATCTCTGCACAAGTGCTATTAGCTTCTAGACCTAAGAGGGGGGCCCTGACCTGACCTGCAGCCCAGAGGACGCAGCCGTGTTGGGCCTGATTAGCTTTAACATAGCTCGTGGATCCGTGGATCAGACTAGTGTAGCCGGTAATGCCTTCGGTTAGAACCTCCTGCTGTAAAACTGCCTTAAACTGACCTGATTGTTTTTATTTATCACATGATTATTGTTTCCCACAAAGCCTTCTGTGTTACCACGATACAGTATATCTTTGTTTTCTATTTATTTACCTATTTATTAAATTATTTGTGTAAATTATTGCTCCGCGTGCTCTCCGTGATCTGTGTTTCCTTTATTAACTTATATGTGTGAGGACGGTGTGTGTGTGTGTGCGTGCGTGTGTGTGTGTGTTCACGTGACATCATAGCAATCATTGACTTTGTTTGTTTGAATATTACCTGAATGCAATCATCATGGTTTGGTTTTGTTTTTAGCTCTTACACTGCTCTGGATGTTTCTGCAGTATTTTTGCTAAATGTCCAAAAATCAATAAAAACCAAACTGAGAAACAGTTTTGAAGTTTCCTGTCGTGTGTTTTCCAGATTCCAGCAGACTGAAAAATCTTTAATGTGTTGGAATGTAACTGAGTACATTTACTTAAACACTGCAAGGTAATTTACTGGAATATTTCCTTCTTAATGTTGCACTTTGCACAGCTCAGCATGATTCCGACAGTAAATATTCAGATGATGCACTGAAACAGTGAGTAACACAGAGTACTCTGAGGGTGTGAGTACTTTTACTCTAAGTACTTTATAAAGTTTTATAAACATTTCTCATCTTTTATCGTTGAATAATATAAACGACATCACGTCAGAGCCTCGTTTAAGAAGTATTCAGATGTTTTACTGCAGTAAAAAAAAAAAAAAAAAATCACATTTTCACGCTGACCTGAGCGTCATGTTCAGAGGTCAGAGGTCAACAGGCTGATGAACTCATCTTCAGGAGCTTGTTTCATATGTTTATATTTCTCCTGATGTAACGTCAAAATAAGTTTTTTATCTTTAATCATTCACACAACAAACTGACTTTTATTTTAACGCTTTTATTTTGAAAACCTTTTTTTTTTTTTACTGAGAATGTTCACGACATCTGGATGGAAACCTTTTGTCTCACCTCCACCTCTTCACCCCTCCATCACTTCATCACTTCATCACTTCATCACACACTCCAGCACTTTCTCCCTGCCTCTGCACACACACACACACACACACACACACACACACACACACACACACACACACACACACACACACACACACACTGTGTATCTCCCTCCTTGTGTGGCTCTGACAGGTGTAAGCCAGCTGGGGAGCACACTGCAGATAAGAGCTACCGATAACACACACACACACACACACACACACACACACACACACACACACACACACACACTGTCTCTATAATGGAGCAGAGAAATAAAGAGTGTGAACAGAAGCACAGCTGTCAGAGCTGAACACAGAGAACAACACGTGATCGTACGTTTATGTGACTGCATGAACCAAATCTCACACGCGCTCACGTTACGACTTTTCATCGGCAGCTGCAGTTCCTCAAACGTCCACCTGAGGCTGGCTCCAGCAGTGAGTCAGTCTCCATAAGTCCCCATGTCCAAATGTCCAACTTCACAGCAGAAATAAACATGTTTACAGCCTGGTACAAAAAACAGTTTTGGTGTCTGTAGCTAATTTCCTGTCTGTGTGGACGTCACAGAGACTACGTCCAGGTTTTAGACAGTCTGTGTGGACGTCACAGAGACTACATCCAGGTTTTAGACAGTCTGTGTGGACGTTACAGAGACTACGTCCAGGTTTTAGACAGTCTGCAGGGACGTCACAGAGACTACGTCCAGGTTTTAGACAGTCTGCGGGGACGTCACAGAGACTACGTCCAGGTTTTAGACAGTTTGTGTGGACGTCACGGAGACTACGTCCAGGTTTTAGACAGTTTGTGTGGACGTCACAGAGACTACGTCCAGGTTTTAGACAGTTTGTGTGGAGGTCACGGAGACTACGTCCAGGTTTTAGACAGTCTGCGGGGACGTCAAAGAGACTACGTCCAGTTTTAGACAGTCTGCGGGGATGTCACAGAGACTACGTCCAGTTTTAGACAGTCTGCGGGGATGTCACAGAGACTACGTCCTGGTTTTAGATAGTCTGCGGGGACGTCAAAGAGACTACGTCCAGTTTTAGACAGTCTGCGGGGATGTCACAGAGACTACGTCCAGGTTTTAGACAGTCTGTGTTTGCTCACGTTACAGACACCCTGCGGTCAGTCGTGGCCTCTCTCTGTTTTCCTCGTTATCATGAAAACGACACGATCTGATTCAATTAGTCGACTTTAATCAGACGTCCACTGCTCGCTAATGCTGTTAGCCTGAGACAGGGAGTAATGTTACAACCTGTGTGTGTGTGTGTGTGTGTGTGTGTGTGTGTGTGTGTGTGTGTGTGTGTGTGTGTGTGTGTGTGTGTGCGGATAAATGAGTGTGTTTTTGTTTACCTGCTGTGTGTGGACATACATATAAAACATAAACAACATAATTATGTATGTTTGTATGTTGTTATGATGGACAGTGAAGTAAACTACTGACAGCTGTAGCTGCTGTTAGCTCATGTTAGCTCAGTCTGTTAGCTGCTGTCAGCTCATGTTAGCTTAGTTTTTAGCTGCTGTTAGCTAATATTAGCTCAGTTTGTTAGCTGCTGATAACTAACATTAGCTCTATTAGCTCAGTTAGCTGCTGTTAGCTAATATTAGCTCTATTAGTTAGCTGCTGTTAGCTCAGTTAGTTAGCTGCTGTTAGCAAATATTAGCTCAGTTAGTTAGCTGCTGTTAGTTAACATTAGCTAAGTTTGTTAGCTGCTGTTAGCTCAGTTAGTTAGCTGCTGTTAGCTCAGTTAGTTAGCTGCTGTTAGTTAATATTAGTTTAGCTAGTTAGCTGCTGTTAGTTAATATTAGCTCAGTTAGTTAGCTGCTGTTAGTTAACATTAGCTCAGTCTGTTAGCTGCTGTTAACTCAGTTAGTTAGCTGCTGTTACTTAACATTAGCTAAGTTTGTTAGCTGCTGTTAGCTCAGTTAATGAGCTGCTGTTAGCTCAGTTAATTAGCTGCTGTTAGGTCAGCTAGTTAGCTGCTGTTAGTTAATATTAGCTCAGTTAGTTAGCTGCTGTTAGCTAATATTAGCTCAGTTTGTTAGCTGCTGTTAGCTTAGTCTGTTAGCCAGGCTGTTAGTGTTTGGTAGGAGTGTGTTTCTGTTGTGGAGCATATTGAACCAGAGACAAACAGGAGGATTCACGCTGTAACTTCAGCACAAACACTCCACCTGCAGCTTAGCGTGCACTTAAGGCCCACTGTTCCCGTGTTTGTGTCCGCCTCTCACCGCTTGTTGACTCGCCGCCACGCTCGCCTGCCTCTGACACCAACACCTGCCGGCCTGGAAAATGCCCCTGAGGTTTGTTTGACTTCCCCCGGCCTACGCGGAGCCGTGTTTACTCTGTCTGCTCGGGCCTTTCTCTTTTTCTGTCTCTTTGTTTGAGAGTGTTGGAGATAAGAGGAGGCGCGTGCGGGGCGGCAGCTGAGAGAGGGCGGCCAAGATGGAGGGCAGAGAGCAGAGGAGGAGGTGGAGGTGGAGGTGGAGGTGGAGGAGGAGGAGGTGGAGGGTGACTGGATGTGATGTAACTCCACACCTGCTCGGCAGGAATCTATATCCAGGCCATTTAAAATGTCACTGTACAGAGTGATCTGTGATGTGTAGTATATATTTGAACAATCTACCTGGAAGACAGTTTTACCTTCACGTGTGTTAACTTCTTGGTAATTAGTGTGCGCAAGATGACAGAGCTCTTTTTTAGTTCCGTTAGCTCTATTAGTTCCGTTAGCTCTTCTAGTTCCGTTAGCTCTATTAGTTCCGTTAGCTGTTAGTTCCGTTAGCTCTATTAGTTCCGTTAGCTCTTTTAGGTCCGTTAGCTCTATTAGTTCCGTTAGCTGTTAGTTCCGTTAGCTCTATTAGTTCCGTTAGCTGTTAGTTCCGTTAGCTCTATTAGTACCGTTAGCTCTATTAGTTCCGTTAGCTCTATTAGTTCCGTTAGCTCTTCTAGTTCCGTTAGCTCTATTAGTTCCGTTAGCTGTTAGTTCCGTTAGCTCTTTTAGTTCCGTTAGCTCTATTAGTTCCGTTAGCTCTATTAGTTCAGTTAGCTCTATTAGTTCCGTTAGCTCTATTAGTTCCGTTAGCTGTTAGTTCCGTTAGCTCTATTAGTTCTGTTAGCTGTCAGTTCCGTTAGCTCTATTAGTTCTGTTAGCTCTATTAGTTCTGTTAGCTCTATTAGTTCTGTTAGCTCTATTAGTTCCGTTAGCTGTTAGTTCTGTTAGCTCTATTAGTTCTGTTAGCTCTATTAGTTCTGTTAGCTCTATTAGTTCCGTTAGCTGTTAGTTCCGTTAGCTCTATTAGTACCGTTAGCTCTATTAGTTCCGTTAGCTCTATTAGTTCCGTTAGCTCTTCTAGTTCCGTTAGCTCTATTAGTTCCGTTAGCTGTTAGTTCCGTTAGCTCTTTTAGTTCCGTTAGCTCTTTTAGGTCCGTTAGCTCTATTAGTTCCGTTAGCTCTTTTAGGTCCGTTAGCTCTATTAGTTCCGTTAGCTGTTAGTTCCGTTAGCTCTATTAGTACCGTTAGCTCTATTAGTTCCGTTAGCTCTATTAGTTCCGTTAGCTCTTCTAGTTCCGTTAGCTCTATTAGTTCCGTTAGCTGTTAGTTCCGTTAGCTCTTTTAGTTCCGTTAGCTCTATTAGTTCCGTTAGCTCTATTAGTTCAGTTAGCTCTATTAGTTCTGTTAGCTCTATTAGTTCCGTTAGCTCTATTAGTTCCGTTAGCTCTATTAGTTCCGTTAGCTGTTAGTTCCGTTAGCTCTATTAGTTCTGTTAGCTGTCAGTTCCGTTAGCTCTATTAGTTCTGTTAGCTCTATTAGTTCTGTTAGCTCTATTAGTTCCGTTAGCTGTTAGTTCCGTTAGCTCTATTAGTTCTGTTAGCTCTTTTAGTTCTGTTAGCTGTCAGTTCCGTTAGCTGTTAGTTCTGTTAGCTCTTTTAGTTCTGTTAGCTCTATTAGTTCCGTTAGCTGTTAGTTCTGTTAGCTCTATTAGTTCTGTTAGCTCTATTAGTTCCGTTAGCTGTTAGTTCTGTTAGCTCTATTAGTTCTGTTAGCTCTATTAGTTCCGTTAGCTGTTAGTTCCGTTAGCTCTATTAGTTCCGTTAGCTCTTTTAGTTCTGTTAGCTGTCAGTTCCGTTAGCTGTTAGTTCTGTTAGCTCTTTTAGTTCCATTATCTCTTTTAGTTCTGTTAGTTACGTTAGCACAAAACAACATGCTACGAACGTTACGTTTATTAAATATGTTACACATGTTGCATATGACACGTTCGCTCACTGGTTTAACTCAGACTCGCTCAAAAGAGGCGAAAGGTAAATAACTGGCAGATGCAGTAGAAATGTACCATGAGCTCTGTGTTTGTTTCTCTCTGTACTTCAATCATGGAGTAAAACTGTGACATCATCTCCAAGGTCACGGTCTCGCTGATCGGCTTTACAGACGGGATACAGCTGCCTCTGATACCCATCTCCCGTCTGATTAGCAGAGCTCAAGTAAAACCTTAATCGCCTTGTTGACTTGAAAGACTCTCAGAGTGGGAATTCTAATTAACTCAAGCCAGCAGCACAGAGACGAGTTTCAGTGCTACAGCTGGTAAAATGTACAGCGTCTACCTTCCAGTGAACAGAACCTCTGAACCGGCAGGGTCCGGTCTAACAGTGAACACGGCGACAGAACCTCTGAACCGGCAGTGTCCGGTCTAACAGTGAACACGGCGACAGAACCTCTGAACCGGCAGTGTCCGGTCTAACAGTGAACACGGCGACAGAACCTCTGAACCGGCAGTGTCCGGTCTAACAGTGAACACGGCGACAGAACCTCTGAACCGGCAGTGTCCGGTCTAACAGTGAACACGGCGACAGAACCTCTGAACCGGCAGTGTCCGGTCTACATAACAGTGCACGGCGACAGAACCTCTGAACCGGCAGTGTCCGGTCTAACAGTGAACACGGCGACAGAACCTCTGAACCGGCAGTGTCCGGTCTAACAGTGAACACGGCGACAGAACCTCTGAACCGGCAGTGTCCGGTCTAACAGTGAACACGGCGACAGAACCTCTGAACCGGCAGTGTCCGGTCTAACAGTGAACACGGCGACAGAACCTCTGAACCGGCAGTGTCCGGTCTAACAGTGAACACGGCGACAGAACCTCTGAACCGGCAGTGTCCGGTCTAACAGTGAACACGGCGACAGAACCTCTGAACCGGCAGTGTCCAGTCTAACAGTGAACACGGCGACAGAACCTCTGAACCGGCAGAGTCCAGTCTAACAGTGAGTACGGCGACAGAACCTCTGAACCGGCAGTGTCCAGTCTAACAGTGAACCAGCGACAGAACCTCTGAACCGGCAGTGTCCAGTCTAACAGTGAACCAGCGACAGAACCTCTGAACCGGCAGTGTCCAGTCTAACAGTGAACCAGCGACAGAACCTCTGAACCGGCAGTGTCCAGTCTAACAGTGAACCAGCGACAGAACCTCTGAACCGGCAGTGTCCAGTCTAACAGCGAACACAGCGACAGAACCTCTGAACCGGCAGTGTCCAGTCTAACAGCGAACACAGCGACAGAACCTCTGAACCGGCAGTGTCCAGTCTAACAGCGAACACAGCGACAGAACCTCTGAACCGGCAGTGTCCAGTCTAACAGCGAACACAGCGACAGAACCTCTGAACCGGCAGTGTCCAGTCTAACAGCGAACACAGCGACAGAACCTCTGAACCGGCAGTGTCCAGTCTAACAGCGAACACAGCGACAGAACCTCTGAACCGGCAGTGTCCAGTCTAACAGTGAACCAGCGACAGAACCTCTGAACCGGCAGTGTCCAGTCTAACAGTGAACCAGCGACAGAACCTCTGAACCGGCAGTGTCCAGTCTAACAGTGAACACAGCGACAGAACCTCTGAACCGGCAGTGTCCAGTCTAACAGTGAACAAAGATGACAGAACCTCTGAACCGGCAGTGTCCAGCCTAACAGTGAACACAGCGACAGAACCTCTGAACCGGCAGTGTCCAGTCTAACAGTGAACCAGCAACAGAACCTCTGAACCAGCAGTGTCCAGTCTAACAGTGAGTACAGGAGCCTATCAGGTGGTTTTCTTGCTGGGTTTGGCTCCTGACATCCCGGGCTGTCAGTTTAGTTAGCTACATGGCTAACCATGCTAACCACAGTTAGCAGTTCAGTACTTAGCAATCTCTACATCAAGTAATGGTAGCTAATGTTAGCAGTGAGCTAACGTTGATCAAATTAATATAATTAAGTTCATAACATTAGCTAATGTTAGCTTTACACTCAAGGTAAGTAAAATAGCTAATGTTAGCAGTTAGCCACATTAGCTGTACCTCAAAACTAGCTAAATCTACAGCATTAGCTGGTATTACCAGTTGGCTGTGTTAGCCTTTTGTTCCGCAAACTAGCTACATTAGCATTAGCTCCAAACCAACTGAATTCCCAGTGTTAACTGTGAGAAACGTTTTAGCTTTAGCTCGACTCGGCTGTGCTCGCCGTCGGTTCTGTTAGCGGCGGGTAATTAGCGGTTAGCTACTTTAGGCTAACGCTATCTGAGAGGTGACGTCAGAGGGAAAACTGTCTGAAGCATTTCAGATGTCGTCCGGTCTGAAGTCCTTAAAAATTTAGATATAAAATCACTTATTATCGGTTATTGGCTGTGTGTGTGTGTGTGTGTGTGTGTGTGTGTGTGTGTGTGTGTGTGTGTGCTGTAAATCGGGGAGCAGCTTTCCGTATCTGCTGAGGCTGAACACACACGTCTGTTCTGTAATTCCTAAAATCCTGCAAAACATCAGTGTGTTCTGTCAGCTTTTGTTCAGAGGGCTGAGGTAATGGGTGGGGTAGGACGGAGGGGGTGGATGGTGGATGGTGGGCTGGGTGGGGTGGTGGGGGACAGCTGATTTGAGGGCCCTGGCAAACACAAAGGGGGCCAGGACCTCCTCCACACATGCCCCGCACAATGCCCCGGCCCTAATGCTTGTAAATCTATTCACACATCCAGAGGCCAAAGATAATAACAAGCTGTTCAGAATGAATTCCTAATGAAGCCGGCTCGCTCTGTCTGCGCTGGAAAACACGGCTCTGCATCGACGTGCACTGACGTGATTCAACATTTACAATCATTTAGTAGCACATATGGTTACCGCGGCGACGGCAGACGCTACGGCAACAGCACTTGTTGACGTGCAAGAATGAGTGTACCCAGGCTGTAAACATGGTTATTTCGGCTGTGAAACATGGAGACTCACTTTATACTGTCAGTTACCATGGGAACGTCTAATTATACTTAATGAATAGTCTGTATTTAATGAAGCATGTCATCATAGTGAAATATATAAACATGAGTATTGTAAAGGTGATGATGATACATGTTTATAATATCCCTTTAGTCGCCATTTGTCTGTGTGTGTGTGTGTGTGTGTGTGTGTGTGTGTGTGTGTGTGTGTGTGTGTGTGCAGACTGGCAGCATCACTGATGATCCAGGCTCATTAACATAATTAACATAATTATGCTTCCCACAGCGACGAGGAGACGAGTCGATGTGACCCCTGATGACCTTTTTATCATCTGCTCCATAAACACCTTCACGGCCAAAACCTGAACCAGAACCCCAACACCAGAACACCAACACCAGAACACCAACACCAGAACCCCAACTCCAGAACCCCAACACCAGAACACCAACACCAGAACCCCAACACCAGAACCCCAACTCCAGAACACCAACACCAGAACACCAACACCAGAACACCAACACCAGAACACTAACACCAGAACACTAACACCAGAACACCAACACCAACTCCAGAACACCAACACCAGAACACTAACACCAGAACACCAACACCAACTCCAGAACACCAACACCAGAACACCAACACAACTCCAGAACACCAACACCAGAACACAACACCAGAACACCAACACCGAAACACCAACTCCAGAACACCAACACCAGAACACCACCAACACCAGAACACCAACACCAGAACACAACAAAGAACACCAACAACAGAAACACCACACAACTCCAGAACACCAACTCCAGAACACCAACTCCAGAACACCACCACCAGAACACCAACACCAGAACACCAACTCCAGTACACCAACTCCAGAACCCCAACTCCAGAACACCAACAGACCCCCCTTGACACCAGAACACCAACAGAGCCCTCCGACACCAGAACACACAGACTCCCCGTCCACTCTTCATACTGTCAGTGGACGGTACGTGGACAGCAGAACATCACCCAAAGCATCGCACTGCCTCCACCAGCTTACAGAAGAAGCAGATGTAGATGCTGCTCCAACCAATAAATACATAGAACTGAAAGAGTACCCTTCAAAATAAGAGAGCAAACCTCTAAATATTAAACAATAAAAGTGGATCAGATGTGAAGTGAGTTAGAAAAATATAACGGAGACAAAATCTCATCTGGTTTCCACGTCGATGCTCCAGTGACCTTCACAACACAACTTCACTTTAATCGCTGGTCAATACAGTTAAACACTCAGCTGTGTGTGTGTGTGTGTGTGTGTGTGTGTGTGTGTGTGTGTTCAAAGCCCTCCACTTGTCCCATTCAGTGCTATCCTCCTGATGACTGCAGCTAATGAAAAGCCTGCAGAGAGGAAGGAGGTGGGGCTGGTTTTTGCTGCCTATTCTTGTCCCTGGATGGAGGGCGGGGGCCGGTGGACCGGTTGCCAGGGTGCCTGACGGTGACTCCCGGGCCCCTCTTGGCTGACAGCAGCCAGGCTGTCAGTGGCCGAGCGGCCGTTGGCGAGCAGGCCCGGCCCTCCTCGGTGAGCTGGCACGCGCCGGCACAGCGGCCCCGGCCGAGGCATGACGAATCTCTGAAAGGAAACTCTGCAAGGCTGCACAGACGAACACCTGAGCACGAGCAGGGAGGGGTCCAACGGTCTGATGGCACAGACGCCGGGACATGCTGATGAACCAGGGACAAGACAAACAACGTCCTACTGTCCTTTAACGTCTGTTCAGCCGAAATCTGGAAACATGTCAACACAAAGTACAGGACGGTCGTCGGTTATCTTTATTTGCTATTTGCTGTCAGCTCATTCTAGCTCTGTTTGTTTGAGTGTTTTTGTACAAGAGGTTTTCAGGCCCAGGGTACGAGGGAACGCTGACGGGGAATGCAGCTGAAATGTTTAGCAGAATGTAGCTGCTGTTAGCTGACCCTAGCACAGTTTGTTAGCCGGGCTGTCTGAAACAGGGAATGGAGCTGGTGTCGTGCCAGAACCTGGGGCAAGCTCCGGCAAGCGGGCGATGTAACTGGGCTCAGCAGCTTCTATGGACATAATGGCAGAGGAGAGGAGAGCGAAGAGGACGCTGGATTTCTCAGCCACGCCCTCTTTGCTCTTTGAGAGGAATCCCGGAGGCCAGATGGGATTTCTAATCCCTCCGACATACGGGTTAAAGACGCCTGGAATGCCTCCGCCCGTACCTCCACCTTCTCCGTACAATGGACTCCACTGTGTTTACGGAAAGCTTCGTCCAGCGCTCAGTATGTTCAGCAAACATGTGGCTGAATAAATATTACTTCTTTATCTTTCGGACTCGTCTCGTCGATGCTTCAGGATCGTATCAGAGCGGTTCGGCTGCTATAGCAACCTCATCACAAAAACTCGACGTACTGTACCGCGACATTTTGATGGTGCAATTATATAAAAAGCCTAAATGAGAATGTTACAAACAGCCATTTTCAGAAAATTGACACCCACTCCAAACCCGAATGATTGCTGGCATTAAAGTGAAATGCATTATGGGTTTGCTTTTATGTCCTGACTCATCCTGAGAGCTTTGTTTTCAGCATCGAACCATCTGTGTTTTCAAAATAACTACAGATAAACTTCAATTAGCAGAAATTCATTTCCCCGCATGCCTGCATGTAACTGCCGCAATTGATTTAAAACGAACCTCGGCCCTCGATCTCCATAGGAACGGAGCTTTTCAGATTCGGTTTCACAGAAATGAGTCACCGATGGGCGAGCAGCCGGTAAGTTACATGAACTCAGGAGGAGCGAGGAGGCCCACCGAGCTCCCCCCGGGCCAGTATTGATCCGAGTCAGAGGCACTCAAGTCACGTACATCTGTTTGGGACTCTCATTGTTTGGAGAGCGGTTGGAGCAAAGACCCTGCGAGGGGTTTGTCTCGTACGTTAACGGACATATCTGAAGCTCCCAGAAGGCTGTCCGCGACCTCTGACCCTCTCTGTGGATCTGAGTTATGTTTGTCTCAGATGGACAGGTGCTAAAGCAAATTCACGTTACAGTCACATGTGATTTTATATGACAACAACATGTTTCTGATTATCACAACCGAGCTCATTTAGAGACGAGGACGCAGCAAAACCAGATGTACTTAGTAAAATAAAGTGATTTATTGAGTTTGGATTCATAATACAGAATGAGCAGTGACGGACAGCTACGCCTCACCAAGTTTCCTCCGTCAATGTCCTCTTCACTCTTTTTCTTCTTCTTTTGAAGCTGCCAGCTCCTGTTCTGGCACGACATCGACCATTCACCTGATTACAAGTAGCAAAAAAACATGTTGATGAGCAAACGTACTGAAACTTCAGATAACATGATATTTATTTGCGCCTGAACAACGACAGCCATCAGTAATTGAAACATTACGGCACCCCGGTGTTGTAGCTGGAGGGCCTGAGCTGTCTGGAGGCGGCATGTGTGCTGTGTGGGTGGGTGGATGGGGAGTTGAAGAGGGCGCGGCGCAGACCTGAATCAATAAGGGTCAGGGAGAAGGGGTCGTCTGAAGTACCCATAAACTGACAGAGGTTTCAAAAGGTTTGGGGACGGTGGCAGCTGAGGCCTTTTACAGAGGAGCTGCTGGAGGATTAACCCCCTCCAACCACACACAGTTGGACAACTTGTTTCATTGCCTAATGGAGCTGCAGGCAAAGGGATTATTGCGATGGCAGACCATGACGAGAAGTCTCTTAGCTCAAAGATGTAAGGACACAGAGTCTCCTGGCCTCTGACAGGTCATTACCTCTCACCGGTGTTTGAGCGCCACCTCTGTTTCCTTTAACCTTGAGTTATCCCGCCGTCCTTCCTCTTCCTCCTCTTCTTCTTCCAGCGCTCTTCAGCTGTAAACACGAGTAAAAAAAAGAAGTGATTCCACCAGATTTCACCAGGGGCATTTTCAAGTGTTTGCGTAACGGGTCAAGCACGCTCGAGGAAACCGTCTCCGCTTTGAGACGCAGATATGTCCTTGAATTCAAGAAAACAAGACATTCCTCTGATGGGTAAAGTACCGGTGACTCACACTCCACCGCCTCTTGAGCGACGCTTGCTTAATTAGCCCCCATCGACGGCGCTGACCTTCATGTAACACGCTCGAGAGGCCCGCGGTCACGCCGACCCTCCCTCAGAGAGATAATTGGCCTGTAAATATGAAGCCGCTCACGGGGGGTGGGCTCAGCGTGGTGCAGGCGTCCCTTCCTGCCTCAGTCAGTACACCTGAAGTCAAGGATGGCTGGAAAATACATGAATAATTACTATAATGGGATTAATAAAGTATTTCTGATTCTGTTTCTAAAATTTAGGACCAGATGCTACAGATTGGGAAAGACGCTTATTCACCTTCTTACATATTTCCTGATAATTAGAGATGAGGAAGCAACAAAACTAGATTTATTCAGTAAGATAAAGTTTGGATTAATAACACAGAATAAGCAGTGATGGACGGCTACGCCTTTACTCTCTTGTCCTCTGCCATTATGTCTACAGAGGCTGCTGAGCCCGAGTTCTCCCCCAGCTCCTGTTCTAGCACAACATCAGCTCTGCTCCCCATCCGCATTGCTGGAAAACGGTCCAAACACTCTGAACTCAAAGACTGGGCAGCCCGGCTAACAAAGTGAGCTAACATGAGCTAACAGAAGCTAACAAACTGAGCTAATGTTAGCCAACAACAGCTATCAAACCGAGCTAAGATAAGCTAACAGTAGCCAACAAACTGAGCTAATGTTAGCCAACAACAGTTATCAAACTGAGCTAACATGAGCTAACAGCAACTAACAAACTGAGCTAACAGCAGCTAACAGAAGCTAACAAACTGAGCTAACAGTAGCTAACAAACTGAGCTAACAGTAGCCAACCAGCTAAGCTAACAGTAGCTAACAGCAGCTAACAAACTGAGCTAACATGAGCTAACAGAAGCTAACAAACTGAGCTAACATGAGCTAACAGTAGCTAACAAACTGAGCTAACATGAGCTAACAGCAGCTAACAGACTGAGCTAACAGCAGCTACAGACTGAGCTAACATGAGCTAACAGCAACTAACAAACTGAACTAACATGAGCTAACAGCAACTAACAGACTGAGCTAACATGAGCTAACAGCAGCTAACAAACTGAGCTAACAGTAGCCAACCAGCTAAGCTAACAGTAGCTAACAGCAGCTAACAAACTGAGCTAACATGAGCTAACAGCAACTAACAAACTGAGCTAACATGAGCTAACAGCAGCTAACAGACTGAGATAACATGAGCTAACAGCAGCTACAGGTGGCGGCAGTAGATGCTTATTTACTTTCTGAGATAACAGAACCAATATCTCATTAAGTACAGAGCCGGAGCCAGGTTAGCCTGTAGCTTAGCATAAAGGCTGGATTCCACATCTAAAGCTTATTTATTAAATCCAGCTCTTTCACCGTCACCGTCTTCAGATCCAGAAGACTCTGAAAGTTACGAGCATCAGTCTTGTCCCAGATGGCTCGGAGCCGAGATAATATCTCATAATCTAATTTCCGTCTCCATTACCCAAATAAGTGAGCAGATTAAATTTTCATCTGCATCTAGGATTTAGAAAATTAAGACGGCGCTGTAACAGAGATGAGGCTTGATTGCTGCTAAATGTGATTGTCAGCGCCGCGTTTCTCATCCGTGATACTCGGTGACAGTGTGTGTGTGTGTGTGTGTGTGTGTGTGTGTGTGTGTGTGTGTGTGTGTGTGTGTGTGTCTGATCCACAAAATGCTTCATTATAATTTATTCTGAGTAAAAATGAAAAAAATTAGAATAATTCAATTTTTATTTTTATTTTTTCTTGACGTCATATTTAATTAACTTTTGGTTGGTGTAGTCTCTAAATCATTTTTAACATCCTCTGTTTTATTTGATTATTTGAAAGGTGCTAAATAAATATTGTTTTAGAGTCATTTCCAATATCTCACATTAAAAATTACAATCTGTAAAAAACAAATCCTTTAAAAACCAGAGCGCTTCTCTACAACTAATGCTGTACAACACTGTTGTAACATTATTTAACCAAGAATTCAAAGAAAATTCATCAATGTTGCATACATTTGTATATTTTTATAAATACACAGATTTATGTAAATGTTGAGATATTTTTCAAAAGTCGACTGAAGTGTTCGTCACCTCGTGGACACGATGCGGTTTTCCAGTGGGTCTGATTTAACCGCGTCTTGGTGGGTTTAATTGTGGAGCTGACCCTGGACCTGTGAACTGAAGCTTGGTTCTGGAGTCTCGCGGAGTCCCGCTGAGCGCTCAGCGGCCTCCACCCTGTCCGGGCATGCCAACACCCGGGTGTCTAGTTAACCGACCTGGTGGGAACGATGGGAACGGTTGGTGCCGAGGCGGCAGGAAGACGCAGAGGTGGCTGACGAGACCCTCCCCGCTGTATTAACAAAGCACATAACAGCACACGGCAGCGCCTCTGAGTTCTGAGAAAGCTTTTCGTGTGATCATTAGAGAGAGAGCGGAGAGAAAGGCATCTCCCCGAGGTTCAGCACAATACAACAACCACCAGGGCTGCTCCAGCAGGCAGCTAATGAAGGCTGAGGACCTGTGGCGGCTCGGTAATTGAACCTCGGGGACATTCTCTCACTCTACATCAGCATCCTGCTCTGCTGAAGTTACACTGCTGCTGCGAAGCTTCATGAGCGGGGACAAAGGCCGAGTGTTTTTAAAGGGAGGCCAGCATCATCATGTTGGTGACTGAAGGTGGTCGCGAGGTTAACGTGGCACAATCGCTGGTCACAGTGAAGCACGTGTTCATTTCATGTCTGCCTTATTGTCTTTATGGTTATTTAGCCAACAGACTAGTTTGGTTATGCAAAGACTGCGGTCTAGTTTAATACAGAAGAAGGCTATCTACAGGGTTCCCACGGGTGCTTGAATTCCTTGAAAATGCTTGAATTTCAATTCAGTGTTTTCAAGGTTGTGAAAACGCTTGAATTTTTTGTGAAGTGCTTGAAAATGCTTGAAATTTCACAAAAAATTTAAAAATCAAAACAGTCAATCTACCACCATATGAAATAATGCTAATTAGACCCATATTATTATGCCATACAGTGGCACCGCTGCGCTTCCCATGACCATCATGGCAAACACAACTAGTAGGCTACCTATTTAAAGGTGCTGGAAAAATGGAAAAACTGGTGCTTGAAGGTGCTTGAAAAGTGCTTGAATTTGTTCATGAAAAAGGTGTGGGAACCCTGTATCTATGTGTTTTTGTTCTTGATCAGCTCTTTGCTTCAAACTAGGACGTTGTCGTGTAAGGTTCTGATATGCTGTCGAAGTCAGGTGACGAAGTAAAGAAAGAAACATCAGACTTTCATCCTGAAGGAATTCATGAAACCACAAATCGCGTACGTCACGCTACACTGAGTACACTGTGTTGGATTACGTACTTATTTGAACACAAACCAAGTGGGTTCTTTTCCAAACCTTCACTCGTTTAGATGACCCAGAAACCAGAACTCGTGACATATTTATCAGCTCTCCGCTTCAGACTAGGACGTGGTTGGCGCTCCTCTACCTTCTGGACACCGCTGCTGTTGGAGTCAGGTGACGTAGTGAGGTGTACTTAAAAACCGTCTTTGGTGGAGTTGATGGAAAGTTTTCAGGTTTCAGGTTTGTTGCCGATCTTGAACTAGAAAATACCCAAATTTAAATCGTGGTGTGAAATGTGAATTAATACTGAATTAAAGCGACTTTTTCGGGGACTCTTCCACCTCTGCTCTTCAGGACGGCGTGACTAAACGTGGATCCGGTGGAGATGCAAACCGTCCTCGGTGCCATCGCTTCCTGGCACCGTGTAAGACACGTCTACCATGTCTGTCCCACAGATGGCTCGGCCTCGCTCTCCCTCTGTCCGCTGGCTGGACCGACTCTCCGCTGGACGCCACGTCGCTGCCAAACCCACCACAAACTGACTGACTGCTCCTTGGCACTCGGGCTAAAGCTCCTCTCGCTCCTCGTCTCCTCCGACTGCTCCTGTAAATAAATAACAACAACAAAACAGCAACAAGAGGGTGACACCGGCAGAACCCGTCCCCGGGCCACACGGGACCTGCTGGTTGTCAGTGTTTTGGCGTGGTGTCGGGGTCACAGATGGCTGCACAGCCCCCCGCGCCGGCACACATTTTTCCGGGCTGCTGTGCTTTTTAGGTCATCACCAAACCGCCCCAACTCATTTTTCTGAACGTGGACACGGGCTCAGATGGGTAAAACACAATGGCAAATAATTAACCAAAGGGGGCTGAATTAAAGGGGGACTCGATATGAGGCGGGTGGTGGATGACTCACTTTGCATTAGGCTTTGAAGCCGCTCCCTCGTGGCCCGGCGTCGGACGCTCCGGCTTTAAAAGCTCCTGCATCTTGGCACCTTGCTCAATAGAAAAGCAGGCGGTTGATCTGCGCTGCATTAGCGCCGAGCTTTTGTTCTCCCGGAGGGCTGTCGAACGGAGAGACGGCTCCCTCAGACATTTTATAGATACATTCCCACTCAAAGGCAGCTGAGCAGCGGCAGCATGAAGCCAGCCCGAGTGTTAAAGCTGCAAGTGTTTCACTCATCTGTGCGTGAACACGTCGGAGGATGCAGGAGAGGATCTGAAGTTTTCTCTCTCGTCGTCCTTTGTTGTGTTTTTATCCCTCGTTCCTCTCTCAGAGTTTTCTGATTAAATGCTTTCATGTGCGGCGGGCGGAGGAAATGAATTCCTTATTACGCTTTGCAGAACATGACAGGACGCTTTGCAGAGTGTGAATCAATGTTTGTTTCCTTCCACTTTGGTAACGTCAGAAGTAAAAAGTAGGTGGAGCCAGCTTTTTAGTCTTAGTCTTTTAGCTTTTAGTTTTGGTTTTCAGCCTCTGGGTTTCACCATTTTTTTGACAGAATTTCCAGCAAAACCCAAACCCGCCCCCGTTCAGTGAATATCAGGAGCTGGTTCGCAGAAGATGGCGTCATTAAAAGAAGCTCGAGGAAACAGTCGACAGTTATTTGTGTGGAGCCGTAATGTTCTGTATTTATTTAGTGTCTCCACCTTTAACTCTTTAGAAAAAGACAAAGACACGCAGAGGGAGGAAACATGTGTGAAATGAAGGATGACTTCTCAAAGTTTGAAATATATTTAAAGACATTTTAAAGGAAACATGATTTTTTTTAAAGCTAAACGTTTAACAAACTGTAAACTTTAAAGTGTTACTGAGACATTTTTAATATAACTGAAATAATTAAGATGAAATGAGGTTTTTGAATAATTACTCGTTTGTTTCATGTATATATTCCTTCCCTTGTCCTGTACTGTGTATAGGTACTTGTAATACTTCATGTACTCGTGTGCTGCAGGGTGTGATCCCTCTTAAACATCCACTGTGTTGTTCTGTTGTCTGTAAGTACAATAATCCCGTTGTTGCTGCTTGGGTCCCAGCCGGGCTCCTCCCGGCCCCCCGGGTCCCGCTGGAGATCAGGCAGTCGGACCCTGTGGACGGTTACCTGGCAGCCGGTTGCACCGGGGAGCGCTGATCCCCTCCTCACTGCACCGGCTCCATCTGTAGCCACACTGCATGTGAAATACAACAGAAGAAGACTTCAGTCACATCGGTGAGTTTTTAAACAGCAGAACGACACCGTGTGAGTCCAGCTGTTGGACAGTCGGTACCGTTTTTACAGTTTTTGGTCTCCACCAACTCCTGACGGGAATATTTGGCTGTTAGCTGCTGAATGTCTCAGTCTCTAACAGTTCCTCTAACGTCCACCTGAGGCTGGCTCCAGCAGTGAGTCAGTCTCCATAAGTCCCCATGTTTCACAGCAGAAATAAACATGTTTACAGCCTGGTACAAAAAACAGTTTTGGTCTCTGTAGCTAATTTTCCCGTTCATGACAACTGTACTGAGGGTGAATTTATATACAACTCACCTGTTCACATTATATTAAGGCTTAAAGTTATGCAGGATTAAGAGCGTGGACGCTTTGATTGACAGGTGATTTATTTGCGAAACCAGGCTCAGCTCCACCTCAGGTCTTAATTTTTAGATTAGGGTGGAGTCAGTTTTGATCATTTTTGTTTTGACAGATTCTTTAACACAGTTTTATTTTGAACTTCTGCATGTGCAGGAACAAACACGATTTTTAATGCATCTTCTTTTTTATTATAAATCGTCCTTCAGGGTGTGATGTCCTCTTTCAGCTTGAAGTGGTGCAGAGAATGACCCGTGGACTCTTCCTGTCAGATTTGGACCTGTGTGACTCCTCGATGATTTTTTTTTTTAGGAGTCAGATTTGCTGAAGGCAAATATTCTCCTCCATCCGTCCGTCCGTCAGCTCCTGTCGTCCAGGAGCAGATAAAGCCGCGTCCGAACCTCCGGACACGGCGGCTGTTCACCTCAGATATCCGTCCTCGAGCCACGTAACCGCAGAGAACCAGCACTCCTGGCCTCCTTTCATCCCTCCTGCCCGACTCCCTTTTTTCTTTCATTACGACTGAAGGAGTGTCTGTGGGTGGAGGTGGAGGTGGAGGTGGGGGGCGGTGTAGTGAAAGAAAATGGACTTCTGTGTGCTAGCTAGCAGCAACAGCTTTTTTTAATCCCAGCCTCGAGCCATACTGTGCACTGAAGCAAGCTATTACATGGCAACAATTAAAGAGGCTGCAGCGCAGCACCTGGTCCTCCATTCGCCGGCCTTCAGTGGCAGCTGACGATACAGGCCCCCATGCCAGGTGGTTCCACTTCAATCACATTAGCTAGTCACTGTAGGGTTAATAAAGAGCCCGGCTAACCCTCCCTCCGCCTCCGCCTCCACCTCCACCCTCGCCGCTTCTTTTCTGCAGCGAATCTGAAGACGGAGCGCTTTTAAAAACTCGTTAAAATTAAAGATCCCTCCGCCGGCGCTGGATAATTAAAGCAGCGGCAGGACGAGCTCCTTGGAATCCAGGGAGGAGGAGGAGGAGGAGGAGGGTGGTGCAGGGTGGGGGTCCCTATCCGCTTAGTAGTCCATTTGTACAAAGAGCAGAGGATCATAATAGACCTTTTCATGGATAGACAAAACAGATGGAGGCCAATTGAAATGAGACAGGCAGTGAGACTGTACATATCTGCCCGGATACTGCGATGTGGAGGGATTCACAAAAACAAGTGGCGAGCTTTTGTTCGTCCGCCCGTCGCACGAAAAACAGCCTGAAAATAAAAAGTGTGTCAGCCTCAGATCGACAGTTAACGCAGCTACGTCTCAGCTTCTTCACCGCCTGTTGCTCCGCTGCCGATTTTCTTATTTTTTATGAGAAAGTTTTTATGATTTCAACCTTTGAGAAGTCTCTGTTTGTTTGTTTGTTTGTTTGTTTGTTTGTTTGTTTGTTTGTTTGTTTATTCACAAACAATAGATTTTGATCTTTAAAGGGCCAGCGTGTCAGATTTGGGGACATGGAATATAATATTCATAACTATGTTTTCATGCAGGTATAATCACCTTTAAATAAGAATCTTTTTATTCTTGTTACTTCAAAATTCTCCTTTTGTATCTACAGTGGCAGCGGGTTGAAACATAAAAACGTAAAATTAGATTTAATATATACATAATTTAAAAATCACTATTTGTATTTTATTCCTTAATGTAAAACAGAATGATATTTTCTATGATATTTTATGTAATATAAGTGATGGTGAGTGTTCAGTTGTCCTACAGTTGAACACATTAAATCTAAATTTCATTCAGTAGAAGTGAAACACTGAGCATTTTTAAAATCCATTATAATCCAGTTATTCCACAGCGTCTGAGGCATCATGTTATTTTTATGTTAAAATCCAGGATCTGTGACTCTTTTTTTTTTTTGTCAAATCGTTTATGATGATTTGATGTTGAACTGATCACCGTGAGTTTGATCTGTGGCACGTGACGTCCTCGTGGTCGCACTCGGTGGAATCTCTGAAATCATTTTTCATAATGAAATAATTCATTAAAACGCATCAAATAATCAAAAAAAATGCTGGAAACTGATTTAAAATGTTTCATTTCCTGCTGAGTTTTAGGTCTGTGAGTAGTTACGGTCAAATGAACGTCTGGAAGTTTAGATCAGGTCAAATCTTCTCCTGGAGAATAAAACCTGCTGTGTGAACATGTCTCGTCTGTGTTCGATAACGGGACAGACGAACGTTTCCTGAGGCGTAAAAATACATTATTTATTTATTCCGGTTAAGTTCAGCTTCACGACGATCCTTTAACGTTAAGTTAAACTCCTGCGTTATAATATGAAATATTATTTTTAAAACACATTTCCTCTTTCGTCAGCAGAATACAAACCCTGATCTGACTGTTTCATGTCAGCCTTTTCTCAGAAGCATCACGAGACACATCAAAGCCCCGAGGCCGAGCTGGAGATGGAAGGAGGAGGAGGTGGAGGAGGAGGAGGAGGTGGAGGAGGAGGAGGTGGAGGAGGAGGAGGAGGAGGGAGCGCAGGATGCCCGCACTTTAATCTTCTTTATCCGCTGATGTGAGGACAGACCGTCCCAAATTCCATTTACAAGAGAAATACTGATGCAAAAAGGCCGAGCGTGTCTTTATACCACAGTGAACAAATTGGGATGCAAATGTGTGGCCGCCTTTGAACTGTGTAAAGTGGCATAATGGGATGATCCATAAATTATTAATCAGTGTCGGTTTGGAGCCGAACCCAGAGGACGGCTGACATCACCGCTGCACAAGAAGAAATGATTTCTATCCTCCCGCGTGGAGCCCAGGAACGTTTCTAAGAATAGGAAAGACTGATGGATGATCAGACCGTGGTTTGGTGACGTGTTATGAGATGTTTTTATCAAAAATAATTCATTTATTTTTGATATTTTGAGAGTTTTCTTGAGCTATTCTCATTCATCTTCGTAGATAGTGACACCAGAACTGCCGTCTTCTGCAATTAGTCGACTTAAAATGAAGAAAAAATATCATTACATGATATAAATATTCAAAGAAATGGTAGAGAACAGATTTAAAAACAATCATGAACCAAATTCTTGGTGTAGTAGGCGCTGAACAAACATTAAGAAAAAATATAGGAAGATAAAAAACAAGTATTAAAATATAAAAAATATAAATATATATACAATATTTACAGGTGACTGTGTGTAATGAGCCCCTCGGCTCCATTCAGCTCCATTTTAGCACCTTTCAGCTCTTTGTTTTGGTTTTTACAACTTGTGACTGTAAAAAAGTGACTGTACGCGACACGCCGAGCGCCGAGCAGCAGACGGTGAAGAGGCGTGGAGCGTTCAGCAGCTACAGACACAGATGTTCCTCTCAGGAGGAGGTGGAGAACAAAACCGGAGCTAAAAAAAAAAAAAGGAGACACAAACATTAAAGTTCCCACGAGAAATGGAGAAGCAGAGTGACGTTCGCTTTGGCGGCATCAGACAAGAGAAGAGAGCGTTTCATTGGATGTTAAAGTTAGGACACGCCCCTGTACCCTGAGTACAGGATGACATCATCATCAACTTTTTTTATGGTTTATCAGGAAATGACAAAACACCATGACGAACACCTGGAGACACTTTGTGTCAGTGTTGGACAGACAAACTTTAAACTGTCACTTCCTCTCACTTGTCCAATCAGGACGAGGTGCCTCGTTAAAATTGACTTTCCAGCTCGTTTGCCGCCCCGAGCACAAAGACTCGTCTCCGGGTCGCACTAATCTTCTTCTACCTGCCTTCGGACTCCGCGGCGGGGGCCTCTCACATTGTTTGGGAAGCTGGATTAGCGACGCTCCGAGTGACTCGGCATTATTGTGCCGCGTTGTGGAACTCCGCAACAACGCCGCCGCCACCGTCGCCTTTTCCAAGGGGATCCGCGGCAGGGGTAGCCGATGTCGCGGCCGATAGGCTGGCAGGCTGCTGGGGGGGGGGGGTCGCCGTGCCAAAGCACGCTGCAAGAAATGACCCGCTGAAAAAGGTTTTACTGCATGAGGTGGAGAAACAAAAGAAAGTAGGTGGAGTTGTGATGCATCGTGTTCAGACCAGAGGCTGCTGCCATTGAAATGTAAATGGATGTTCTGCACGAGCACGTTACGTCCAGAGGGCCCGTCTGTTTTTAATAATGCAGCACCGTCATCTTTCCATACGCTCTCATGGGGGAACCGAAAATTACATTTATATACAACTAAAGAAAATGTGTTCCTGTGTGTGGGTTGTTTTTGGGCCTGAAGCTCGAATCATCTTCATATTCATCGTTATGTTGATCTGTAGCATCTTTAAAACCTCATGAAGATCGGACCATTTCAAACACAACTTCAAATTTCAACACGTTAGTTAAGAACCGCTGCACAAAACAAAGAAACTTTGGAGGTGAATGAACCCGCTGTAGTTTCCCTGTCAGGTGACGTATCTGAAAGTCCACACATGGAGGATGGTCGGGTTGAACACACACAGGACCGCCCTCTGTTTGTTTCTGTTGTTTGTGAAATGAAAGCAGCTGTGACGGCTCGTCATGTCGCTCTGAATAATGAACGACGTTCATATGTTGAGACGATAAAGAAGTTTTGTTTTGTTTGCACGCCTCGGGGCACCGAGACAGTTTATCAGAGACATCATGTAACTGTTCAAACCTGGTGATGCTACACTGACCTGTGATCAGGTCAATAGTTTCCTGATGAACTGTAGCTGCTGTTAGCTCTGTTTGTTAGCCGGGCTGCCCGGACTGTGAGCTCAGAGAACCGGGGGAGTGTTAGAGTTTGGACCACCGGGAAGAAGAGGAGGAGGTTCACATGGCGAAATGCTGACGGGAAGTGTTGTGGAGAAGTTGCTGAAGTCAAAGGTCAGAGGTCAGGAGTTCAGAGTGTTCAGCAGCCTCTGGTGTCTGATGCTGTTTTATTTATTGAATCAGAGACACTGTCAGAGTTGATCAGAAGTGCCTGAGTCGGTCTCACATTCTGCCCAACTCATCCTGGTGGATCGACTTTAAACCCCAAGATAACAGCACAAATACTACACGCCCAGAATGAGTCACAGAGAATGTCTTTACCCATGGAGGTGTTACTGTCAGCATGTTCTAGTCTGGAGACACACATGTCTGTTTACAACAACAAGCTATCTATGATGTCTATGAAGGCAGCAACAGGTCTCTGTGACCCTGGACACCACAGTGTGGAGATAGACTGGCACCCAGTCAAAGCCGAGGACCTCAAGGTCCACAGGTGACCTCGTGTAACCCTAAGGATAGAAAATCCCAGCAGAGCTGGTGTCGTGCCAGAACAGGAGCTGAGTCTATGGACATAATGACTGAAGAAACTTGCCGCTCTGCGACTGAAGGCGTGGTTTTAGCTGACACTTTTTGCAGCGTGCTCGCGGTGGCCAGACTCGGAGCAGCTGGTCAGTTAGCAGGCCACATCAGCGTCAGGCCGCCTCACTGATAATGGGATTAGCTTAAGCCAGGCAGCAGGGAAAGCAGAGAGGAGGAGGAGGGAGAGGAGGAGTGGGCAGAGGAGGAGAGAGGGGGAGGCCGGCTCCACAATACAACACTCACTTCCCCTAAAGCCCAAAAACCCATAACTGTACACTGCAGGGCCCGGTACTGCAGGTATGTCGGAGTCCGATGAGTTTCTCTGTTTGTGCTTTTTCAAAATAAATCTCATAAATGTCAGACAGACAGTCCAAGTCATGACGGACCGGGCGTCTTGGTCCAAGATGAAGCCCACGAACTTCTTCATACGACAGGATGTGTCGGTCACACAGCAGCAACTATTTCACTGATTCTGGTGAAACTGGATCATATTTTATGGAGGAAATGTTTTCTGGTTTTCCCTCTGATGTCCTCCGGCTGCTCCGCCTCAACTCTCTGTGATTTACAGAGTTTATGATGGACAGTGAAGTAAACTGCTGACAGCTGTAGCTGCTGTTAGCTCATGTTAGCTCAGTCTGTTAGCTGCTGTTAGCTCATGTTAGCTCAGTCTGTGAGCTGCTGTTAGCTCATGTTAGCTCAGTCTGTGAGCTGCTGTTAGCTCATGTTAGCTCAGTCTGTTAGCTGCTGTTAGCTCAGTTTGTTAGCTGCTGTTAGCTCATGTTAGCTCAGTCTGTGAGCTGCTGTTAGCTCATGTTAGCTGCTGTTAGCTCAGTCTGTGAGCTGCTGTTAGCTCATGTTAGCTGCTGTTAGCTCAGTCTGTTAGCTGCTGTTAGCTCATGTTAGCTCAGTCTGTTAGCTGCTGTTAGCTCAGTCTGTTAGCTGCTGTTAGCTCATGTTAGCTCAGTCTGTTAGCTGCTGTTAGCTCAGTTTGTTAGCTGCTGTTAGCGCATGTTAGCTCAGTCTGTTAGCTCATGTTAGCTCAGTTTGTTAGCTGTTGTTAGCTTATGTTAGCTCAGTCTGTTAGCTGCTGTTAAGTAATAGCTCAGTTTGTTAGCTGCTGTTAGCGCATGTTAGCTCAGTCTGTTAGCTCATGTTAGCTCAGTTTGTTAGCTGCTGTTAGCACATGTTAGCTCAGTCTGTTAGCTCATGTTAGCTCAGTTTGTTAGCTGTTGTTAGCTTATGTTAGCTCAGTCTGTTAGCTGCTGTTAGCTTATGTTAGCTCAATTTTTGAGTTTCCTGATGGATAGTGAAGTAAACTGTGGACAACTGTAGCTGTTGTTAGCTCATGTTAGCTCAGTTTGATGGCTAACATTAGCTTAGTTTGTTGGTTAATGTTAGCTCAGTTTGTTAGCTCATGTTAGCTCAGTTTGATAGCTGCTGTTAGCTCATGTTAGCTCGTGTTAGCTCAGTTTGATAGCTGCTGTTAGCTAATATCTCCGGCCTTACATCCAGATCAGCCCATCAGAGAATCTGAATGAATTAGCTCATGTTGCTACATTAGCTAGCAAGCTAAGCTAAAACCAGTATATGTCGATATCCCTGACACGCTTTGGAGTAACGTTAGCTCTGACGTTGGACTCTGTCTGTAGTGGATGCGGGTTGTTTGTTGATGGTAGCGGACTGGCAGTGTAACCGGGCTCAGCAGCTTCTATGGACATAATGGCAGAGGAGAAAGTGAAGAGGACGCTGACGGAGGAAGAAGAGAAAAGGAGAGAGTGAGCGCTAAACATAGGAATCAGTGTCGGCTCTCTCCTACATGAACTCTGCTGGTTATTTTTTGCAGTGCGCGCTCTCCGCCCTGCAGCTCACCTGTGGTGGAGGCAGGTGAAGCACGCTGGGCTCTAATTGGCTCACAGCAGCTCTGTTATCATCGCCAATCTCACGCGCTCGCAGCCTCATCTTGTGCTGCACCGACCGCAGGCTTTTAATGGCTGAAGTCTTTGCCGAGGGGAGCGCTAATAGCGGCATCAATACGAACAGCAATTTTGGCGTGATGAGAAAGCCGTGAAGTCGACATATTACATCCTCTAAACCAGCAGCAGCAGCACTACCACATAATTTCACCCTAAAAGCCCCCGGCGCTCCCGCTGAGGGCTGGAGAGGATTGTAGGGGGATTGATCTGTGAGAGTAGATGGATGTGTGAAAGCCTACAGAGCCGCCTATTGATTTCAGACGGCGTGCAGGATGAGTCCGCGATAACAAAAGGTCACCGCTCCTTAATCCTGGTCTTTAATCAGAACCGAGGTCCGTCCTGCAGCCTGTGGCACTCTTCAAAAAAAAAAAAAGAGTCTGAAGCAAACAGGAAATTTCAAAATAAGAGACGTCTGAGAGCGATGAATTCACAGAGAGACATCGCGGCACTCTCAGGAAGACACAAGTGTTGATATCGAGCGCAGACGGGACAGAAAAAGCTTCTGCAAAATTCATTTCCAGCCGATGTTTCCACTTTATACGCTCTTCTTGAAATGGTCCTCACATTCTTAATGTCCACAAACTGTGTCCCCTCTTACCACATGATGTGTTTCTCTAAAAAAAAAAACCCTGCTTTCTAAAAAAAAATGTCCACACTTTCCAAAGTGTCCCTCTTGATGTCCTCACTTTTCACTCTGTCCTTTGTCTCTTCAAAACCGTCCTCACTTTTCACTCTGCCTCTTTAAAACTGTCCTCACTTTTCACTCTGTCCTCTGTCTCTTCAAAACTGTCCTCACTTTTCACTCTGCCTCTTTAAAACCATCCTCACTTTTCACTCTGTCTCTTTAAAACCGTCCTCACTTTTCACTCTGTCCTCTGTCTCTTTAAAACTGTCCTCACTTTTCACTCTGTCCTCTGTCTCTTTAATACCGTCCTCACTTTTCACTCTGTCCTTTGTCACTTTCCTCAAAGTCTTCACGTCCAAAACCTCAAAGTGTCTTGAAAAGATGTCCTCACTTGAACTTTGTGTCTTCGCTGTCTAAAAATAACTGTCCACACTAATTGCGCACACACACACACACACACACACACACACACACACACACACACACACACACACACACACACACACACAGAGTTAGAAAGTTCGTACACACACACACACACACTGCTGCACACTCTTAATTACTTCACACATAGAAACACACACACACATTTCCCATGAGACACCTGACACATGCAGCTGCCCGTGGCTCTGACATGTTCATACATGTCATTCCAACATGCTGCTGAGTGGCATCATGGACACACACACACTCACAGACACACACACACACACACACACACTCACAGACACACACACACACTCACACACACACACACTCACACACACACACAGTGCATGTGGAAACATCTCAGCTCGACCTCCGGCTGGACACACACTCCTCATGATGTTTCTTTAACCTTTAATCTTTCCGACGTTCGCTGTGACTCGCGTGTAACGTTCTGACGTGGCGCTGACCTTGAAATTAACGGATTGTTTCCTTTAATTCGATAATCTTGATTTAATTCCACGTCGTGGTGAAAAGTTAACGACTGAGGACGAACTGTGCCAGCACGAGCTGAATTAACAAGAAGCAGCAGGGGGACGGTTTCTGGCCCAAAGCTCTAATGAGCTTGTTGAACACACTCCAACCTAATTAAGGACTTTATTTGTTGGTGTGTGTGTGTGTGTGTGAGAGATTGGCATGTTTCTGGTTTATTCATTTATTCTGGAGGAGAACAATGACCTTTGTGGGCTCACACACGTCCAGATTCTTTATTTTGGATCCTTTCTACATGTGAAGATGGATCCCAGCTCTCAGGTGTAACCAGGTAGCCTCCGTTATCAGGAGTCAGAGTGTAGGAGCCGATCGATGCAGCGTAACGTGATGAATTTCTGTCTCTCTGGAACGCTGATGGTGTGTTGACCTTCAGTCGTCCTAGCAGAAGTAGATTTTAGGAAAGATGACAACATGTTTGTTTTGGTGACCAGCAGGTCGCTCCTGATTGGCCGTCACTGGTCTTCATGATCACACGGCGCTCGGTCTTGTTAGTGATGGTGCTCCTCGTTATGCAGATGACGTTATAATGAACCGAGTCGTGCCTCCATCAGCAGGCTGGGCCGAAGGCGCTGCAGCAGGGGCTGCTGGGAACGATGCCTGAGCCGCCAGCAGCGCTCCTCCACTTCTTCTTCTCCTTCTTCTTCTTCTTCTGCATCGGACACAAGCTGACCCCCACCACCACCACCACCCCAACACACACACAGCCGTGCCTTTGTCTGCCGTGTCCACATACATCTGTCATGCATGGCAACGCTGGCACTGACAGCCTGCCATTGTTGGACCGGCACCCCCCCTTCAAACTCTGCTCGCTCGCCCACCCCTTCAGCCGGAGACGCAGCCACAGTTTGGGGTAATTGCTGGTCCTAATTAGTTCACACACACACACACACACACACACACACACACACACACACACACACACACACACATATGCCAAAAACACTGATTAAATACCCAAATCCTGTTAAAGGGAAGCTTCACTAAAACAATGTAACGTGTATTTTGTTTTGAGTCCATATAGACGGAAACGTTTATGTCTTAATGTGTGTTGACGAGTTGGACAGACGATTAAACTCCTCGTGTTTTCAGTTTTAAAACTAATCGGCAGTTTGAAGGAATTTTACTTAATTCTGAAAATATTTTGAAAAAACACTCGTTACGAGTTTTTTCAAAATATTTTCATAATTAAGAAAAAAGGGAGGTGGAGAAATTGTGAGAAAAATTATTTAAAATAAAAATAAATAAATAAAAATAAACATAAATCTGATATAATATTTTTTTTAAAATCATTTTTGGAAGAAAATGTTGGATTTTAAAGGTCCCCTGTTTGTCATTTATGACCCCGCCCAGCAGTGATGTCACAGCGTCTCGGAGTACATTCCTACAACACTGCAGCGAGGCGAGACGTGAAACCACTGAAGAGTTCAGCCAAGATGAATATTATTTATTTATTTATTTATTGTGTTTTTTTTATAGTTTTTATACGATTCCTACGTAGAGACGCTCCATCATGGGCGGAAGAAGACAAGTTAAAGGTCCGGTGTTTACAGAATATAACACTCACATTGTGTTTTTGTTCCCTCACACTGGTTCTATGTTGCGTCTTTTTGTACTTTAAGTTTCACGGCCGTCGTAGTTTCTTCTTCACGCCTAACGTGGACGTAAACAATACAGCAGGGGTCTCCAAACTACGGCCCCCGGGCCACATCCGGCCGCCTGAACAACTGGAGTGGCCGACTTAACGATCCCAAACAATCCGTCTAAACATGACCTGTTTTTCAAAATTGCATTTTGCTATTATAAAATATCCACACTTAATGATTAGGCTTGGCATTCTAATTCAAATCTACCTTATTTACCAACTATTTACAGTACTAGCTAATTTTCATCCCCTCACATAATATATATAGTATATTCCGACGTGACTTTGCTCGTGATCAACTTCGGGGGGTGAAGGTGGCTCACGGCTCCGGCCGCGAGCTTTACAGCGCCCTCCTGCCCGGACCTCGCCGCTTCCCGGGGCCGTGGACTTAGTGCTCGCTGCACCCTCTCCGCGACTGTCGAATCGCAATCTATCTATCACTTCCTCCCGCAACAAGATCGCAACAAAAATGTAAAACTTTAACCACAATTTTTTGGAAAACTTCATGCAACATCAGGGATTTTAGGCCGCAACTATTTCAAAATAGGCAGAGAAATCCTGGTGGGACTGAAATCATTTCTGTTATAGACTGACCCCGGCCCCCCATCACTGATGTGCCCCGCACCGAAAAAGGTTTGGGGACCCCTGATATACAGGTTTCAACCTCGTCCCTGCAACACGTCTGTCAGACCTTTAACCTTTGTGTGTTCACAGCAGCACTGTACACGCTGCAGCTTTAAGTTTCTCTGCCGGGGTCAAAGCAAGGTCACCGCCGCCCCTCCTGGTGTTTGTAGTTCATTGTGAACATCATGCATCACGATACTGTTAAACCAAACCCAGCTGAAGACAGATTGCATGTCTTCATGATTAACAAAAGGGTGATGTTGCCTCTGAGCTGAAGTCCTGTTGCTTTAAGTTGCAGGATGTTGTCATGGACGCTGTAACCTGATAGTAATAAGGGCTTCCGCAGGGGGAATACATGCGAGCGCCTCTACTCGAAATAATCGCCGGAGCGTGGCCTCATTGGCTCCCAGGAGCCCCGACACCGCCACAACCCTGATTTAATCTGCTCATTATTACACAGGAAAACACTGAAGATACATCAGCAGGTCTGGGACTCATCCACGGTTCACCTGCTGTTTGAATGAAATCAAGGAACTGTTTTACTTTATTTTACCTCTAGTCACACTCCGCGCTCTTATTCCTTTAAGTCTTAATATAATGTGAACAGGTGAGTTGTATATAAATTCACCCTCAGTACAGTTGTCATGAACGGGGAAATTAGCTACAGAGACCAAAACTGTTTTTTGTACCAGGCTGTAAACATGTTTATTTCTGCTGTGAAACATGGGGACTTATGGAGACTGACTCACTGCTGGAGCCAGCCTCAGGTGGACGTTAGAGGAACTGCAGGTTGTGTCAGATGCTGTTTGGTGACATAAAGCTTCAAATACGTCAGCGCTGATCTTTGGTTTGACCCTGAAGGTCAAAGAAATGAAAAGAACATTTAAGAAAAAGGAAACAGAGTTCAGCAGGAGGAGGATCGTCCCTGCAGGTCCACGCGATCCGGGTCGGTCCGGGTCAGGCACCTCCGAGCAGAGGCAGAATATTTTAGTGTTTAACAAACTTTATCGACCAAAATGACGAATATCAATAATAAACTTCACTGGAATTTAAGAATTAAAAACACAACATACAGAATATAATGAATAATAAGTCTCCTGTGTGTATATCACATCTTCTGCTGCTGTAACAAGTGAATAAAGTCTAATCTAATCTAGATAAATTACTGCATCATGTTCTGTAAAATAAGAGTTTTCATATCAGTCAACATGAACAGTGACAGCAGTCCTTTACATCAGGAGGCATTCTCCAAACCACAGCGCCACCTAGAGCTCAAACTGAGAAGTTCCTCAGAGTTTCTGGAAATGTGAGAGATTGTTTTAAAGCTTCTTCAGTAACACGTCGTCTATAAAAGAAAGAAAACCAAGAAATCCAGATGTTTGTCTGTGTCTGTAGATTTCACCTAAAGTTACATCAGATTACGCCTCATTTGCATATTGTAACATCACATTTAAGGAAACTTGCAACAAAGAAAAATAATCATGTGCATAAATGTTTAATTGTTTATTAAGAGCATGACGACATCAACTTCTCCTATCTGTGAGATTCTCCATAACTCCATGAATGTTTCCCGGCTGGACTTCATCTGTCCAAACTCCAGTAGGTGGCAGTAAGAGACCACGAACACAAACACAGGAAGCAGTCAGAGTGTGTGTGCAGTTTACTGAGCGTGCTCACTTCCTCCCAGTAATGAGTGGAAATGTTTAACTCAAGTGTTTGTTTCGTCCTTCAGGAGCCGGACACTCGTGCAGCATGGTGAGTTCTCAGAAAACACACGTTACAAGTCAGCTCATGTGATTCACGTCCTCACACCCCCTGACCTCAGCGGGTGTTTGTCTGCATAAAGATCTTTCTGATCCTCAAAAAAGAAACTGTAAGCCCGACTCTGCTGATAACAAGAGGAGAACATTCAAACTGTAACTCCTGTTAGACATGAAAAGACTAAAGTCAGAATAAATCTGAGTTCTGAGTTTGTCAGACCAAAGAAGAAAAAGTTATTAACCACCCAGCAAACTTTGACTGATTAAAAATATCACCAACTTTATGAAACCAGGTGTCAAAGTCAATAAAAATGAATTCTCAGCTGCAGGACTGTGGGGGCGTGTCCTCTGACAATGAGCTGAGATGAATTCATCTCTGTCTCTCTGCTCAGGGCGGCCTCAGCGTGTCATCGAGCCGCCCTTTAAGGACCGCCCACAAAATCCTGAAAACAGTTTGAACCTCGAACTCCGCAACTATTGTCCAACATGTTTAATGTGTTTGGAAGAAACGCCTTTAAACCATCACACCGAGTGTGCGAGTGAATGAGTGTCTGTTTTTCTATGAGCTCTTTGTAAACCTGTGGATCAGCGTGAGCTCCACCCTCCTCCTCCTGCAGGGTCGGAGGTCACGCTGGTGTTTGGTTAAGCTCAGTGATCCTGTTAAAGACCTGAATGGACCACACACACACACACACACACACACACACACACACACACACACACACACACTCTGAACAAAAGATTTGTGTCTGATTTCGTCCGTCTGTGTTTCTCCGGCTGATCTCACGTCTGTTGGACGAGTCAACAGAAACACGTGGAAACGTTTGAGAACGTACTCACAATGTTTAGTTAACTCTATAAATGTTATTGGTCGTGTGAATCATGTGACGTGACGGGTCATCGGGTACTGCACGTAGTCTCTGTGACGTCCCCGCAGACTGTCTAAAACCTGGACGTAGTCTCTGTGACGTCCCCGCAGACTGTCTAAAACCTGCACGTAGTCTCTGTGACGTCCCCGCAGACTGTCTAAAACCTGGACGTAGTCTCTGTGACGTCCCCGCAGACTGTCTAAAACCTGGACGTAGTCTCTGTGACGTCCCCGCAGACTGTCTAAAACCTGGACGTAGTCTCTGTGACGTCCCCGCAGACTGTCTAAAACCTGGACATAGTCTCTGTGACGTCCTACAGACTGTCTAAAACCTGGACGTAGTCTCCGTGACGTCCCCGCAGACTGTCTAAAACCTGGACGTAGTCTCCGTGACGTCCCCGCAGACTGTCTAAAACTGGACGTAGTCTCCGTGACGTCCCCGCAGACTGTCTAAAACTGGACGTAGTCTCCGTGACGTCCCCGCAGACTGTCTAAAACTGGACGTAGTCTCCGTGACGTCCCCGCAGACTGTCTAAAACTGGACGTAGTCTCTGTGACGTCCCCGCAGACTGTCTAAAACCTGGACGTAGTCTCCGTGACGTCCCCGCAGACTGTCTAAAACCTGGACGTAGTCTCTGTGACGTCCCCGCAGACTGTCTAAAACCTGGACGTAGTCTCTGTGACGTCCCCGCAGACTGTCTAAAACCTGGACGTAGTCTCCGTGACGTCCTACAGACTGTCTAAAACCTGGACGTAGTCTCCGTGACGTCCCCGCAGACTGTCTAAAACCTGGACGTAGTCTCAGTGACGTCCCCGCAGACTGTCTGAAACTGGACGTAGTCTCCGTGACGTCCCCGCAGACTGTCTAAAACCTGAACGTAGTCTCTGTGACGTCCTACAGACTGTCTAAAACCTGGACGTAGTCTCCGTGACGTCCCCGCAGACTGTCTAAAACCTGGACGTAGTCTCAGTGACGTCCCCGCAGACTGTCTGAAACTGGACGTAGTCTCCGTGACGTCCCCGCAGACTGTCTGAAACTGGACGTAGTCTCCGTGACGTCCCCGCAGACTGTCTAAAACCTGGACGTAGTCTCAGTGACGTCCCTGCAGACTGTCTAAAACCTGAACGTAGTCTCCGTGACGTCCCTGCAGACTGTCTAAAACCTGGACGTGGTCTCTGTGACGTCCCCGCAGACTGTCTAAAACCTGGACGTAGTCTCCGTGACGTCCCCGCAGACTGTCTAAAACCTGGACGTAGTCTCCGTGACGTCCTACAGACTGTCTAAAACCTGAACGTAGTCTCTGTGACGTCCTACAGACTGTCTAAAACCTGGACGTAGTCTCCGTGACGTCCCCGCAGACTGTCTAAAACCTGGACGTAGTCTCAGTGACGTCCCCGCAGACTGTCTGAAACTGGACGTAGTCTCCGTGACGTCCCCGCAGACTGTCTAAAACCTGGACGTAGTCTCAGTGACGTCCCTGCAGACTGTCTAAAACCTGGACGTAGTCTCTGTGACGTCCTACAGACTGTCTAAAACCTGAACGTAGTCTCTGTGACGTCCCCGCAGACTGTCTAAAACCTGGACGTAGTCTCCGTGACGTCCTACAGACTGTCTAAAACCTGGACGTAGTCTCAGTGACGTCCCCGCAGACTGTCTAAAACCTGGACGTAGTCTCCGTGACGTCCTACAGACTGTCTAAAACCTGGACGTAGTCTCCGTGACGTCCCCGCAGACTGTCTAAAACCTGGACGTAGTCTCAGTGACGTCCCCGCAGACTGTCTGAAACTGGACGTAGTCTCCGTGACGTCCCCGCAGACTGTCTAAAACCTGGACGTAGTCTCAGTGACGTCCCTGCAGACTGTCTAAAACCTGGACGTAGTCTCTGTGACGTCCTGCAGACTGTCTAAAACCTGGACGTGGTCTCTGTGACGTCCCCGCAGACTGTCTAAAACCTGGACGTAGTCTCTGTGACGTCCCCGCAGACTGTCTAAAACCTGGACGTAGTCTCTGTGACGTCCCCGCAGACTGTCTAAAACCTGGACGTAGTCTCAGTGACGTCCCCGCAGACTGTCTGAAACTGGACGTAGTCTCCGTGACGTCCCCGCAGACTGTCTAAAACCTGGACGTAGTCTCAGTGACGTCCCTGCAGACTGTCTAAAACCGGGACATAGTCTCTGTGACGTCCCCGCAGACTGTCTAAAACCTGGACGTAGTCTCAGTGACGTCCCCGCAGACTGTCTAAAACCTGGACGTAGTCTCCGTGACGTCCCCGCAGACTGTCTAAAACTGGACGTAGTCTCCGTGACGTCCCCGCAGACTGTCTAAAACTGGACGTAGTCTCCGTGACGTCCCCGCAGACTGTCTGAAACTGGACGTAGTCTCAGTGACGTCCCCGCAGACTGTCTAAAACCTGGACGTGGTCTCCGTGACGTCCTACAGACTGTCTAAAACCTGGACGTAGTCTCCGTGACGTCCCCGCAGACTGTCTAAAACCTGGACGTAGTCTCAGTGACGTCCTACAGACTGTCTAAAACCTGGACATAGTCTCCGTGACGTCCCCACAGACTGTCTAAAACCTGGACATAGTCTCTTTGACGTCCTACAGACTGTCTAAAACCTGGACATAGTCTCCGTGACGTCCCCACAGACTGTCTAAAACCTGGACGTAGTCTCTGTGACGTCCCCGCAGACTGTCTAAAACCTGGACGTAGTCTCCGTGACGTCCCCACAGACTGTCTAAAACCTGGACGTAGTCTCCGTGACGTCCTACAGACTGTCTAAAACCTGGACGTAGTCTCAGTGACGTCCCCGCAGACTGTCTAAAACCTGGACGTAGTCTCTGTGACGTCCCCGCAGACTGTCTAAAACCTGGACGTAGTCTCCGTGACGTCCCCGCAGACTGTCTAAAACCTGGACGTAGTCTCAGTGACGTCCCCGCAGACTGTCTAAAACCTGGACGTAGTCTCCGTGACGTCCCCGCAGACTGTCTAAAACCTGAACGTAGTCTCTGTGACGTCCCAGCAGACTGTCTAAAACCTGGACGTAGTCTCTGTGACGTCCCCGCAGACTGTCTGAAACTGGACGTAGTCTCCGTGACGTCCCCGCAGACTGTCTAAAACCTGGACGTAGTCTCAGTGACGTCCCCGCAGACTGTCTAAAACCTGGACGTAGTCTCCGTGACGTCCTACAGACTGTCTAAAACCTGGACGTAGTCTTAGTGACGTCCCCGCAGACTGTCTAAAACCTGGACGTAGTCTCAGTGACGTCCCCGCAGACTGTCTAAAACCTGGACGTAGTCTTAGTGACGTCCCCGCAGACTGTCTAAAACCTGGACGTAGTCTCAGTGACGTCCCCGCAGACTGTCTAAAACCTGGACGTAGTCTCCGTGACGTCCCGGCAGACTGTCTAAAACCTGAACGTAGTCTCTGTGACGTCCCAGCAGACTGTCTAAAACCTGGACGTAGTCTCTGTGACGTCCCCGCAGACTGTCTGAAACTGGACGTAGTCTCCGTGACGTCCCCGCAGACTGTCTAAAACCTGGACGTAGTCTCCGTGACGTCCCCGCAGACTGTCTAAAACCTGGACGTAGTCTCTGTGACATCCCCGCAGACTGTCTAAACCTAGACGTAGTCTCTGTGACATCCCCGGCAGACTGTCTAAACCTGGACGTAGTCTCTGTGACATCCCCGCAGACTGTCTAAACCTGGACGTAGTCTCCGTGACGTCCTACAGACTGTCTAAAACCTGGACGTAGTCTCTGTGACATCCTACAGACTGTCTAAAACCTGAACGTAGTCTCTGTGACGTCCTACAGACTGTCTAAAACCTGAACGTAGTTTCTGTGACGTCCTACAGACTGTCTAAAACCTGAACGTAGTCTCCGTGACGTCCCCGGCAGACTGTCTAAAACCTGAACGTAGTCTCTGTGACATCCTACAGACTGTCTAAAACCTGAACGTAGTCTCCGTGACGTCCTACAGACTGTCTAAAACCTAAAACCTTTTTCTCCCAGAGTTCAGCAGGAGCAGGGTCGTCCCTGCAGGTCCACGCGATCCGGGTCGGTCCGGGTCAGGAGCTGTTGGGATCTCTGCAGGCGTTTGTGGAGGAGAGGCACCTCCGAGCTCCGTTCATCATCACCTGCGTGGGCAGCGTCACCAAGGCGACGCTCCGGCTCGCCAACGCCACGGCAACAAACACAAACGAGGTAGTTCTGAGCAGCCTGAGAGAGTCGCCTTCTGGGAAATGAAAGAGTCTCACGGTGTCGTCGTCCATGTTCCCTCAGGTGATCCACCTCGACGGGAGGTTCGAGATCGTCTCCCTGGTCGGCACGCTGAACCCGGACGCCCACCTCCACATCAGCCTGTCTGACGTTGAGGGTAAGACGATCGGAGGTCACGTGCTGGGAGGCCTGGAGGTGTTCACCACAGCCGAGGTGGTCATCGGCGAGGCGGTCCACCTGAAGTTCACCAGAGAGATGGACGTACGGACGGGCTTCCCTGAGCTCGTGGTCCGGCCTCGCTCACAGAGCAAAGACGACTGAAAGTTGGTGGATTCAAATTTCAAACAAACCTGAGATGATGACTGAAGCTACCGACCTGTGAATTACTGTTTTTATTCAGTCTCAAACTCTCAAATCACGCAGTCGAAAATAAAAAATGTCTGTAATGTCTGATCTTTGAAACTTTGTTTTGCTCTAGCCTGATATCAACTGGCAGTAAATGTCGTGTATAGAACTTTAGGAACGTTCTGCGTCACGTCCACGCATCTGAATCTTTCAGTGTTCTAAAATCTTTTCATCGTTTCTCCCTCAGACTTTGTTCACGTGCTCAATCATGTTGGGTTAATGTTCTTCTGCATGATTCCGTTTTGCTTTTGAACCGGACTGCGATGAGGCCGCTGAGGTCTGAAACATTGACGACAGTCACAGTTCGGTTTGATTTTAAATAAGTCACAATCCGTTCAGTCACGTAGGACTGTGTAACGCACACGTGACCATTCAGACAGCGTGCAGACTTTTCACACATGGACCGATCATTATTTTCTCTGTGACGTTCACGTGTGAAATGTTACACCATCACACACACACACACACACACACACACACACACACACACACACACACACACACACACACAGCAGCCAATAGGACGGTCTCTGCAGGGGTCTCAGCTCTCTGCTAATAGATGTAAAACTGCCGGATTAGCCGTGACCTCGGCTCGGTCACGGCCGCCGCCGCGAAGAAAGGGAAGGCCTCTGTCGCCGTGTGGCGGGCGGGCGGGTCGGAGGGAGGCGGACAGTGATGACAACCTTTAGATGGATCCAGTTCATGAAGTTTAACTGATGACAAGTTTCATCATGACCATGAACACGAGAGCGCCACAATGTGGATTCATCCACCGCTGAAAATAGTCCCCAATAAATGCTCTTCTTCCTCAAACAACTTGAAACTCTGAAGAGGCATTTCAAAATAAAATCTGAGCTCTTAATTTGGTTGAAAGTTATTAGAAGACCTTTTTTTTTTTTTTTTACATGTTTTACGTCATTAGCTCCAAATTTTGTGGACTTGAACTTTAAAGCAGCAGAAATATGAGAGTAAAAAAAGTTTCCTGATTTAAAAGCTCCAAAATCTAAAAAGTGACATTTTTTATATTTTTTGTTGTTTTATTTATTGTATTGTTTATATTTTTACAGCCTAATTTAATTGTACATTAATGTTTATTTTATTAATTCTATAAAAACATATTTCTTTTTTTAATATATATAATTTTCTATTTGTAAAAACCTGTTTTTAAACCTCTTAAGGCAGAGAGCGTGAGAAACGTGCAGCACAGACGATCAATGCGCATCATCAGTCCTGACATGCAGCATATTAAAATGATGAAAGCCTCGAAACACAATTCAAACCCTGCATGTAACAACTCTCCGCTTTATTCCTTCTGATAATTTCAGCAACCGAAGAGTGGAAAAAAAAAACTTCACAAAATGATTTGAGAAACGTTTTTAATTTTTTAGTTACTCATCAGATATTACTGTCATAATTCACAGACTAAATAAGCTGCTACCTTCTGTTTTTACTCTAATTAATAATATAAACATTTATACATTTCTACAGTGTTCCAGGTGAATTTACACCTGTGCACTGTAAAACATATTTTTATATCTCTCGTGTTTTAGCTTCTTACACACACGCAGCCTTTGTAGCTGTGAAGATAAAAATCGTCTTTGTGTGGAAATTTAAATTTAATTAATTTTATGTTATAGGTTACTTTTAATGTTTACTGTGTCTCACATCTGCCGTACAAACTGTAGCACACATATCCACAGAAAACTGGACATATATATTTATTATACTATATAATATATTATATATTTACATGACATTTCTGTTTGTATTATAAATGAGTGTGTTGCAGATTACAGCGTCATCTGTAAGTCTGGTTTTATTACACTTTGTCTGTCAACACCTCCACCAGCATAACAACTTTTCTATATATTTTTTATTTTAATTTTTGGACATTTCACATTTTAATCTTTTAATATATTTGTTTTTTTTTTTAATTTTCCACATTTAAAAACAGGTTTGATAGAAATAAACTTTGACAAAATAATACATAAAGTTTCCTGGGCTGGATTTGAACTGAAGCTTTGATAAATGCTCAGCAGGAAGTGATTTGTTGTCCGTTGTGATAAATAAAATGTAGAAAGGTTGCAGACTGTTTGTCGCCTCCAGCAGGACGAGGCCGCACGTCAGCGGGCAGCCGGCCTGCCGCCACATTAAAGCCCGGCTACAAAGCGTCCCCGCTGCAGCTTTGTGCTTTTGTTTTGGTGCGTCCTCGCAGCATGGTGGCCGACAGAAAGCGTTGGTGGTCTGCCCCGTCCCCAACACCACCACCACCACCACCACCACCACCCCGCCTCCATCTAAAGCAGCTCAGTTCTGACAAATTGAAAGGCGGATGTTCTGGATCTGAAATGCAGCTTGTGATCTAAAGATGCTGTTTGTCTTCCTCTAAACGTCATCTTCATGCTGCAGAGATGATTAAACGCCCGCGCTGCTGTTGTCTGTCTGTGAATAACAAGTTAGTGTTGGTTTGTTTCACAGCCGCCGGCGTCCCGCTGCGAGCTGCCAATTACATTTTCACTGAGACTCTTCCTCGACAAAGAGTCGGCTCTAATCTCTGCACATCTGTAGTGTTCAAGCCCGGCTGCTTTGATACAGACAGACATTAAAAGTTGTTCTGAATGCGAGCGGCGATAAATGACTTTGAAATTCAGGCAGCTGTTACACAGGTTAGATTCACTTCAGCTGTGTTTGCTGTTCTCAAATCTTTCCTCAGATTTTTACCTCATATACGATGCGTGAAAAGAAAGAAAACACTAAGATGTTCACCTGATCTCTCTGTAACTGAATGAAAATCTGTACGGTTAGATCTCGTCCGAAGCAGATCTGAAGTCAGGTGATGTGATTAAAGAGTTAAAACAAAGACAAATGTTGGACATCTCGCTGAAACAGGAAATAAAAGCTTGTGCAGTGAAGTGGAGACAGAGAAGTCTGGACGGTCTAACACTGGTTGCCATTGGTCAGCTCGGTACGTTGCCAGCGAAAGTTGAAACCTCTTTGCAGACGACACTGGCCTGTTTTTTGCAGAAGGCTCCGTGTCAACTAACCCTGAGAGAGACAGCATGAATCCAACATGAACACGCAAGAATCCATCCAGTTAAAACAAAGTCAGTTTACTTTGAACAAACAGCAGCTACGTCATAATCTGCAGCCGTGATTTAATGCGTAGACTCTGCAGGGGTCTGTTCTGGTCTTTGCATGCCCCAAACACTTTTGCAACAGCAGATTAAGGAGAGGGACCAAGCAGCAACCTCTGCAGCTGTGAATGAAGTCACAGGTGACTTATTAGAGCCACGTCTTTGCTGATATTCAGATATCTCCAGCGCTGCATGTTGTCACTCTGTGTTATCACGGTTTGAACTCTCTTTTTCCAGCGTGGTTGCTCTGTAGCTCTAAAACTTGCTCGTGTCGGACCTGGTGACCTCACAGGTCCCTCAGGTCTCTTCCAGCTCTCAGGTGATAATGGTAATTCCTCCGTTTAGTATCTGCTCTTTTGCTCATTAGTGACTTCTCCTCCCCTGTCGCCTTTTTGTCCGTCGGTCTGAGTAATGAGCCGTGTGAGCCGGTGGCAGGGACTCCCCTCATCGCCTCACTTCAAACGAGTCCAGCCCAGGTCATTTGGAAGTCAGCTGCTAAACAGCCTGTCTGTAAAACAAGAGAAGCCGCTTGCACGTCCTCCGACGTTGGGATGCAAGCGGACGCCCCCCCGCCGCTGATCAGGCGGCTTTTATGTGGCAGCCAAAGATCTCCCAGGCTAATGACTCGCCGCTCTGTTTGAATGTCGCAGCATGAGGCCGAGGGCCGGGCGGATAACACACACAGATCAAAACCTCCGAGCCGCTGCCTGTCACACAGACCGGCTGCAAACACACGGAGGGTTTCCAACAACAAGTCGGAAAGTTTCTCCTCAGAGGTGGAAGAAGAACGAGTCGAGTCAACATCAACAACCTTTAAACAACCTTTAAACAACGAGCACGCCCAGGACAATATAGATTCAGTATGGTTCATCACATATGATGGATGACGTGATGATGGAGGGTGATGGATGTGCTTCAGGTTGGACGACGAGTTCGAGTTTCATGAATCCTCAGCAGGAAGCAGAAGAGACAGACAGGAAACACGTCGTGTCTGCAGATGAGACAGAGATATTTTAATACTTCACTAATGCACTAGACTTTGTTTTCAGATCAGCTGAAGATGTAAAGAAAGATGATGATGATGATGAAGGAAGGAAAGACGAACATGAAACATCGTGATAAATAATCAGCAGATGGATCCAGAAGGAAATGAATCAAACAAACATGTTTAACCACGTCTGTCCCTCTGAACACAGGCTACATTTAAAAATTAATGTTTTCATCTTTCGTTCTTTAAAACTTATTTAGAGCAGCTTCACTTTAAACTTGATTTTGTTTTTTGAACATAACGAACATACAAATCTTGTTTCTTACTGTCAGTAAATAAACTGTGTGTGTGTGTGTGTGTGTGTGTGTGTGTGTGTGTGTGTGTGTGTGTGTGTGTGTGTGTGTGTGTGTGTGTGTGTGATGGAGGTGAGTGTGGCTTCAGGAGCCACCAGGTGGCAGCACGACACAGGAAGTCTCTGAGGGGAGCCGACGGCATCAGGAGGATCAGAGAGATTTAAACCTGGAGCCAACAAGTCAGGTCGGGCTGAGGGCGGTGCCAGAGGAGAGAGGATGAGGATGGTGTTCTTCATGACCCACAAACTGAATATGAGTCAGATACATATCCTGCTTTTTTTTATTGTTAAATTTGGCTGTTAAAAACCTTGATGAACAAAGTTCTTAGATAATAATTATAACTATTGTTCTCAATATTTATTATCTACTGTAAAGCACGTTGGTACAGCGAAAGGACTGTTGTAAAGGGCTGTATGAATAAAGTACAAATAATAAAATGACGGCGTTTCTCAATGTACTCACGGTGTATTTGAATTATGATGTTTCATTTTCTGTTTACAGTGATTTTCTGTTTTTTTATTTTCAGGCTGTTTTCCTCGTTTATTTATTAATGCATCATTTTTCTCATCCATCCTCTGTTTGTTTCCTCGTGGTATAAACTGTCCCTGATCTCCATCCTGGATGTCTGGAGGTCATGTTGAGGTTTCTCTCTGCACAGTGTGACGCTCTGAAACTCTCTCAGCGTTTTAATTGAGCTAAATTTGTCTCGATGAAGCCGCTCACTTAAAGAGAGAGACGGGCCTGGCGGCAGTGAAGGGGTCCTTACCTGCACATTAGAGGAGAAGGCATTTTAATAACAACACAGACCCCCACCCTCCTCCTCCTCCTCCTCCTCCTCCTCCTCCTCCTCCTCCATAGCATCTCACTGGAGTGGGACTCAATTATTGTTAATGGAAGTTCACTGCACATTTTCTAAACGGGAGCTCTCGTCTGCAGCAGACGGGCCGATCATCTCACCGCTTCATTAGACGGACAAACATTTCACACGGCTGCAGACGTGACTGAGCTCAGTGTTATTACAGTATCGCTGTGAGCTCCTGTTGTCTTCTTAACCTCCTTTTATTCTGACTTAAAAAACAGAATACTGCCGTAAAAATGTGTTTTCATCCTTCGTTTCTTGTTTTTATGTGTTTGTGTCTCGTGATTCTTCACTTGCTTTCAGTCTGCTTTGGCTTCAGAGTCAGTTTGTCTGACTGCTGAATGTTCATCCTAGCTTCTTGAGCGTCGCCTGCTCCGTTATGGATTTCTTCACGTGTTTGGACCGCCTCGCCTCTCTTTGATCTGACAGTCTTTGTACATCCACCTCTGCTATCAAACCAAACTCAGATCAAACTGTATCTGAATCTGAATCCAGATTCTGTTCCTGCATCGACTCTTTCTCTCTTCAAACTTCTTCCTGGTGTTTAGGAGAAACTACAACAAACAGTTGTAACCAGAGTCCGTGTTTAGTTTGTCCTTTCAAGGCTGCTGTAGAAACATGGCGGACTCCAGGACAGAGGACCCGCAGCGTCTGTGACAAAAACATAATGATTCTGATTCTCAGGTGATTAAACACCAACGAATATTTTAAATCTGACGCCTTCAGAAACATCACAGCGAAAATTCAGCTAAACAGACAAAAGAAGAAGTTTCAGTGTGTGTGTGTGTGTGTGTGTGTGTGTGTGTGTGTGTGTGTGTGTCTTTATTCGTGCGGCACAATGGGTTGAAACCAACTCAAAGCGAGCTCAGATGTGAAGACATCCTGCGAGCCGCCGAGGACACATCACAGCCCCCGGAGACACAAATTGCCGCGTTGAACCATGTGACTTCCTGCTGAGCTTTTCATGTGAGAGCTGAAGGGAACAGCTGATCAAAGGCCACGACCGAGGAGGCTAACGCGCTTAGCCGCCGCCTTTGTCAGCACCAAACTGCACGGAAAAAGATTTTACCTCGACGAGCTCTTTTATTAAACGTGTGTTATTAATGAGGTGATTCATATCTCGTGTGTGTGCACAGAGCTCCGGGCCTGTGAAGATGAAATGAGATGTTTAAATTCTGAAAGGAGAGCCGCTGCAGCATCGTGCTGCAAAATGCAAAAAACACGTTTAGAGCATGAAGACGATAAAAACAGACATGAATTTAACTTCTGACAGATAATATGAACGATCATAAACCATTTGTGTGGAGTTTGCATGTTCTCCTCGCGTCCGTGTGGAGTTTGCATGTTCTCCTCATGTCTGTGTGGAGTTTGCATGTTCTCCTCATGTCTGTGTGGAGTTTGCATGTTCTCCTCGTGTCCGTGTGGAGTTTGCATGTTCTCCTCATGTCCGTGTGGAGTTTGCATGTTCTCCTCGTGTCCGTGTGGAGTTTGCATGTTCTCCTCATGTCCGTGTGGAGTTTGCATGTTCTCCTCATGTCTGTGTGGAGTTTGCATGTTCTCCTCGTGTCCGTGTGGAGTTTGCATGTTCTCCTCGTGTCCGTGTGGAGTTTGCATGTTCTCCTCGTGTCCGTGTGGAGTTTGCATGTTCTCCTCGTGTCTGTGTGGAGTTTGCATGTTCTCCTCGCGTCTGTGTGGAGTTTGCATGTTCTCCTCATGTCTGTGTGGAGTTTGCATGTTCTCCTCATGTCTCTGTGGAGTTTGCATGGTCTCCTCATGTCTTTGCCTCCACGTGTGATGACCTGGACCTGCTCCGCCTCTCGCACAGATTGGCTCCAGCTCCTGCAGCCCTCGTGAGGATGGACAGAACATGGATGGATGGATAATCTGGTCTTGAGACACACACAGAGGCTGAAAGCTGCTGGGAGGTTTCACATTGGCTGTAAGTGTAGTGACCCACCAGGTGAGGGCGCTCTCCCTCTTTAAGTCTTCAGCATGTTGCCTGTGAACATCATGTTGTGATTTGGTTTCATCCTGTTTGAAGACAGAAACATTTTGTGGAGTCAGACGAATCTTCCAGTTTTTAACGAGGTCTTTATGTAAATCAGCGTGATGTTTCATTGAATGCATCGTCTGCAGCTGTCACCATGTGTTTTCCTGTCACATTCCTGAGCTGCCTCTGTCTGAGTGGGAGGTTTGTTTCATCATGTCGGAGTCACATCTGGAATTTGCATCAGATTTTCTCTGTTTCTCTGCACAAACACAGAAACGACGGCTTCATCCTATTACCTGCGCCTGCAGCGTAAATGTTTATGGAAATGGCCCGTCGGAGCAGGCCAAGTGTTTTCCATCAGCAGCTCTTTGCAGTAATAATACTGCAGGGTTGATGTCAGACCCGCCCTGCGTGAAGAGGGGAGGCTAATGGTCCTCCCTCCCTCCCTGCATGAACCACAGAGATGAAGAGGGGGGAAAACATCTAATTCACCTTAAACGTGGTGCTGCAGGGCTGGGAAGCGAGAGGGCATCTGTTCAGAGAGTCCCCATTAAAGGAACATTATGTAACATCAGACTGTGGATGATGGAGATTCAACCATGACACAATTACAGGGAACACTGGGCTGCACGCGCCTGCTGAGATTCAGTGTTCAAGACGACATCCCAATCTGTTTTTCTTCCCCCGCTATCATTTTTATTAAGAATTTATTTTTAGTTCAAAATTGAAAAGTGGATTTGAATAAAGTCATTGTTATTCTTTGTTTGTATTGATGTGTTTTTTTCCCTCCATGGTTCTAAAATGAAGCTGACACAGGAACTGCAGTTCCTCTAACGTCCACCTGAGGCTGGCTCCAGAAGTGAGTCAGTCTCCATAAGTCCCCATGTTACACAGCAGAAATAAACATGTTTACAGCCTGGTACAAAAAACTTTTTTTTTTGGTCTCTGTAGCTAATTTCCTGTCACCTGCATAAAACTTCTGTGTTTGTTTAAGTAATAATTGAAGGTTTAGGAAAAATCTAGGAAAGTTACATTACATACCTGACATAAGTTTATGGACAGTATGGAAATGTAAAAACTTTTAAAAGTCCATGTTAACCACAGGACATAAACAACAGTCACCTATGAAAAAATATAATATAATATATCTATATATATATATAGATATATATATGTGTGTGTGTGTGTGTGTGTGTCATAACCTTTACCATACTGTACTCTTTTATTTTATCTATTTATTTTACTATTTTACCATTTGCGGGTTTACGGTTGGGCGGCGGCAGTAGCTCAGTCCATAGAGACTTGGCTGGGGAACCATAGGGTGGCTGGTTCAAGTCTAGCATGGACTGAAAATATGGAAGGTGGACTGGTAGCTGAAGAGGCGCCAGTTCACCTCCTGGGTACTGCCTCGGTGCCCTTGAGCAGGGCGCCGGTCTGGCTGGCTGCTCATCACTCCACCATCTCTCTCACATTTGCATGTCTATGAGCCCTGTACTGTATGTGTGTTTAAAAATGCATGTAAATAAAAATAAAAAATTGGTGAAAAAATAATTTCCCAGTTGAGGGGAATTAATAAAGTATATCTTCTTCTTGTTACAGGATTTTTTAAAGAAAAACCCTTGAGTAATGAGGACTGGATTCAAAGTATCAAAGTTGAATTTATTATTCTTGTACAAGAAGGAGTGTTTAACAGTGCAGCACACAGAAGGGGTTACAGAGAAAAGGCTCCTCAAGGAGCTCTAACCTTAGGTTTTTATACATTGTTCAACAATGGGCTGTGTTGGACACCTCCACACTGATACAGATAACATCATAACATTCCTTTAGTTGCTTTTCTGCTGAGTAATGGGCATTATGTTTTTCCTGTTCATGTTCATTGCAATTTTTGTTTTCTAGTTTATTCCATTTTATTTTCACTTATACCTTGCAGTTCTTATTTATATCGCGGTCACTTACTTTTGGAATGCTATTTATATCATGGTCACTTTCTTTGCATGATTACTTACACTTAGTCACTTTACACTACAATACTCTTTATATATCATGCCACACTTATCCTCAGTACTTGTCTGTTTTTGAAGGTTGATTACTTTTTCGTGGTCATTGTGTAGTTTAGATATTTGTCTGTTTATTGTATCTTTTTTTTGTTTTGGCCTCCTCTACTTTTGTTTCTATATCTTGCTGCTGTCACAAGTGAATTTGATGAATAAAGTATATCCAATCTAATCTAACAAGAATAAGAAGGTTTAGAGTTTATCCATTTTGCACAATGGATGTGGTATTTTATAATAACATTTATGATGTCAGAAACAGACAAGGTTGGATGATTAAAATAAAAGATAATATCATATAAAACTCAACAAAAAATCCGTTTCCTCCAGTGTGAGCAGATGTTTTGATTTTTTTGTCCTGTAGTTCTGTTTCTGGCCAGTGGGGACGCTGTGAGGCTTTCCGAAAGGCTCCGGAAAAAGCCGACATGAACCGAAAAAGGCCGACATGAACCGGAATAAGCCGACATGAACCGGAAAAAGACGACATGAACCGGAAGGAGCCCGAACACAAACAGGTCATGGCCAACAGCATGTAGCCGACCGAGCTTGGACTGGACTTTTAAATTCAGACATTTTAACCGTTTCATACGAGTTCAGATATATTATTATTATTATTGTTTTTTATATTCATAAGCTGCCAGAGAAACGAACTGCTGACCGGAGATGGGAGTCCCGGCGTTTTTCCGCTGGCTTAGCCGCAAATATTCGTCGATAGTCGTTCACTGCGTGGAGGAGAAGGTAATAAAAAATAATCTAGCATGACTTTACGGCTAATTATTTTAAATAAATAGCCGTTATTTTTTTTAAAAATGTGTGTTTTTAACGGCTCGAGCGCGTGAGAGGCGGGAATCTCTCCGAGGAGCCTCTCACGCGCTGTAAACAAAACGACTTAAAACAATTAAAACCGCCGTTTTTAAAGAACATGTAACACACGTAATATGTGTTTTAAAGAATATATATTAATTTGAGACGTTTCCCGCCTTGCTAACTTCAATATTAAGCGCTAAAAGCATTGTGAAACAATGTTTTTAGCGAGTTAGCTTGGCGTGTGCGCATGCGCTGTGCGCAAACACCATGTGCGTAGTGAGTGTGTTGATTGATTGTTTGTTTGTTTGTTTGTGTGTGTACACAGGGTAAAGAGTGTAACGGGGTCCGTATTCCTGTCGACACCACCAAGCCGAACCCCAACGAGGTGGAGTTCGACAACCTGTACCTGGACATGAACGGGATCATCCACCCGTGCACACATCCAGAAGACAAGTAGGAACCTTGGACCTTTTTAAACTGTTTATTTATTATTTTATTTTAACTTTTAAGTCTCTGTTGATGATGTTGAGGTTTGTTATGACTCAAAAGTCTAAATGCACTCACCTTTTATTGGCATAAAAATTGCAGCTGACTCAAAGTCTGATCTTGAAGGGTCACGGTGACGTTCTCTTGTGTTGTATTCACAATAATGTTACTGTTGTGGGATTTTTTTTTTATATATTTAAAGATCTTTTTTTGGCCTTTTTATGGCTCTATTAATAGTACATCTGAAGATAGTGACACGCATTAAATGGCCGTCGGATGCGGGATTCGAACCGGAACCGGGTCAAGTCCAGCATAGACCGAAAATACAGAAGGTGGACTGGTAGCCAGTTCACCTCCTGCCCTTGAGCAAGGCACTGAACCCTCCCAACAGCTCACAGGGCGCTCCTTTAGGGGAGCTGCCCATCACTCCACCATCTCTCTCTACATTGCATGTCTATGAGCCTTGTACTGCATCTGGGTTAAAATGCATGTAAATAAAAACAGTAAAAGAATTTCCATGTTGAGGAAATAATAAAGTATCTCAAAGTAATATGATTTGACGAAGCGAGCAGCCTGAAGACGTCACATTGGACCTCCTGCAACATGTTCAGGGAACAAGGAGAACCTCGAAACAAGCACGTAACAGTCTGCATCAGTCTGATGAAGGAGGCTTTCACCTGGCTCGAGAAACCCAATCTCTGGACTCCACTGGACACTCTCATTCATAGTCGACGTCCCCTCAGTCTGATTGGAGGGTTGATAGGCAGGTAGAGATGCTGCAGTGTACGACATCTGCTGGACTGTCCTTTCCTCGTCTCTGTGTTTCCATGGTGTTTGTGAAGGCACACTTATGTGAAGCTGCTTGTGTGAACAGTGAAAGTTTCTCCCTGTGTGTGCAGATGACTTGATTGATCTGAAAAATAATCCACACATTAAAGACCTGGATGAAATGTTTGATATTCAGTGCGCTCTGGTCTGATGCGTTCAGAAGTGCAGCATAAATCAGAGATCTTCACACTCTGAACTCTGCCATCCACAGACCCGCTCCTAAAAACGAAGATGAGATGATGGTCGCTATTTTCGAGTACATCGACCGCCTGTTCAACATCGTGCGACCCAGGAGAGTCCTCTACATGGCCATCGACGGAGTGGTGAGCGTCTTTGAGCGACAGAAACCTTGTTCATTCTTCTTTCCCGTTCAGACTAATCAGCTCTGTTTTTATCTGCGACAGGCTCCTCGGGCCAAAATGAACCAGCAGCGCTCTCGGCGTTTTCGGGCCTCCAAAGAAGGAGTGGAGCTGGTGGAGGAGAAGAATCGCATGAGGGAGGAGGTCATCCAGAGAGGTGTGTGTGTGTGTAGCGCTTTTGTGTCCTTCACATTACACAGTGTGTGACAGTAAACGTTACACGACAGGACGCTGAATTCTCTGATCGAGAAAATAACATTTGTGTTCTTTGAGAACTTTTATGGAAAACTGTAGAAACAGAGTTCCACAATTCCATTTGAATGTTTGAAAGCTTACCTTCTCATGGAAAGTTTCTCTTTGCAACCTTACCTCTCAACACTCTCAAACCAGCACCTTATAAACAAACAGCGGACATTTGTAGAAACTGCTGAATGAATCGTCCGTGATTTTGAGTTTCTCTGCGTGTTTGTCTTTGAATCTTTTGACCGTACGTGTTTTATTTCTCTGTCGTCCTCTGCAGGTGGTTATCTTCCACCTGAGGAGATCAAAGAGAGGTTTGACAGCAACTGCATCACTCCAGTAAGTGAGATAAGAGTCTTTTTTTATTGGTGTACCTGTTTCCTTCAAGTTTAAATAAAGGTTATGAACTTGTCATTTTTCTCTGTGTGTGTGTCTGCAGGGAACAGAGTTTATGGACAACCTGGCTCAGTGTCTTCGATACTACGTCGCAGACAGACTCAGCAATGACCCTGGATGGAGGAATGTCGTAGTACGTGACGCTTCAATGCTTCAAACTCTGCCAGAAGTTTTTTTTTACACATAAAACAGAAAAACAAAATGCAGATTTATTCATCATAATCATCACTGACCTTTAACCTTCACTTTGTTCTCCAGGTCTTCCTGTCTGATGCCAGCGTGCCGGGTGAAGGTGAACACAAGATTATGGACTTCATCAGGAGACAGAGAGGTACGCCGAGAGACTTTAACAACTGACGCCCGTGTGCTGCAGTACATCATAAAACCACACACACACACACCAGTGACTAAAGGTCACAAAGTAACACACACAGACGAATCACATCATCTGCAGGCAGAATTCAATCAGACTGGACAAACTGATGAACGCAGAGAGATGAAAGTGTTGTTGAATATCATGTCGACACTTTGATCTGTGGGTCAGGAACTGAGATGAAACCTCACACACACACACACACACACACACACACACTTTATTAACTCTCGTTGTGATTTCTTTGCCAGCTCAACCCAACCACGACCCGAACACACACCACTGCCTGTGTGGAGCTGACGGTGAGCCTTCAAATTAAAATAAATGTTAAATAATTAATAAACTATCAGCTGTGTAAATAACGATCACCTGTTCTTTCTTTGTGTGGCGTCTAATGATCAGCTGACCTCATCATGCTCGGCCTGGCCACCCACGAGCCGAACTTCACCATCATCAGAGAAGAGTTCAAACCCAACAAACCCCGCCCGTGCGCCCTCTGCGGACAGATGGGTCACGAAATCAAAGACTGTCAGGGCGTCGCCAGAGAGAAGCAGGGACAGGTGAGCGCCGACTGTTTCCTGTCATACTGATCGTCATCATAATCTGCACATCCGGCAGGTTGTCACATTCGTTTCTTCTCTTTCAGCACGATGAGTTTGCAGACTCAATGCCAGCGTCTGAGCAGGAGTTCATATTTATCCGACTGTGCGTGCTGCGGGAGGTACGTTTCCATTTGTCACTGCTGTCTGGCTTTAACTAAAACCAGTTTACCGTCGTTAAATTCTGCTTTGCTTCGATGTTTTCAGTATCTGGCCCGAGAGCTGACCATGGCCAGCCTGCCGTTTCCCTTCGACTTCGAGAGGAGCGTGGACGACTGGGTCTTCATGTGTTTCTTTGTTGGAAATGATTTCCTTCCACATCTGCCGTCCTTAGAAATCAGGTGAGCTGCAGGACTCTGGTTCAAACATTAGAAGACGTGGGAGTGATTGTATGTGTGGATTTATTTACGCTCCATGCAGACTAATTATTCCAGAAGTGAGCCAGACTTTCTCTGATTTCTTGAAGCTTCACACAAACAGGGTTAATTGCAGGACGTTGTCTCGTGTTGCCTCAGCGCAGGTGTTGAACACCAGCCTCGTTATTCAGAGATTGTAATTGTGCCGTCACTTCACTTTGACCTCCAGCACAGATCCACTCTTTATTTGTCTGATGTTAGTTGGTTACCTGCCAGTTTCCTGCTGCTGTCAGAGATAAATCATGAACGCTGATCGACTCGTCTTTAATTATTCTCCGCTGCTGTTTCTCACAGAGAGGGGGCCATAGATCGCCTGGTCAACATCTACAAAGACGTCGTGCACAAGACTGGAGTGAGTGTCGTCGCACATTTGCAGCGTTCTGACTGCGCGGTACCGTGACATAACCGGGTCTGTGTTTGCCTTTCAGGGTTACCTGACGGAGAACGGCTACGTCGACCTGGAGCGGGTGGAGATGATCATGCAGGCGGTCGGCGTGGCTGAAGACAACATCTTCAAGAAACGCAAAGAAGACGACGTAAGATTTCTGCCTTGTTCCACGTAAAGATGCTAAGCAAAGCTCAGTCCTCCTCTCCTGTATGTAGATATGCTGCAGCAGGCAACTTTACCAGTGGTCAGTCTGTTTGAGCCTTGATTTGTTGATTTCTGTGATAAATCTTCACATTTTGTGTCTTCTAGGAGAGTTTTAAGAGACGGATGAAAGAAAAACGAAAGAGGGCGAAGGTGAGTAAAGGAAGAGGATGGAGATGAGATGATTCCGTCTACACCAGCCTGTAAATCTGAGTCGCAGATCCTGATTCTTTCTCCTCCTTCTGTTACAGCAGGCGGAGCGAGGTCCAGCCTACATGACCACGGGTCAGTTTGCCCCTCAGGCTCTGGGGAGAAGAGACCGACCGGAGGCCGTCCAGAACGCTCGGCACCAGGCCTATGACATGAGGATGCAGTCCAGGGAGCAACACAACAAGGTACGGCTGCTGGTTGGACTGAATGTTTTTCATACTTTGTTCTTACGCAAAAAATCCTGCAGAATAAATACCAAACACTAAAATCCTAAAATATAATCCACAGTTCATACAAAGATAGAGATATTCTCCTGCTTCAGTGAAGTGCTTTTCATGATGCTCCTCTCCAGATCCTGACAGGAAGCGGAGGACGTTTTATAGCGTAACATGGCAATGAATAATTTTCCGACTGGAGTGCAACCATGAAGTCTTTCTTTCTCTCTCTCTCTGCAGGATGCTGCTCAGTCTCTGAAGGCCACGATGAGGAACGGAGGAAACGTAAGTTCTTCAAGTGGACACGTGTGTGAAGACATGTGATGTTTGTTTGGGCTGATTATTGTATAATATATTTATAACAAGAAATATTAAACTCAAGACGATTTTAAAAACATGTTTTAACAAAATGCCATCACAGTGTTTGACACCACGTCCGTCATTGTCACACGGAGACAAACATCTGATGTCTGACAGTGAGACGATAAACAAATCTTCCTTGAATATAATCCTCCTCTTTAATAGCAAAGGATTTATTTGGAAACGTTATTCTAACATTGAAACAATGTTCTCGTCCGTCTTACGTTCTCTCAGCCGTCCGTCCGTCCGTCTGGTGCTTTTCTTTCCTCTGGAGTGTGTCTCCGTGTGAAGGGGCTGCATGTTGGTGTGGACACACCGTTGGCTCGATCCACTCTGGACTTCTAAAGTGCCACTTGGCAGCTGCCTGCAGAAACGCCGTGTAATTCTGCTGCATGTACATCGTTAGAAATAGGGAGAGTCTTTATGATGGACCAGTGGTAACGTGAAAGTCCCTGATCGATGCGTTTTTCTCTCTGAACTTTCTTCTGATCGACCTCGGACTGTTTTTATTCAGTTGGTCATTTCGAAACCGTCTTTTCCTGCGGCGTCTGAATGCGAGCGCTGTCTCCTGGTTCACGGTCATGTTTCTATTTAACACATCGGTCGGCTGTTTTTAAATTTCCTGCCTGCCCTACCGCGTGTACGCCGTTAAATCTATAGAGCGACAAAAGCCGTCCTTACATTAGCACATGAATGAAGAGGAGCACAAAGGCCTCGAGAAGACGAAGGCTAAGTTGCTACGGTAGCTTTTTTTTTTTTCCCTCTCTTCTTTCCTTCGAACGTACAAAAACATCCATAAATATAAATCATGCAGCAGCACACATCATCAGTACAGAGAGTTTTATGAACAATGCTGTAACGAACAAAACAAATATTTAAACATAAAATCTGGATTTTAATTTAAGATATCGTTAATAAATATTTCATCCTTACCTTTTTTTTTAAATAACATAAATAAAAACTGAAATTATTAGTTTATTCATCAGTGGACAGATTGTTTTGACGATTCTTTCCTTTTCTTTGTCTTGTCACTGATCAGCTGACGTTTAGTCGACTCTCACCTTCTGTCAAACGCTCGAAGAAAGTTGTGATTTACTCGACGTGACGTTTTTCACACTGAGCTGATGTACGACTTTTTAATTTGGTGTTTTTGTCTCCATGCTCAGTCATCTGCAGGTCCCAGCGACAGCTCAGACAACCGCGGGGTGAAGAGGAAAGCCGAGGACAGCGACAGCGAGCCGGAGCCTGAAGACAACGTCAGGTAAACCTGCAGGCTGTGTGGGCGGGGCCTCAGGGAAGGGGGTGGGAAGAAGCTGTGTTTACGTCTGCACACAGGTGTAGGTATTTATAGTGCACACCAAATTAGCAGCATTGACGCAAAGCAAACACATGTTGAGCATGGCTTGGTGTTTGTCCACGTGTATACAAACATACTGAGGTTATAGGAGTCAGGTTATTCGCCTGAGGAGCACTCAGGCTGTTAGCTCACCTGGTCGAGTGTGTGATGGTCACAAATAACGTGCAGTTTAGTGACATCTCTGCAGCCGAGGTCTTAAAATAAAATCCAGAGTCGTCTTTGTCTGAGATCAAGATGAGTAGAAATGCCGTCGGCCTTCAAAAAGGTTTCCGATCTCGAGGACTACGACGCTGCCTACAGCTTCCTGCTCTGCACACAGCGGCTCCGCATGACGACTGGAAGCAGCTTTCTGAAGCCAGAAACAAATAAACGAGACCGAACAGTTAGTGCGTTAATATTCAGAGTGCTGCCGTCGTCTGTTGAGTTCATGTTTCACACAGTGCCAGAGAGCTGCAGTGAGGAATTCATGAAGTAATAATAAGAGACTTTTGCTATTTTAGGTGTTAAAACTTAAAAATCGTCACCAGCCTCAACATCAAACTCTTTGAGTGTGTGTGTGTCGATAAATATTCACCACACAGTCTGCATGGAGTTCATAAAATAAATCTTTACAGAGCTTCAGTCAGTGAAGATGTTAACGAACACGCCTGAAGAGACGGACTCATTAATGCAACAGAGCTGCAGCTCAAGCTGTTTAACACACACACACACACACACACACACACACACGGCTCCCACCTCCTCCTTGCACGTGATTAATATGGAAAGCAGGAATATTCGAGTCAATTCCTCAGTGACGCACTCGTCAAAGCTGCTAAATCCATCGGGCTAAATTGGTATTCATGGAGGCTTTTCCTCTCAGGGAGCCGGCCGCTCCGCCCCAGCGGGCCGCTCCGAGTATCCGCCGCACAGATGCCGGACGGCCTTGATTATGTGTGCAGAACGACACGGACGCCCCAAATCTGCCAAGGAGTCAAAGCCATTAAACTATTCCAGTAGCAGGGAGGAAGTTTATGCAGTTTGTAAAATGTGTTTTACAGACTATAGATGAACGCAGCGGCATCGGGACGAGGAAACATTCGACAGCATTTTTTTTTTACACTTGAAGGTTTAAAACATGTTTGTCATTTCAAAGCCACGGCGGGCAGTGAGGGGATCTACATGATGACACATTACAGAGTTATGTGTGTGTTTGAGGATGACCACGGACAATACTTCAGTGTACCGTGATATTATAATTATATACTTGAGATAATAACAGACACTTTCTCATATTTGATGGTTAATTTGAAATATTAATGCCAGCGTGATGTCGGTCTCTCTGATTAAAGACGTTGGTGATGTTTGCGGTCTACAGTGTCTCACCCAAACACCGTGCACGACCGCCTCGATTCGACCCGCTTGGTTCGAGTCCGCACGAGAGAGACGCTTCGATACTTTTTACTTCCAGAATATCGTTTTCCAACACCTGAACTTTTATAAAACGAGAACAAAGAGAGTGAAACAGATCTTTGTTTTATTGTTTCTGATCCTCGGCGAGCTCTGTGAGGCAGCAGGTTTCCATTTCAAAGAAACAAGGTATCAGATCAGTGAAGACACGCGTGCTCACGAGAAGCATCGTCTAAATAATCAAAAGCAGCGACACACGATAAACGATCTCATGCAGCCCTGCACATGGTGTATTTTGTGGGTGAACATCGCTCCATCTTTAGGTGGTTAGATCAGTGAGGTATCGCATCCTAACAGTAGTATAGTTCTTATAGTTTGACCGTGTCTGTGCTGCTGCAGGTTGTGGGAGGACGGCTGGAAGCAGAGATACTACAGGACCAAGTTTGACGTGGACGTGACGGACGAGGACTTCAGGCGGAAGGTGGTCCGGTCGTACGTCGAAGGGCTCTGCTGGGTGCTGCGCTACTATTACCAGGTAAAGCTGAAGTCCGTCTGTGAATGGACTTCAGAACCTTAATCAACTGTAATGAAAGAAGACGAGTTTCCCAAACGCTGCCGAACATGAGAGCGACAGGTTCTCAGTGTGAAGTCAAGAAGTCCTCAGTGTGGAGTGTGTGAGCAAACAGACCCACTGTTTGCAGTGTGATTATACACTAAATCATTCCATTGTTGTAAAATATCGATCTTTATTTTGAAATGAAATAATCAGCTGTGGGCCCTCTTCAGTAGAGCCGGGCCGCCTCGTGGCTGAGCCGCGGGGGATTTGTCCGGCCTGATTGTGAGCCGTGTCGTATGCACGCTCTGTGTCGACGCTCGCCAATCCAAAGCCCGTCTCAGGGGGGCTGTTCTGGATGAATTCATTAGCGGGCCCTCGGCAGACGAGGACGTGTCTGCGCCGCGCCGCCACACATTCACGGTGCTGGAGTTATGATCACGCACACCTCGCCAAATGATCCGGGAAGGCTGAGCGGGTTCATCCCGACACAAAAGACCAGACGCACACTTTGTTTTACGGCCTTTGATATTTGTTGGTGTTTTATCCTGATGGAGACATTTTTCAGTTTGACACAGTTTAAAAAGTTTTATTCTAACAGACTAAAACAAATCAGTAAAATGATTTTAAGATGGCTGGATGTGAATTTATTTCTCTTTTTTTAAATGTAACTTTTCAGATCAACATTTTTAGATCACTCAGCTTTTTATTTGTTTAGTTTACAGAATATTAGAAACATCTCAGCAAGATTTGTTTCTCATCTGCATCGATGAAGCTCGACGTACCAAATTATAATCTTTTTAATCTTTTAAATAAATATTTAAATCTTAAAGAATTCAGACAAATCGAATCAAAACTTTTCAAATCAAAACGAGGAATCTGTGTCGAGTCCTGACGAGAGTTCAGTCTGCTTTATGATAATAATAATAATAATAAATCTGATGGACGTGTTTTACACTCGTGTTCAGTTTGAGGTTTTTGGTGACTGACGTTCTTAAAAGTTTCAAATCTTTAGATCCCAAAATATCTACCTGACGTCGAAGTGTCTGTTTCTATTTTTATTTATTTATTTATTTATTTTTACACAAATTATTTTTTCAGGATTGAAGTCGAAACATTTTCTGATTATTTGACAAACGTTAAAAATACTCAGACTGATGTAAAACTTTAATTCATTTTATTGATACATTTATCACACGTCTTTTATCTGGAAGAAAAACAAACTTTTGTTGTTTCTAGTTTGTCTCGTCTTATTTTATAAATAGAATAGTTGATATTGATAATAGAGATCTCGGTTTGTCGCTGATGACATGACGCACACACACACACAGCTTTGTTTCTTCATATCAGCTGTTTCTAAAGTAAATTTCTATTTGTGGTCTTTGACCTCGCCGGCTGCAGTCACGGATGAATTTCTCCCGCAGACAAAACATTGGCTCGTATTAACATAAATGATTTGTGCGATTGTTTGAGTGCGGAGCCCGGCGCCTCTTCTGGCTTTTATCATGGTAAAGTCCCGTATTATCATGTGAATGACCGTCTTTGATAATCAGAGTGTCGAGATCGGCCGAGACGTGGCGATGGGTGGATTCATCAGAGCGCCTCGTTTTCTCAGAGGTGGATTGTGGGAAGTGAAAGTCGTTCTTTGGTGTTTGTTTTTTTTCTTAACGCTCCTCTGCTGCGTAAACATTTCATAAACACAGAGCTGTTTTTTTTAAAACGCCCCAGCATCGATACCGAACACGTGAATTCAACTTGTTTGCAGTTGGAGCCGCTGAGCTGCAGCTCGCTCTGATCAGGATTCAGGCCTGGGCAGGATCTTAAATGTCAGCTCGGCCACGTTTGTCTGAGCAGGCTGGATTTTAAGCTTTTCTCTGCAGTCGAAGTTTTGAGGAAAAAAAGGGCAAAGGAGATTTTTTCTTCGTCTATAAGTGTCTTTTTTTTTTTCTCCTTCTGTCCTGTTAGCGCGTTGGTCACGACATTAAGCGTGCAGCGAGTCGTAGCAGGGTTGTCCGGTGGGTTACTGTGGGCGTGTCTATACACACTGAATGTAACAATCAGGAAATCCTCTCGGACACAAATCAAATTAAATTCTCTGTCACTATTTTGCAGATAGATTATCACAGTTTAGTCTGTGAATGCACCTGGATAAGAGGTGGTGGAATCAAACAGAAAATTAAATTAAAACACTTTTAACAAATTAATCCTTGGCTCCAGTCTTATATCCTCGTTTTCTTTCTGAGGCATTTCTGACGATGATTGTTAGTTGCAGTCTGAGTTCAACATGAATACAGGTTGTGTGGTTGCAGGTTGTGCGTGCATGTCCGTCCCCTGACACACAAAGTCGTGTTAACGTGTCTGTGTTGCTCTGCAGGGCTGTGCCTCCTGGAAATGGTACTTCCCGTTCCACTACGCCCCGTTCGCCTCCGACTTCAAAGACATCAAAGGATTGTTCACAGAGTTTGAGAAGGGGACCAAACCGGTGAGAACGGACCGAGAACGTCTTTATTCTTTGTTTCAGTTTGTCTCCTCTCCACGATCACACAGACAAATGTGTGTTTTGTGTGTGTGTGTAGTTCAAACCTCTGGAGCAGCTGATGGGAGTGTTTCCTGCCGCCAGTGGCAACTTCCTGCCGGAGACGTGGCGAAGCCTCATGATGAGTCTGGTCAGTGTTTGTACCAGTTTTTACAAGTCGTAGTTTTATTTTCTCTTCATCTTATTTTAAACTTGTTTTCTCGACTCAGGATTCTTCCATCATCGACTTCTACCCCGACGACTTCGCCATCGATCTCAACGGCAAGAAATACGCCTGGCAGGGTGAGTCACGTCATCCAGTGACCCCGACTTTGTTTTCATAGTGGTTTGTAAGGTTTCATTTTTAGTACAGTTATGTAAGTGTTTGTTTGTGTGTGTGTTTTTTCTGAAGGCGTGGCCTTGTTACCGTTTGTGGATGAACGTCGGCTGAGGGCGGCGCTGGCTGACGTCTATCCCGACCTCACACCTGAGGAAGGTGAGCACAAAAAAAACTCAACAGTGTAAAAGAAACTGGATTTAACGATGAGCTCTCTTCCCGTGCTCTGTATCATCATTGTCCAGGCTGGACTTGAACCACCAACCCTCTGGTTCCCAAGTTTTGTCTACACTTATAGCGGAGAAGTGCGTTGATTGAAGCAGCTGCTGTAAACCATGAATCATTTCTTACATAAGAGTTTTTAGTTTAACGACGGCCCCTGGTCTGTCGTCTTGTCGTGGCTGCATCTTTCTTCTCCTCCACGATGAACTCCAGTCTGTCAGTCCTCCTCGCTTTCTCCCGCTCTGACCTCGGCTGCTGTCCGTTTGTCTCCCGCAGTGAGAAGAAACAGCCTGGGGAGCGACTTGCTGTTTCTCGGGAAGTCTCACCCGCTCTTCGACTTCATCCACGAACTCTACCGAGGAGAATCTCTCGAGGTAACAAAGCCAAAGAAATGCAGTCACACTTCAGACGTCCAGTTCAAGTCAGACTTCTTCATATTCATGTTGGAACGGTCTGTGGCTCGTCAAACTTTCACACAGTTAAAGACTCGCTGCGTCGCTCTGCTGCAGATGTTTGTGTCGCTGTGCAGGTGTCGTCGAGTTGGATTCATTCTGCTTGATTACACGTTTTAATCTTGTTAGTGACTGGGTGAATATTTCCAAATGAGCAGATCAGAGTGAAGCTACAGACTCAAACTATGAAAGACAGAAACATCAGTGACATTTAAACACACCCGAGTGTTTTCTTACTTCATCTCTTCCACTCTGCCTGGATGTCGCGTCCGGGCTGACATTACAGACACTGCAGTGGACTATTAAGATGCGTCAGGCTTCCCTTGGTCCCAAGAAAAGAAGCTAAACATGTTCCAGAGTTCATAAATGAGATTTAAATGAATTAAACAAAACTGGCATGGCCACCCACAAGTCTCCTCTCTACACACATGACCACAAAGTTTTTTAAATATTTCTGCATCCTGGGGACAGAAGTACAAATTATTGTTTATAGTATTGTTTATTACAGGTTTATCTTTAGGTCCCAGTGTTGAGATGATTTCAGAACTTCTGTGTCTCGTTAGTTCCCTAACCTGCTTTAAAAAGACAAATCTGTTCAGTAGTAGTTCAAATGAGATCCAAACGTTCATTAAACCCCAAAAGAACTAAAAACAAACTGATGATGGCACTGGTTAAAAACAAACGGGTGTATCCTCTGAGGAGCAGGAACATGCTGACACCTTATAGTGACTCCACCTTTTCCCTCCACCTTCAGGGCACTGAGATCCCTGCAGAGCTGTGCCATGGAATCCAAGGTACATTAAATCTTGATGACGACCCTATTCTACCAGATAAGTAAGGAACGCTGCTTTATTTCCACCTTTGAGCATCATGATGTTAACGAACCTGCTGAAGGAGAGCCGCTCCGGCGTCACGCGCTCCGACACACGGCTGATTTTAATAATCGCCGTCTTTGTTTCTGACGTTTCTCCTTCAGGGCGGTGACGTCGCCCATCCCGATGCTGCGAGACATTTCACAGAACAGCGCCATCGGGTAAGAAACGTCGACTTCCTGTCACCTTCTTCTGGTTTTCCAACCCAGCTCAGCTCATGAAACGACTCCTTTTATTAACGATTGCGGATGGAAAGTCAGAATCTCATCTTCAACGTTCACACCTTGTCAGAGCTGCTTATATTTAGCCCTGTTCAGCCTGACGGTGTGTATCCTCACACACACCTGTCAGTAGACACGCAACACGAGTGTCTGCGGCCGTTCTCTGAGCGACACCTCTTAAAATGACGAAGCAGGTCAAGAAGAAGAAACATCAAACTCTGAGCTGAAGTTTAAAAATGTGACATCATGGAACATGGAATGTTTGTCCTTGTTTTCCAGGGTGAAGTACAAGGATCCGCACTATGCAGAAGACTTTGTGTTCAAGGCAGTTCTTCTGTCTGGAGCCAAGTGAGTCATTATTAAACTTGATTCATCTCTAAACGTCGAACACTCTCAGTGCAGCTCTGACTCCGACGTCTGTCTGTTTGTTTTTCCAGGATGCCCAATAAAGTCCTGAAGCCGGGTGACTGGGAGCGAGGGAACCGGGAACCATGGAGACCTCAGCTGGGCTTCAACCCAAACAGGCAGCAGGCTCACCTGGACCAGTCCGGCTTCAGAGCTCTGGGGTAAGTTTCCCGTCAACGCTGAAAGATTCCTAGAGTCTGGAAAGTTTCATCTGACCAGATATGTTTTTAGTTTTTGGAATTTAAATGTATAATAACCAAAAAGCTGTCATTGCATAATTATGATCCAATCACAGTTAATATGAACAAAATAAAAATCTGTGAACTTTTGTTTCTCGCTGCTTCTTTTCTAGTAACAGTTTACGTGACTGTCGAGGCCTCGAGCCTTGAATCTTGTTGCTTTACCTTGAAGAGTGCTTGAAAAGCTCGTGTGAACGCTGCTCCTCCTCACCTGGTATTCTCTCTCTGACAGACGAATGAAAAATGTGGAAGGAATCAAAGCACAGGAAAATATTTTAGTGTTTTCAGATCAGGAACTGTCGAGTCAGTAGATTTCCATGGTTTGACGGATGAGCTGATGTTTGAGCGTCCGTAACTCGAGCAGACTTTAAACCAAACACACCTGCTGCTTCCAGCCCGTCCTGCACGTTACCGTGTGAACACAGTGACTCAGATGTGACAGAAGTGTTTCACAGTGTTTTAAAATGTGTCTAAATGTTTGTGAACGCTCCCCATTAAACCAGCCGTGCTTGATTATGATCTAAGCTCTCTCCTCCACACGTTCATATTATCATTAAGGAAATGTGAATAATTGAACATCTGGCTCGGTCCGGCCGTCGCTAGTTGGGAATTAATTATGCACGGATTTGAAGAAACGCAACATATTCCTTTTTTTTTTTTTTTTGCGACTAAACTGAGTCGTTAATTCAGGCAGTTTGGTGGCTCGATGAGGCCGGACAGGCAGGTGGTTTATTGTTGATTGATTTCAAATCATCACATGGAACGAGCTACAGAAAATATCTTTTCTAGCTCCGTACACTGAAGATTTAGAGTTAGAGCAAATATAATGTCGTCAGTCTTCATTTAATGAACACCGTATCGATGTTTCATTCATTGAAAACTAAATCGAGTGCTTCCAAAACACCTGAGGTGACCCGTTTGGTTTTATTGGAGCTGAAGTCGAGAGTAGAAGAGCAAACGGAAAAACCAGAAATCAAACGTCTTCAGCTGAAGACGAAGAAGAGCTGCTCCAGACAGATTTAGGGCAAAGCAGTAAGAGTCACACCACAAAGCAAACGCCACGAACGTTACGATGAACGCTGGAAGGACGAGGAGAATAACGTCACTGACGGCGTACAGAGCGGCATCGTGTCTGTCCGGCGATGCTGTGAAAGCAGTTAACTGTTTATCTGAATGTGAAAATGCAATAAAACTAGTCGTGATTAGCAGTTGTAGTTATTAGTATAGCAAATATCCGGCCTTGAATTCCAGCGCGTTGCCTTAAATCAAACCTCAGTACTGTTTGGGTCGACCTACAGAGGTTCGGTGCGCAGCAGGCGTGAAACATCACCTCGAATAGTGAGAGCGTGATCTGGCCAATCAAACGCACGCAAGCTCACAGACTTCATCGAACAAAGTCTCACCTGTACCTGAAGCAGCCGTTTAATGTGTCGTGTCCTTCAGGGAGCTGCTTCACATTCAGACGTTCGTCCAGTAAAACTCGTTCTCTTCTTTCAGTCACAGTCTGAACAGAAACCAACACGGCAGAGGACAGTACAGCAACGCTCCGCCACCCGGCAACTACCAACAAGGATACCGTCCTCAACACGGCGGAGGCCACCAGCCTTTCCAACGTAAGAAACACACACACACACACACACACACAGGTTAGAGCACCATAACACAATTCATTCATGTCCTACCCGCTCTGTTTCCACTCTTACTGTCACGATCAAGTGAGATCTAAACCAGAGTAAACCAAAAAACAACTGTGGACGTTTCATCTCCTCTCAGACTTTGAACGCCACGTGAATCGAAGGTTTTTGTCAGACGTGAGTGAATCTCGTCAAACTTTCGTCTCCAAGGTCACGCCGAGCTGAAGAGCGTTATTTGTTGGACTCGGCGCTGCAGCCTTGTGTCGAACAATGACGTCCTCTATTGTCACACCACTCCTATCAAACTCGGATAATAGAAGATACTTTCTCTGACCCGCTACGTCGCCGTCTTCAAAATATCGCTCTGAAAGAAGAGGTCAAGTGATCCGAAGCTTTCACATTTCTCGTGCTCAATAGTTTTTGTCCCATGAACCAGAGACTCAAACACAATTACAACTGAACGTTAGTTTGGAAACTTTAATCCATCATCAAATATACGGACAACAAAAGAAAAGAAGTGAACAGTGATTTAAAACGGTTATTAATGAGGCTGTATTTACAGAATTAGTTTTCATCGCTGTATAAAAATAAGACGTCGTCTTCTTGTACTTCACACTTTCGTACATTTTGTAGTTTCTCCTACTGAAACAAGGTGATTGCAATCAGCAACTACACACTTTAAATACTAATAAACTAAGAGAGACGGGTTGAATCTTTCATACTCAGTGTTCAGCCAGATCTAGTATTTGACTAATCTCAAAGTTTAAGAGCGGTAGACTGATGATTTACAAAGTATCAAAGTCGTCTTGTTTAGAGTTTTCCTGAGCTTTAGAGGATCGGCTAAAGAGCTGCAGGTCTTCAGGAGGTTTGTGAAGGTAGAGAGGGACGCCCCTGATCTGTGAACTGGCAGGACGTCCAACAACAGACGAGAAGTCTGGATTGTCCTGAGCGCAGAGCCAGGTGTCATTAAGGTGAATATTAATTATTAGTGAATATCAGATCATTATATTCACATCTCGTTTGAAACGAAGATCTGCAGATTAAAAACTTCTTTTTGCCTCTGAACAAGTTTTTTTTCAAGATTACTGAATAAAACCAACATCAGCTCCCTGCAGCATCTTCAGTGTTCAACCTGCCGACGTGCCCATGAGCCAGAACGCTGATTAATGTCAGACATGAACCAGACAGACGACTGACTGACTGACTGACACCAAACAGTCGGTCACAAATAAAGTCAGTGTCTCATTAAACGTCATGTGAGCGTCTCGAGGAAGCTGAATCTCTTTCCCAGCTTCTTCTAATCCGGCTCTGTGCTCCTCCTCGGCCCCCTCGCTCCTCCTTGGCCCCCTTGCTCCTCCTCGGCCCCCCTCGCTCCTCCTCGGCCCCCTCGCTCCTCCTCAGCCCCCTCGCTCCTCCTCGGCGCCCCTCGCTCCTCCTCGGCCCCCTCGCTCCTCGGCCAGCTCTCCTCCAGTTTGACTTTGATGTGCCAATTTGCAAGTAGATGAATAATCTCATCTGCACCGCTGATGGCGTGCGGGGGAGTCGGAGCTATTCCGGTGGCACTTGATGCAAATTGATTTTTTTTTTGGCTCCTCCGGATTGCAGTGGCACCTCCTCCTCCCTCCTCCTCCTCCTCCTCCTCGTCCTTAATGTTAAACTCGCCAATTAGCTTTTTTTTCCCCATCATCTCTGAATCTTGGTGAAGCCTGATGATTCTGGAGACCGATGATGGTTTTTATCACATCAGGTTTGTTACTGAAGGTGGCACCGGGGGTTAGTTTGATTTTCATGTTTAAAGCTCGAAACCTTCGACTCTTTCCGTCCACGTGTTCGGCTTCCCTCTAAAATAAGATCAACAGCTGGAGGAGTTTGTGGGTTTTAAATCACATAAATGACATTTCTGCTCAGCATTGAAGATAAACTGGGCTGATAATATTGGCATCCTGAGGAATGTGAGCAGGAGGCCTTCCCCTGCAGCAGGAGGCCGAGGCTCTCCTTTGTCCAGTAACACTTTCTCAGGGGGGCCAATCCTCTGCTCGGCCAGTAATCACTGCAGGCTTTGCTCCACTGGGCCTTTGTGATTCCTGTTGGGGGGGTTGGTTGGTTGCTGATTAGCGTTGTGGGAGACCTGGGCTGTAATGAGACTGTGGAGTGGCTCTGCTGGACACAGTGGCCCCCTCTGATAAAAGCATCCAGGAGGATCCGTCTGATTGGGTGTGTGCAGCGCGCTCTGAAGAGGGTTGAAACCAAAGTTAACTTCCCCCTTTGACGGCGCTGCTACCTCCTGCGGTGATGTGTCAACGCGCCGCCTGTGAAACACGCTGTAGAGCTTTGTGCGCCGCGGCCGCACCAGCCGCTGTTTAATAACCAGCCGCTGGAGTCTCTGCTGGTGGCCATTATTGTCCTGACACACAGTGACACCAAATTTTAACCAGGGCCAGCAGAGTAACAGATTCATCCAGCAGCAGCCTCCAAACTCCCCCCGACCACTTGAGGATAACAACTGAGCATAATAGCTGCTCACAGCGGCTGGCTAGACCGACTTCAATAACAAGGAGCCACCGAAAACATGCGGCCTTGGTGATCACAGTGTTTGTCTGCTCTGCGTTTAACTGAAGAAACTGAAACACAGACTGTGATCTGTGCTCTGAAGAATCCACGAGAACGAGAAGTTCAGCTTTTAGACTTTTTGTTTAAGAATAATTCTGCTGGGCAGATGAATGAATCCAAAGTCTGAGCTTTACACCGTCGCTATGGTTGGATATAAAGCGTCACATTTTATATTTTTTGTAATTTATAAGGCTCCGTACTTGAAAACCTTTGAGTCCTGAACAAAATGTTTGTATAGCATAAACTTCAGACTGATTTTTTAATCAAAGTTCAGCAGTTTGGACACAGTATAGATTTATTTTGACAACTTTTTAGACACATTTAAGACCTGTTAATATAGAAAGAACTTTTCAGACTTATTTAAGACGCGTTTTAGAGGTTTGACTTAATCTGATTTTGCTGGAAGTCAGGCATCATATAGTCAAAGATTTTCCAACATTTCAGAGTCAGAGAAATGTTTCTGCTCTGAATTTCCCCCTCGGCTGCGATCCAATCAGAGGTTTGTGTTCTGAAGCAGACGTGGCAGATGCTGTTTTTTTTTCTGAGTCTGTTCTTCGTCTTTGTCCGGCGCACAGAAAAGTTACTGTCCTGAGCCGGCTGGACCCGAGCTGAGTCAAATAGTCGCTGAACTAATTGAAAAGAGGCGGAGAGAGACGTTTAGTTGTGGAGCGCGGTTGTAATCCTCGCGTTAATACAGCGGACGCCGCGTGTTTTAAGGATTTAAAGCGTAATCCTTTGTTGGCTTTTGTCCGGCGCAGACTGGAGGTCTATACACTTTCAGATCATTGTTAATTAAGGAGATTGACAGGTGTCCACTTGTGATTCTCTTTTGAGTCATCGCTGGCGATGAGGAAAAGAAGACCGGACTGTTGTGGAGTTATAATTGGAGCCCGACTGGGTGGTCCACTTAAAGTTTGTTGGCGGAGGAGATAATCAAAGAGAGACAAACACAAAATGATAATGTGCCGCCTGCTGGCTGTAACTGTGTCTGTTTACTTTCACAGCAGCCAGAAGAAAACTGGAATATTTCCTGCCTGACTTTATAAACTGAGACTTTTATTTCAGTGACATCGAGCTTCATGTCAGATCTGTGACTCTGCAGCATCTTTAGTTTCTAGTGAACGACACTAAAGTCGCTCAAAGTTTAGAAATATTCTATCTTTACCAATTTAAATCATTATTTACAGATTTTAAATGTCGGTCGTGTTTCAGGGAAACACACTGAATGTTTGAAATTAGGCCTGTGTTGAAAAAAATCGATTTTCCGATTCTGAATCGATTTGCATTAATTCCTTAATATCGATTCGTACATCCAGAGATCGATTTAGTTAAATTATAATTTTAATACATTTTCCCTCTGTGAACTTTAACCCCACGGCGTCTCACACATGCGAGGTGCGTTCAATGGCCGTCGGAATGACTATGATGCGTTCATAAACTGGGAATTCACCGGAAATATAATAAAACTACAGACAAAAGAACACTCAAGGAAAACTCTACAACTACCAGCCACTTCTGTACATTCTCTTAAAATAACCGAGGCGATTGCGGGTTACATTTGCAAAGATATGCGCCCGTATTCCGTTGTTGAAAACCAGGGCTTCAGGCGACTGAAAAAATGGTTTTAATAACACTAACCCGAATCGAGATCGGATCAGATTATAATAATCGATTCTCAGTCTTAAGAATCGAAACGATTCTTTCATTTTGATCGATTCGATTCTCTGTCTTGGGAATCGAATCGATTCTTGGGATTTGAATCGATTCGATTCTGTCTTGAGAATCGGAATCGACTCGATTCTTGGTCTTGAGAATTTAATAGTCAATTCTCAGATTCAATTCTCAAGACTGAGAATTCTTGGAATTTGTATCGATTCGATTCTTGGTCTTGAGAATTCGATTCTCAATTCTCAGATTCAATTCTCAGTCTGGAGAATCGAATCAATTCTTGGAATTTGAATAGATACTCAGCCCTATTTAAAATCTGACTTCATGACGGGGCACGTTGAGAAGTTATCGATCGTCAGAGTCGTGATAACGCCTGAGCTGTGACACGACAGTCACAACAAAATATTTTGAACATGAGCGATGAACTGAATTAAAACACTGTCGGATCACATGAACACGTTTGTTGACGTCGTGTAGTTTGACGAGTTTTTCATTCCTCTGGAAACTTTAAAACGTCTGAAATGTTTGAATCGTTTATTTGCTGATGATCTTTCCTCTCTGTTTGATGATTAATCTTTTTATTCTCTTACATACAAAATAATCAAGTTATAACTATATATTGATAACTTCATCAGTCGAGTCCTGATTGAATTTATTTTTACACGTCTCCTCTTGGCTCCGGGTGGGTGAAGGGTGCCGGAGACTCACGTCCGTGAGTCTCCGGCACCCTTCACCCACCCGGAGCCGAGCCCTACCTCCTATAAACAAACTCACCGGCTCGTCATCGCCTTGGCAACGGCGAATCTGGAAGAAGCCGTTAGCTCCTTTTTTTTTTTTTTTTTCTTTTTTTTTAAGTGCGTCTTTGTGAAGAGCTTGCAGCGATGGAACCGGGGTACTTGAGGCGTCCACAATGCTGCCGGCTGAATGCTTATTTCATTTTCTGAACAAAAAATGCAAATGTGGCGCTCCGGCTCTCTCTCCCCTCCACCTCCTCCTCCTCCTCCTCCACCTCCAGAGCTCGCCACGATTCGACGTTTCTGAAAGAGCTTAATTTTATCATGACAAATGATTCGTTCTGTATCCATGACAGAAATGAAATAGTTGGTATTTTTCTGATTTTATTTATTTATTTTTTTAATCTTGGAGGTTAACGCCGGCTTTATTTGGGTTAATTAGTCTCTCTCGTCTCAGTTTAACTCAAATATTCGGGCTGTTTCGAGGTGAAACATTAAAGAATGAGCCGCTCTGTGCTTCAGCTTCATGGTTCAGGTTTCTTTCTTTCCCTCGGGGAGGCCCGAGAGCTTCAAACCCAGCCCGGCAGAACCACTTGTGAACATGTCGTCTTTTGTCCTCCTGCAGATTCCAGGCAGAACAGTTTGCTGGGAGCGCCTCCCTCCTTCCACCAGCCCCAATATCCAAGGTGAGTGTGCAGGTCCGCCCTGCGTTTGTAAATGTTTTCTGGTTTGGAAAGTTCACGGCCGGCCAGCGTCTGGTTGGATACAAACAAACAAAGAGAGCGGCTCCATGTTGGACACTTTATCCACCTGCAGTAAAACTTCATCTCCTTAATCAAACATGTCAAGGCCTCAGTTTGGTTATTGTAGCTCGTCTCCGTCTAAATCCCCTCAGCCTCCTTCCTCCCTTCTCTGCTGCTTGAATTAAAGATCTTTCCCCGTCGCTCTAAAACAAATTTCTCTCGAGGAGGTTTGTGCAACTTAATGAGGCATCACTAATGCCGCTCTGAGCGCCGCGGCCGCTCGGCCCGCCTTATTGATTCTGCCTCTCCAAAGTCTCTAATCAGGTTCTGTGGTTCAACTTTTCAGGCCCATTGTGGCTCGGTGTCACCTCAGGTCAGTAGTTATTAGCAGCCACTGAAAACAGTTTCTTTTAACTACTCGGGACCGGATCAAATGAAACGCGGGAGGAACCGGCAGAGAGGGGATTACGGATTCCAGCGCTCGGTTAAGTCCGGCGCAGGCCGGAGTGTGACATGGTTCAGTAATGAGGGATGGGGCTCGTCATTGTTACCAAGAAGAGACTTTTAATATCGCCGCTGGGTCCACACATTGTCCGGCTGAGGTTTGGAGGGCCGTGGCGTGCCGACTCTTCACTCGGTCCCACGGACGCAATGCGGGCCGATCTGAGCCATATGTGAAAATGTTTCATTTCATACTCGCGAGTCGAGAGGCCGTTTTTATCTCTTTGAGAGCTCGATCCCTCGGTAAACGCCGTCGATGAGAGGCTTTACCGAGGTCACTGCAGAGCAGAGAGAGGCCGCCGAACATGAACCCAGTTTATTATCGATAAATAAAGTTTAAACATGGCACAACTCTTTATTTAATCTGTAAAAAAAAAAAACAGATTTATAAAAATATAAAACTCAATAAAACATTTGGAACTTTTTCACTAAAAATTATTTAAATTATCAAAAAAAAGTTTGTTCTGTTTAAACTGATTTTATTTTGTTTGTTCTCGCTCAGAGGAAGCTGCTGAAAAAAAAATTATTTTCTGTTTAAAAAAAGTTAAAAACGAGCCTTTCAAAGTAAAAGCACATCATCATGTTGAACTTTGCATGAAGGCCTCGTTCTCGTGAATGAACCTGCAGAAACGTGTTTCCAGCTTCGAGGTCTTTACTTCCACTCCAGCCAGTAGCTCCTCGTGATCCTCCATCTGCATCAGGAGCTAATGTGTGAGTCGATGTGTTTGTGTCTGCAGGCAGCAGCAGCAGCAGTACGGAGGCGGAGGCGGAGGTCACGGCTGGGATCGGGCCTCGCAGTCGCAGCAGTCGGCGTACCAGCAGAACGCGATCCGCGGGCAAGGAGGGGCCGGCTCCAGCAGCTACCAGCAGCGCTTCGATCAGCGCCGAGACGGCTGGCACGATCGCCGAGACGATCGCAGGGACAACCGAGGGCAGCAGCATCATCAGGTAGATGCTCGAGACGAGACGGCGTTTAAACTTCTGTGTCGTCAGGTCCGAAGCTCAGCTCGAGAGATTCAGAGTCTTTTAGAAAATGAAGGAGAAACGTGACGTGACTCACGTGAAATCCTGTGACACAGAAAAACAGACAGAAGCTGCAAACATGCAAATATTTGACTTTCTCCAATAAATAAATTAATTTATCACTAATCCATGAATCTGAAACATGTTGAACTCTCACAGACTCTCCTCTGATTGGTCGACTGACAAAATGGAAGCTAACTGGTTAAACTGATCTGATGTGAATTAAAGAGTCTGTTTGTGGATGTTTGAGCGAATATTACAGAAACTTTGTCTTTTACTTTCTGACATTTAAATTAAATTATTAAAACTTCAAAATAAAAGTCAAACCTCCTCGGTCTCAGCAGCTTTAAAGGCTCAGTTCACAAAAATCTTTTTTTTCATTTTGATTAGTTGAGTTTTTTCAAACCAGCAGACGTGAAATTTAACTTAAAAAGTTTTCAAATTAAAAACGGTAACGAGCCTGAATAATTCACATTTTCTCTGTTTGGAGTTTTAATTTAAAGATTTGTTTTATTTCTGCAAACTGAAGTTTGAATAAATTTAAAACAAAACCAATATTTTTGTCATTTTAGTTTTTTTGTTTTCAAAACTCAAAAAAATAAAATGTTGTTTAATTAAATTTATTTTGCAGGTTCCCTTTTTAAGATTATTATTTAAAGTTATTTCAACTCAAGTCTTCTGTCAGAAATAACTTTTAATAATAATAAAGTGGAACCTAAAAATAAATTTAATTAAACATTAAATTTTTTGAGTGAAGTTTAAAAATTAGTTTTTTTAAATATGAGTATTTCAGATGAAATGATTTAAAGTTAAACTTTGTCTGTTTTTGTTTCAGAGCTACAGCTCCAGCAGGAGTTACCCTCCACCTCCTCCATCCAGACGCTACACCTGGAAATAAAGCGAAGCTCGGCCGGACTCTGGGACGGTTTGTCTTTGTACGAGACACGGCGTCTTTTTTCATTTTAGTGTCTTTTTCTTGTACGATTTAAATTTTTGGTTTTTCCTTTTTATTCCACTTAGACAAAGTTGTTATGTAACTTGTGATTTTTAAGATGAACGCCTGTAAAACTTGTAAAGAAAAAAAAAATATACAAGTGAGTGAAGGAAGTGTCCGGCTGTTTGTCTGACCTGATCTATGGATCCATTTTTATTTTGATCAAATTATAAAAACAAAAACTTTAAAATCCAGATTTAATTTCTGAAACATTCATGATCCAAATATCATCAGGACATTTTTCTCAAAGCGTTTATTCAAACTGGAAACATAAAAATCAGCTGTGACAAAAAGATTCTTTGTTTGTTTTGATTCATTTATAACCTGAAATAATTTAATGAGCGCAGCGCGCTTCATCACCATTTTTTGCGGGTTTTGTCTCAACAACAACAAAAAAAACGAAAGTTTCGTTTTGAAGGAAAAATACATGAAAGTCAACATTCAGCTTCAGCCTCAGTCTGTGCGTAACGGAACCAGAACTTTACGCACGGAGAGGAAACACAAAGTCCGCTGCTCGTCTCGTTTTGTCCCGGTTCTCTCAAACAAATCCAACCCGGGGAAGGAGCCCCACAGGCCCGCTGCCCGCGTCTGTCCTCCCGGCGTCCCTACCAAGTCCTCCCGTACAGTAAATTGGAGCCGATCATGCTGTTCGTGTACTCGATTAGCGCCGCGTCCGTCTGCGTCATGTTGATCTGAGCGTGCAGTCCCAGCGGCGGGCTCGGGGACAAATCCTCCAGCTCGTCCGTGGACGACAGCTGGTTCACCTGCTGCTGGTTCACCTGCTGCTGGTTCACCTGCTGCTGCTGCGGGGTCGCAGCCAAGGCCTCCCCCGAGCTGCTCTGTCGGTTCCCGCTCTGGTTCGACTCGTTCCGGCAGCTTTTGCCGTTCTTGGAGGTGACCGGGGACACGGAGGAGGAGCGGTGCGTCGTGGCGCACAGACCTCCTCCACCACCTCCTTCCTGCTGCAGCTGCTGCGCGCTCTTGTCCTTGGCCTGCCGCTTCAGCTTGTAGCGGTGGTTCTGGAACCAGATCTTCACCTGGTTCGGGGTGAGGTGGATGAGTCCGGCCAGGTGCTCCCTCTCCGGGGCGGACAGGTACTTCTGCTGCTTGAAGCGCCGCTCGAGCTCGTACACCTGAGCCTGGGAGAAGAGCACGCGCCGCTTCCTGCGTGGAGCCGCGTGCAGAGTCACCATGGACTTGGTGCTGGAGTCCATCCCGGCCAGACTGCCCACCATCCCGGACATGTTCATCCCGGCGGAGGGGCCCATGAACCTGGAGACTTTACGCACAGAAACATCCAAGATTTAACGAAGAAAAAAAAAACATCTTTAAATTTATTAACAAAGATTCAGTAAAATAAAAAAAGACTTTAAAAATGACAAAACAATAAAATATTTAAAGATTGAAGAAGCTGAAAAACATTTTCGATTTTTCCTGGATGAGTTTCTGAATAATTCCAGATATTAAAGCATCAAATTAACTTTTAATTAATAAAACAAACATGAACATTAGGTTAAATGAATTACAGAAATATAAAGACTGATCGTTTTAAATTATTATAAATGTTAAATTAAAATGAATCCATGAGGCCTGTTTACCTGCATGTGAACATTTATAATTATTAAAATCAGATTTAAAATTTCGTTGTTTTTTTAAATTCAGATATATTTTATGAACTTCAGATTTTCCCGGTTCGGCTCGTTTCTCTCTCCGGTTGTTGAACTTTTTCATTCCGGTGCTGCTGCTCTTACTTGTCGGGTATCTCGGCTCCGGGTTGCCGTACCACGCCGCCGCTCCTCCGCCCCGCACCGTCTCCTGGTAGGACGGCAGGTCTCCCACGTTCCCGATCCCGCCGTTACAAAACCCCGTGACGGCCCCGGAGAACTGTGGCACCCCGTGGGGCACGTGATACGGCCCGCCGGGTCCCAGAGCTGCTGCGGCGGCTGCTGCTGAGGCTGAGGAAGAGGAGGAGGATGAGGATGAAGAGGAGGACAGGTGGTGATGGTGATGGTGGTGGTGATGATGGTGGAGATGAGGAGGCTGCTGCTGCTGCTGCGCCTGTTGCTGATGGTGCTGCGTACCGGGCTGTGACACCTGCGGCTGCCGGTAGGCTCCCAGCTGGGACCCGAGGCTCCCCGCGGCGGGATCCATCCCTCCGAACCTCCGGTAGCTGTCCTCCATCGGGCTCAGAATGTCGCTGACTGAGAAGGGGGTGGAGTGCTTCGGGCTGAAGGACATGGTGCGGACACCCCCCGTGCTCTGGCTGGATGTGGTCCGGTCTGTCCTGGAGGCTCTCTGCCTGCGTCCCCCTCCCTCCCTCCGGCGTCCTGCTGCTGGTGTCTCCCTGGGAAGAAGTCCAGCTGATCGGCTGCGGGAGGAGGAGAGGTGCCCTTATCCCGCCGGACAGACTCCGCACATGGAGGGGCGGAGCGAGCGGACTCAGCAACAATGACAGCTGACATGTGAGGTAAGAGGAGGGGAAGGAAACACTGGGACCAGAACCAGAACCCTGATGGTGAATTTCTGATGCTGGAGAAACCTGAGTCACTAAAAATGTTTAATTAAACTGTAATGAACCAACAAAACTCAGAAATCTAAACAAAGTTTCACTAAATATGAAGAATAATCTTTGAATTAACTCAGTCTCTGTTTATAATATTTAATATTTTCTAATTTCTGTCTCGTTGAAGTTTATAAATATGTAAATTAATGTTTGTTTAGTTTGTTTTATTGTCTCAGTCCAAACCAAACAAATAGCTTCTTCATTAGCCTCATTATGACGATAATTTATGCTAATTTATGTAAAATGTAACCAGCTAATTATTCATGTCCATGATACACACGTGGAAGTTTAAATTTAAAGTTTAGTTTTTTTAGTTTTTCAGGATTCTTTCACTTCTAAATGATTTTAAATATTATTATTAATGTTTATATCATTATTAACAAAATAAAAGTTTGTGGGTTTTCTTTGTAACTTCTCTCATTTAAAATCTAAAACATTCATTTTATTTAACTTTTATTTATTTTGTTAATTTTTCAAAAACATCGTTTTTTGACGTCGTTCTCTGACGTCATCGGCCGCAGGTGTTTTCCACGTGCAGCTTTGGGCTCAGCCAATCACCTGCTGACCTGCGGAGTCACGTCACGTCACTTCACGTCCTCTCTGTATTTTCCCTGCGGCGGATTAAAAACGAGTTCCTCCGGTTCGCTCTCCGGTGAACCGAGCAGCTGCACCGGAGGGCGGGATGGAAGGAAGGAGGGGGACCGGGACCGGGACCGGAGAGAGTTTTATTTTGAAGGACTTGACGTGGAGCCATGCAGTGACCTGATGACGGAAGTTTGTTCAATCAATTTAATTAATTAGAACTGAAACGTTACATTTATTGGCGCCAAAGTTTCTGAAGTTTTCAGACTTTAAAGAAGTTTCTTATGTGAAACTTTCCAAGGAGTTTACTGTGGAAATATTCCGTAACTGTTAGAATATGTAATAATCTATTATATGACGTAATAACAGGGAGCGTTCTGACGTCACCTCCTGAAATTATAATTTTATTTATTTAAAGTGGTTTAAAGTTATTTTATTTATTTTACTGAAGGTTGTTTAAACGTTCTGAATACGTTAGAATAACGTTGGTGTTATTTAACATCACAGAGACTTTTTATTTTCTTATTCACGCTGAACTTGCTCTAATATTTCTGAAGTTTGTCTGATTCTATTTATTTATTTAAATCCTGATCAACTTTAATTATGATGGAAAACTTCAAAGTTTCTGTTAAAACACATTGAAGTTAAAATGAAACTTTAACGTCTCTTCTAAAAAAACATTTTCTGCTCCTGCATGAAGTTTTGTTTTCATATTTTTTAATAAGTTTTAATATATTAGTGTTTATCTCCTCGCTTATTTCTGATATTTTATATTTAGCAGCATTTCAGTTTATTTTCTCCATCGGTCAGTTTTATTATTCATTTTATTTTATTTTTATATTCAGGTTTGTTTAGTCAGCTGTGAAAACTCATTTATATATGAACTGATTAATTCGTTAATTAACAAAATAATCGTTTAGTTTTTTTAAAAACAGTTAAAAATGTAAATAAAGATGAAACAAATTAAAATCAGGATAAATATAAATAATAAAGTTAAATTAAAATACAATATTAAACTAAAGCTGCTGAGTAAATAAACTTTATTTATTTTTTATTTATTTATTGTGAATTTAGTTATTTTATTTTGTTTAATAAATGTTATGACTTAAAATAGAACAATCTGATAATTAAAGAAAATCCACGTTAAACAGAGACTCATCCTATCATATATAAACATATGATGTTTCAGTCATCACGTCTTTAACACTTAAAGTCCTGCAGAACCAGAACCTGGAGCAGAACCTGGACCTCCATCTGTTCTGTGGAGCCGGTTCAGGCTCCTCCATCGCTGCACTCGATGCTGTTTAGACGGATTCATCTGGAGGTGAGCCGACCAAATAAAAAAAACATTTCTCAGGTCCGAGGCGTCGTCGACCTCAGAATGTTTTTAACCTGAACAAAGAGACTTCACGAAGTTTAACCGAGTTAATCTGCAGCCGAGCGAGAAGAAGAAAGTTCACGAGCTCTTTAATGACCGACTCTGATTTTATTTCAGTATTCAGACATTTTAGGTTTAAGACCTGGAGACGATTAAAGGTTTGATCTGATGTTTGAAATCTGAACTTCTTCATTGCTTCATACGAACGTGTTTTATTCTATTTTAATTCTCAGTGTTTGTGTTTTTACCTGGGTCACTGACTCTTATTTTTAACTAACGTCACTCAAACACGAGGTTGTGGTGAATTTGTTGGGGACTATTTTAACCGGTGGATGAATCCACGTTTGGCGCTCCACGATACACGAACAGTTTTTAATCCGATTTAATGAGACAAGAAATGACGTCATCGATATTCATCAGAAATCAACCCGTCGGCTGAAAGTTGATCAGTTTTCTCACTTTGTTTTGTAACTAAACACAAAATAATAAAATAAAATGAAAAAAATGTTTGTTTGTTTGTTTTCTGTCTGCTCCCCTCTGTCACCTGATTGGATGGTTTGTTCCACTCAGGTGAGATCTTAACGGTGATCTTTGCATGCAGCGCCACCATCAGGTCAACGTTTGAACTCACTACATGGGAAAGTAAATTATTAAAAAAAATAATAAACAATTTAAAATTATTTTTAAGATTTTGTTTTTATTTTGGCAAAATAAAAATAAAAATTTGGAGCCACAAAGATAAAAAAAATTGTAACTTCTCTGGAATAAAATCCCCAAATATTAATTAACAATTAGTTAAATATTGATTAAAAATCCACATTAATTATTAAATGAATTAATTAGAGTAAAAATGCGGCTCCGTGTTTCTGATCCACCTCGCAGCATCTTTGTTTTCCTCCAGACGTGAAAGCACCTGTGGCGTCGACTCATGTCTCTGAGGCTGGAGGTGGAGGAGGTGGAGGAGGCGCTCCGACCTCCGACCTCCCCTCACCCACCTCCTTCACATTGTCCTGTCTCCTCTGCAGACTCCTCCTGCCGGCCCTCCTCTGCGGCTCCCCTCAGTTTAATCCTCGGCTCTCTGGAGGAGCATTAGGCCAAGCAGCTGGGGCCCCTGAACGCCTCTTGAAAAGGCAGCCCACTCCAAACCAGGAGGTGGAGGAGGGTGAGGAGGGAGGAGGAGGGAGAGGAGGTGGAGGAGGGTGAGGAGGGAGGAGGAGGGTGAGGAGGTGGAGGAGGTGGAGGAGGGAGGGAGGAGGGTGAGGAAGGAAGGAAGGGGGGAGGCGTCCAGACCACCTGGCTCCTGAAACGTAGAAAAATCCAGCGAGTTTCAAACTCCACACTGAGAGGAGGCGACGTGACGACACCGAGAGGCCATGATCCTGAATCTTTCCTTTTTTCCTTCCTTCTTACCTTCCTTCTTTCCTTCCCTCTTTCCTTCTTTTCTTCCTTCTTTCTTTCCTTCTTTCTTTCCTTCCCTCTTTCCTTCTTTCCTTCCTTCTTCCTTTCCTTCCCTCTTTCCTTCTTTCTTCTTTCTTTCTTTCCTTCTTTCTTTCCTTCTTTCCTTCCTTCTTTCTTTCCTTCTTTCCTTCCCTCTTTCCTTCTTTCCTTCCTTCTTTCTTTCCTTCGTTCTTTCCTTCTTTCTTTCTTTCATTTCTTTCTTTCTTTCCTTGTTTGCTTTCCTTCCTTCCTTCTTTCCTTCCTTCTTTCTTTCCTTCTTTCCTTCCCTCTTTCCTTCTTTCCTTCCTTCTTTCTTTCCTTCCTTCTTTCCTTCCTTCTTTCTTTCATTTCTTTCTTTCTTTCCTTGTTTGCTTTCCTTCCTTCCTTCTTTCCTTCCTTCTTTCTTTCTTTTTTTCCTTCTTTCCTTCCTTCTTTCTTTCATTTCTTTCTTTCTTTCCTTGTTTGCTTTCCTGCCTTCTTTCTTTCATTTCTTTCTTTCTTTCCTTGTTTGCTTTCCTTCCTTCCTTCCTTCTTTCTTTTTTTCTTTGCTTCTTTCTTTCCTTCTTCCCTTCCTTTGTGAAGTTGTTACAGATCAGTCAAACTTAAATATTAAACATTCACAGTAGAACAGACTCAGAGTCAGTACGGTGGCCCTGAGGCGCCAACTTGCACAATAATCTATAACCTGAACGTGTGCTGAGCTCTCTGGGCCACCGTAGTGGCGAGAGCACACAGAGGAAGAAAAGAAAAGTCCATCCTCACCTGATTACTGTGTGTGTGTGTGTGTGTGTGCGTGTGTGTGCGCGCGCGTGTGCGCGCGCGCGTGCGTGTGCGCGCGCGTGTGCGTGTGTGTCGACGAGGTCAAGGTGACGCCTCTGCATCACTTAGCGGTTAAAGCTGCATTAAGAAACATAGAAAACACACACACACATCTGTGTGAGAGTGTGTGTTTGTGATGTGAACACACTGGAGCTCCACAGCGCCATCATGAGGTCAGTGTGCTTCTTTTTTGTTATATAAGTACACACACACACATAAACACACACAAATCAGTGTTTAATATTTATTTTAATATAAATCAAAAAGAATTTATTTTTATGTGGAATAATTAATCACTTCAAAAAGAAAATGTCATGACTTGACATAAGTGTTTATGTTCATGCAGCAGCTCAAATATAATTATTACATTTACTGTTTTACTAAAACTGAAAAAAATATTAAAGCACTTTTATTTTTAAAATTTATTTATTATATATTAATATTTTATCTATACATTTATTATTTTATTTTACACACACACACACACACACACACACACACATATATATATATATATATATATATATATATATATATATATATATATATATATATATATATATATATATATATATATATATATTTATTTATTCTTATTTATTTTTTTATTTTTTAAATGTATTTATTATTTCTTGATGAAGATGTTCAGTTGTTGTTTTTTATTCACTCATTCCTGAACAGAGAAATTCCCGAAAGTTTAAGTGCTGGAAAGTTTCGCTAAATTTCTGACTGATAAAAAGAAAAACACGTGGCGAGCTGAAGAAGAAAGAGTCTCATTCAAACACGATGCTCGGTGCTCTATGATACATATATATAATATATATAATGTACTGTATATAATACCATCCACTGTCTGTTGTGTTTTGGCCATCAGGGCCTCCGTACTTTACGTCATAATAATCTGGACTGTCTCAGTTTTCAGGTCCTCGGATCGTCTGCGAGTCTTGAAGTCGTCGCTGTGACGTCATCGTGTGTTTCAGGTCAGTGAAGCGTCAGCGACACCTGGTGGAGGCAGAGACACAAAATGTGGATTCATCCACCGCAGAAAATAGTCCCCAACAAATCCAAACACTGTGAGCCACAAACAGCATGATGATGATGATTATTATTATTATTATTATTATTATTATTATTATTATTCAAACTGTTTACGACTTTAATTAAAACCCAGTGTTACGTGTTCGTCTTTGAGTTTTAGTCCCGGGACGTGACGAGTCTGTCAGAGACGCTGCATCACTTCAGGGTCAGCTAAAGGTCAGGTTACACATACCTGTGTGTGTGTGTGTGTGTGTGTGTGTGTGTGTGTGTGTGTGTGTGTGTGTGTGTGTGTGTGTGTGTTGGCAAAGCTTTGATTGATCTTCTGCTGCCACCTGCTGGCTGCACGATGAACATCAGATTGTTTGAGTTAAAAAAACACAATTAATAAAAATTAAATAAATATTAAGTAAAACAACGATAATTATAACTCAGATTGTTGGAGGTGTTTCTGTTTCTGCAGATCACATTCAATTAATCAATAAATAAATAATTTGGTTTGTTTCTTGAACTCGTTAACGAGCTGAAAAGTTTTTCAGTCGTTCGTCTGTTGGGAAACTTTTTGATTTCAGATCAGGATCATTTTTTGATGCAAACATTTTTTTTTTAAACTTTTAGGCTAAATCATCTGTCCGGTACATCAGAAACATTTAATTTAGTCATTAGTCGATCTCTCCTCGTCTTCTTCTTCTTCTTCTTCTTCGTCTCTTTTGTCGCAGCAGGTGACACTTTGTAACTGTCTCAAGCTTCAGCCCTCCTCCTCCTCTGTGACATCATCCGTCTTAAGATGAGCTGACCTCTGACCTCTGAATACAGAGAGCACACACACACACACACACACACACACACACACACACACACAAACACACACACACGGCTCTTTCTTGTCTTTGTCTCCTCACAGTAAACGCTCGGTTGTCTCGTGGTGAATGAAGATTTTTAATCTGTTAAAACATTCAAACCTCAAATGAGTTCTGTGTCAGCTGATCATGTAACATCTTTAATCTCATTCATAAGAAGAAACTAAAAGTTTGAATAAACTAATTAACATCATAAAGTTTCATATTTAACATATTTAATTAGATTTTTAAAAAGCAGTGAAGAGAAACAAACGTTCTGACATGAACAGGCGTGTGTGTGTGTGTGTGTGTGTGTGTGTGTGTGTGTGTGTGTGTGTGTGTGTGTGTGTGTGTGTGTGTGTGTGTGTGTGTGTGTGTGTGTGTGTGTGTGTGTGTGTGTGTGTGTGTGTGTGTGTGTGTGTGTGTGTGTGTGTGTGTGTGTGTGTGATGAAACCAAACATTCATACATAAATCTGACTTCATCTGGAGGATGCAGCTCTAACTTATTCCTTATTCCACTGATTCATCCAGTTGCAGTGCACTGGATGTCTCAGTCCTCTGCAGCTTCACATTCATCGTTATTCTGACAAAAAAACTGCGGACCCCTGCAGTACCTCTCTGGGCCCCCCTAGGGGTCGTGGACCCCATGTTGAAGACCCTTTGATTTAAAGCATCCAGTGGTCACTGAAGCTCTTCATCATCAGGAAAGAAAATCCTTAAAATCTTTTGTAAACGCTTCATGATTTCATAAATATCCTGCGATGATCGAAGCCGGAGGTAGTTAGCGTAGCTTAGCACAAAGACTGGAAACGGGGGGGAAACAGTTAGCCGGGCTCTTAATCCTTGACAACCCAGGAGTGTTTGAGCTGCAGGACGAAGACGAAGAACTTCTGAGGAACCAAAGCAGAAATAACTGAACCTCAGTTTATTTATTATATACGATGTTTCTCTTCGAGCTTCAGCCGAGACGACAAAAACAATCTTTAGAGAAAATATTCAACGATTTATAGAAAATGACAGAAAATTCATTTTTTTATTCTTTGAATCACGTCATGACTCGTCAACTTTTATCTGTGGAGACTCTGATCTTTGTCAACCGTTGCCTCAAATGTTGCTCATTGTAAAATCATTGCAGCTCTAATAAAAACAGCATAAGATCATAGAAACACATTAATATTTATTTTTCCTATGAGAAAAAGAAATCTGCAAATTCACACTAACATTTGAATTTCTGAAAACATTTAATTATAAATGTGTCAAACATTATTTCTAATAACACGTCTTTAATCAGCCTGAAGTTTGGACTCACTTATTTTTATTTGATTTATTTAGTTTAGTTAGAATTCAACAAGCTCAGTGAATTTATTTTAACCTTAAATCTTATGTTATGTTCATTAATAAATCTGTGGATTAATAAATCACTGGAAATAAACAACATTTAAATTATGCACAAAAAAAGTTTTACGGTAAAAAAAAACTGATTTTCTGATATTACGGTAAAAAGATGTTGATTTATTTATATTATGCTGTTATATTATATTTATATTTATCATAAAAAGAACAATAATAATATTATTATTAAATCAAACTTCTCACACTTTGTCCAACTTTTTTATTCACCATCATAAATATGCAAAGTTTTTACAAAACAAATCACGTCAACATTATAAATAGATTTATAAAACACAGAGGACCGTGACACTTTAACACCAGCGGAACATTTGATCATGTTGGGTCACTGTGACGTTTTATTCACATTTTAAACACACGTAGTTTTTCACGTTTTGCGCGTCTGAGAAAATCAAAAAGTTCATTTTGTGGATTATATTTCTGAAGTCCGGTCTGGATTACAGTGGATTATTCTGATGTTTGTTTTTGTGTCCTCACCAGCTCCACTGGTACATGTGCGGCAGCCCGGCGTGCTCCGGGCCGTACGCGGGGTGCAGCAGCGGGGAGTAGGCGCACAGAGGCAGACTCAAGCCGGACCGGAGCGTCGCCTCCAGGTCCAGCGCTGTGATCCGATCACAGGGCTTCCCATCCCGCACCAGCACCGGGATGGCGACCCGGCGGGTCGGCAGCAGCTGCAGCGCCTCCAGGCTGTGCTCCACGCGGGCACGCTTCATCTTGTACCGGTGGTTCTGGAACCAGATCTTCACCTGGTTCGGGGTGAGGCGGATCAGCCCGGCCAGGTGCTCCCTCTCCGGGGCGGACAGGTAGCGCTGCTGCCGGAAGCGGCGCTCGAGCTCGAAGGTCTGCGCCTTGGAGAAGAGCACGCGCCGCTTCCTGCCGCGGCTCTTCTGCGGCGCGACGCCCGCCGGAGCGCGCGCTGCGTCCGGGGACTCATCCGGGAACAGCTCGGGAGATTTGGGCTCGGTGCCGGACTCCAAAGAAACACCGTGTACTGTAAGGACACAGGAGAAGTAATCTGATTACTCTGCTGCAGACTGGAGTGTTTGGACAAAACCTTTAATTTAAAAAACTGAATGTTGAAGTTTATTATAATTAATAATAAATAAATATTAAATCACTGATCAAATCAAATGCAGATCTGATGATGTCATTTAAATGTCACTAATTAAGCTTCTAATTATCAATGAGCCACAATTGTGGCACTGATTTGGAAATTTCATGAGCAGAAGTGTCAGATATAAAAGTCATAAATTATTTTAATTTAGAGTCTCCTCACGTGAGAGATGCAGGTTACCGGATCCCCGGGTCCACCTGCCGTAGCTCCCGCCGTTAAATCCCAATTTCTGCGTTCCGCTTCCCGGCCCTGAAACCTCCACGGAGGCCTCCTCGGGGTCGTCCTCCTCGGTCTCCTCGGTCCCGGAGCCGCCTCTGCCCCCGGTCCGGTTCGGGAGATCCAGAATGTCCCGCACGGAGAAGCCCGTTTTTGTGTTGGTGCCAAAAGACATGACGCAGAGAGGAGAGGAGGAGGAAGTAGAGGAGGATGAAGGAGGAGAAGTTCCAGGTTCGAGTCCGCGGAGAGTCAGCCTCTGCAGCCCGTCACAGAGCAGCACACAGCGGACGCTTCGGGTCCATGAATGCCCGGAGCTGCACCGGCCGACCGGAGAGGATCAACCGCATGAAGAATACATGAGGGAAGAGTGTGTGTGTGTGTGTGTGTGTGTGTGTGTGTGTGTGTGTGTGTGTGTGTGTGTGTGTGTGTGTGTGTGTGTGTGTGTGTGTGTGTGTGTGTGGGCGGGTCAAGTGGTTTCAGGGTGTGAAGACTGGGAGCAGCAGATTTAAAGCAGAGGTGGAGGCTGAGGGAGGAGGTGGAGGTTTAATGACGGAGGATTAGAAACTCATTTCCATTCATTAGAGTCACTGATCACTTCCTGTTTGCACCAGACCCAGAGACAGAAACAACCAATACAGAACATTCAAACAACCAATACAGAACGTTTAAACAACCAATACAGAACATTCAAACAACCAATACAGAACCAATACAGAACATTCAAACAACCAATACAGAACATTCAAACAACCAATACAGAACGTTTAAACAACCAATACAGAACATTCAAACAACCAACACAGAACATTCAAACAACCAACACAGAACGTTTAAACAACCAATACAGAACATTCAAACAACCAATACAGAACGTTTAAACAACCAATACAGAACATTCAAACAACCAACACAGAACGTTTAAACAACCAATACAGAACATTCAAACAACCA